>NW_026844478.1:38271239-38350530 GCF_025583915.1 Anolis sagrei ordinatus | reverse complement strand
GAGGAAGAAGTGGAGGAGGAGGATCCTGCCTTGCTTCCTCTGCTTCTTCTCTTCTCTTTGCTTCCCTTGAACTCAGCCAGGAAAGAAGTGAAGAAGAAGAGGAGGAGGAAGAAGTGGAGGAGGAGGTTGCTTCTCTCTGCTTCTTCTCTTCTCTTTGCTTCCCTTGAACTCAGCCAGGAAAGAAGTGAAGAAGAGGAGGAGGAGGAGGAGGAGGAGGAAGAAGTGGAGGAGGAGGATCCTGCCTTGCTTCCCTCTTCTTCTTCTTTTCCCTTTGCTTCCCTTCGCCAGGAAAGAAGTGAAGGAGGAGGAGGATCCTGCCTTGCTTCCTTCTTCCCTTTACTTTGCTTCCCTAGAGCTCAGCCAGAAAAGATGGAAAGAAGGGAGGAAGAGAAGGAGGAGGAAGAGGAGGAGGAACCCGCCTTGCTTCCCTCTGCTTCTTCTTTTCCCTTTGCTTCCCTTCGCCAGGAAAGAAGAGAAGGAGGAGGAGGATCCTGCCTTGCTTCCCTCTGCTTCTTCCCTTCTCTTTGCTTCCCTTGAACTCAGCCAGGAAAGAAGGGAAGAAGAAGAGGAGGAGGAGAAAGAAGAAGTGGAGGAGGAGGATCCTGCCTTGCTTCCCTCTGCTTCTTCCCTTCTCTTTGCTTCCCTTGAACTCAGCCAGGAAAAGAGGGAGAGAAGGGAGGAAGAGGAGGAGGAGGAAGAGAAGGATCCTGCCTTGCCTCTCTCTACTGTTTCCCTTCTCTTTGACCCTCTTGAGTTCAGCCAGGAAAGAAATGAAGAAGAAGAGGAGGAAGAAGAAGTGGTGGTGGGGGTGGGGGTGGAGGAGGAGGAGGAGGAGGAGGAAGAAGTGGTGGAGGAGGATCCTGCCTTGCTTCCCTCTGTTTCTTCCCTTCTCTTTGCTTCCCTTGAACTCAACCAGGGAGAGAAGGAAGAGAAGGAGGAGGAGTAGCCTGCCTTGCTCCCTTCTTCCCTTTTCTTTGCTTCCCTAGAGCTCAGCCAGAAAGGAGGGGAAGAAGGGAGGAGGAGGAGGAGGAGGAAGTGGAGGAGGAGGATCCTGCCTTGCTTCCTCTGCTTCTTCCCTTCTCTTTGCTTCCCTTGAACTCAGCCAGGGAGAGAAGGAGGAGGAAGAGGAGGAGGATCCTGCCTTGCTTCCTTCTTCCCTTTTCTTTGCTTCCCTAGAGATCAGCAAGAAAAGAGGGAAAGAAGGGAGGAAGAGAAGGAGGAGGAACCCAACTTGCTTCCCTCTGCTTCTTCTTTTCCCTTTACTTCCCTTCGCCAGGCAAGAAGAGGAGGAGGAGGAGGAACCTGCCTTGCTTCCCTCTGCTACTTCCCTTCTCTTTGCTTCCCTTGAACTCAACCAGGGAGAGAAGGAAGAGAAGGAGGAGGAGTAGCCTGCCTTGCTTCTTTCTTCCCTTTCCTTTGCTTCCCTAGAGCTCAGCCAGAAAAGAGGGAAAGAAGGGAGGAAGAAGAGGAGGAGGAAGAAGTGGAGGAGGAGGATCCTGCCTTGCTTCCTCTGCTTCTTCCCTTCTCTTTGCTTCCCTTGAACACAGCCAGGGAGAGAAGGAGGAGGAAGAGGAGGAGGATCCTGCCTTGCTTCCTTCTTCCCTTTTCTTTGCTTCCCTAGAGATCAGCAAGAAAAGAGGGAAAGAAGGGAGGAAGAGAAGGAGGAGGAACCCGACTTGCTTCCCTCTGCTTCTTCTTTTCCCTTTGCTTCCCTTCACCAGGAAAGAAGAGAAGGAGGAGGAGGAACCTGCCTTGCTTCCCTCTGCTTCTTCCCTTCTTTTTGCTTCTCTTAAGCTCAGCCAGGAAAAGAGGGAAAGAAGGGAGGAGGAGGAACCCACCTTGCTTCCCTCTATGCAGATACCCTCACTGATTGACTTTGCAGCTGCACGGCGATTCAGTGCTCTTCAAACTGACTAATTACAACATTCACACTTGATTCAAACAGACAAGGGTTTTTTCTCCCACCCTGGACATCATTCCACAGAGAGTTCCTCCGGGCAACAAGAGCCAGGCCACCTCTATGCAGATACCCTCACTGATTGACTTTGCAGCTGCAAGGTGATTCAGTGCTCTTCAAACTGACTAATTACAACATTCACACTTGATTCAAACAGGCAAGGGTTCTTTCTCCCACCCTGGACATCATTCCACAGAGGGTGCCTCCAGGCAACAAGAGCCAGGCCACCTCTATGCAGATTCCCTCACTGATTGATTGTACCGCTGCAAGGCTACTCAATGCTATTCCAACTGACTAATTACAAAGTTATACAAGGGTTCTTTCTTCCACCCTAGACATCATTCCACAGAGGGTTCCTCTGGGCAACAACACCCAGCTCACCTCTATGCAGATACCCTCACTGATTGACTTTGCAGCTGCAAGGCGATTAGGTTTTAAAGTTGTGAGTTGCCTTGGGTCTCAACCGTGGGGAAAAAAGTGGGGGGTATTGCTATTGTTATGGCATTGAGCCGTTGTCGTCTGTGTTTTGGGTTCACTGAGAGTGTGCTGAAATTGTCGTGGTTATAATCATAATAATTATGAAAAAATATGAAAAATGTGGTGAAAATGCTCTTGTCGCCCTCTCGTGGTGCTTTGTTGCTATTGCAGATGTAGGTGGAAGGCATTGAGGGTCACCCTCAGGTGGCAAGTGACTCCTAGTTAAGAATGGGGATGGAATGGGCAGGAAAGGGTTAAATGAGAGGCAATGTGGAGAGAGAAAGGAACCCTGGGATGTCAATTCTGGAGAGAGAAAGAACAGGACATCTAGGATGAAATGGTCCCTGAATGAAAGTGGTTGTAGGTCTTTTCGGGCTATATGGCCATGGTCTAGAGGCATTCTCTCCTGACGTTTTGCCTGCATCTATGGCAAGCATCCTCAGAGGTAGTGAGGTCTGTTGGAACTAGGAAAGAGGGTTTATATATCTGTGGAATGACCAGGGTGGGACAAAGGACTCTTGTCTGCTGGAGCTAGGTGTGAATGTTTCAACTGATCACCTTGATTAGCATTTGATGGCCTGGCAGTGCCTGGAGAAAAAGGGAAGGAAAGGAGGAAGGAAGGAAAGAAGGAAAGAAAAAGAAGGAAGGAAGAAAAGAGGGAGGGAAGGAAGGAGGAGAGAAAAGAAAGGAGGGAAGGAAAGGAGAAGGAAGGAAAAAAGGAAGGAAAGAAGAGGAAGGAGAAGAAGAGAAAGAAAAAGGAAAGGAGAAAAAAGAAGGAAAGGAAGGAAGAAAGGAAGGAAGGAAGAAAGAGGAGATGAAGAAAGGAAAGAAATTAAGGGGAAGAAAAGAAGAAAGGGAAAGAAGGAGGAAAGGAAGGGAGGAAGGAAAGGAAGAAGGGACAGGAAGGAAGGGAAGGAGGGAAAAGAAGGAAATGAAGGAGAAGGAAAAGGAAGGGAGAGGAAGAAGAAAGGAGGGGGAAGGAAAGAGAGATGAATTAATTACTAGATAAAGCAATTAGAAGATTGGATTAAGAATTAAATGTGAGGGAGTAAAGTAAGAACGGAATGAAGAAAGAAAAAGAAAAAAAGAAGAAGAAGGAGAAAGGAAAGAATGAAAAAGGAAAGAAGGAAGAAAAAGAAGGGAGGAAAAGGAAAGAAGGAAGGGAAGAATGGCTTGGAAGTGCCTGGGGGGAATCTTTTGTTGAGAGGTGATTAGATGTCCTTGTTTGTTTCCTCTCTTTATTTACTGTTATGATTTTAGAGTTTTTTAATACGTAGCCAGATTTCGTTCATTTTCATGGTTTCTTCCTTTCTGTTGAACTTGTCCACATGCTTGTAGATTTCAATGGCTTCTCTGTGCAGCCTGACATGGTAGTTATTAGAGTGGTCCATCATTTCTGTGTTCTCCAATAATATGCTGTGTCCAGGTTGGCGCATCAGGTGCTCAGCTATGGCTGACTTCTCTGCTTAAGTTGATCTGCAGTGCCTTTCATGTTCCTTGATTGCGTCTGGTGGTCCCTCTGTAGACTTGTCCACAGCTACAAATAAGACAGGCCCCATCCCTCCCTCCTTTTGTAAGAACTTGAAGACCTGGTGGTTTCAACAAGCCTTTGAAAATGACCAGCTCTTACACATTGTCGAGATAGCAGATAGTGTTAGAATTAAGCTAGGAAAAATATGCCATCAAAATGGAGGCGATCCGCCATCTTGCGGATACGGGGGCCCCTGGGGGTTTCCGTATCCGCGGTTTGGGAGAATGCAGCTTCGGCCTCCCAGGAACGCCAAGAAAGCACTCTGGGCAGGCCTGCAGTCTCCTGCAGCCTGGAAAAGGTTAATTTCATGCATTTGGATAGTTTCAGGCAAGAAAGAGACACAAAGTATCAAGCTAGAGAGTTAAGAAGTTGCAATTTCATTAATCTTTATTTAGGGATTTGTTACATTGTTGAGGCTAGCAAGGAAGCTAAGGGAGAGAGCGCACGGCTGTGTAGAGTCCCTGGTTGAGCTTGCTGTTGGGGCACATTTCATCAGTTTGGCCCAACTTGGCAAGCAGGAACTGTGGAACTCCCTGCTGTTGGTCACACCAGCTTGAAGGCAGGGGCCTGGGATGCCCTCGTCGACAATCAGAGTCTTGCTGATGAGTAGTCTTTCTTCCCTTCCTAATACTCCCAGTAGTATCACTACTTGAAGACTCCATCACAACACTTCAGGTCCATCTGCACTGTAAAATTAATGCAGTTTGATCCCCCCTTCAACACTACAGCATCCTTGGAGTTGTGGTTTTGCAAGGCCTTCATCCTTCCCCGGCCAAGGGTGCTGGAGGCTCACCAGGGGAAAAAGACCCTGAGCTTTGGGAGTTGCAGTTGCACCTGCAGTCAAAGAGCAACCTGAACTGCACTCCTTGGAGTTGAAGGAGTGCCAAAGTGTATGAATTCGACAGCACTGGGTTCCTTATTTATTTATCGTGTCATCAGCAACCAGACAATTGTATTACATTTCTAACAGAACAAAACAAACAGACAAAACACAGAGTTTGCAATCTTGGTAGCTGATTAAATGTCCTTTGACCACTTGGCCACTTGGATTGCCTGTGGCAGGGCTCAGGTTGCATTGCAGCAGGTGGTCAGTGGTTTGCTCTTCTCCACACTCGCATGTCGTGGATTCCACTTTGTGGCCCCATTTCTTAAGATTGGCTCTGCATCTCGTGGTGCCAGAGCGCAGTCTGTTCAGCGCCTTCCAAGTCGCCCAGTCTTCTGTGTGCCCAGGGGGAGTCTCTCATCTGGTATCACCCACGGATTGAGGTGCTGGGTTTGGGCCTGCCACTTTTGGACTCTCGCTTGCTGAGGTGTTCCAGCGAGTGTCTCTGTAGATCTAAGAAAACTATTAGGGCTGGGCAACCACGGAAAAATTTGTTTCTAAACTCGATTCGTTTTTTGGGGTTTTTTTGCGTTTCGATATTTAAAAGAATTCCGAATTTTTTCTTTAAAAAAGTTCGATATTTACGAAATTTCGTAAAATTACGAAACAATACGAAACGAATACGAAACGAATACGAATCGATTCGTTAATGGCGGACGCGACCGCGCAATACGCTAAAAAACCTCCATATGGGACAGGGGGAACTTCTGAAGCTTCCCTCTCCCTCTGTTGTTGACTGTTGGTGTGATATTTATAATTTTTTTCACTGATTAAACAAACAACAGCTATAAAACTTGCCCCAGACATGCGGAAATAATAACGAAACGATTTCGAAATGATTTCGAAACGAATACGAAACAAATACGAAGCTATTACTTTTTTGTTGAGTTCCAGGGACAGAGAAGCAGATGGCGGAAACAGAAGAACGGCCTGCCTCAGGGGAGCGTGCTTGCTCCATCCATGTTCAACATCTACACAAATGACCAGCCACTGCCAGAAGGGACAGAGAGCTTCATCTAGGCTGATGATCGTGCCATCACTGCTCAAGCAGGGAGCTTTGCGATGGTTGAACAGAAGCTCTCCGAAGCTCTAGCTGCTACAGAACAGGAGCTTTTTTGTTGAGTTCAAAGGCCAGAGAAGCAGATGGCGGAAACAGAAGAACGGCCTGCCTCAGGGGAGCGTTCTTGCTCCATCCATGTTCAACATCTACACAAATGACCAGCCACTGCCAGAAGGGACAGAGAGTTTCATCTATGCTGATGATCGTGCCATTACTGCTCAAGCAGGGAGCTTTGAGATGGTTGAACAGAAGCTCTCCAAAGCTCTAGGTGCTCTTACTGCCTATTACAGGGAAAACCAGCTGATCCCTAATCCATCTAAAACACAGACATGTGCCTTTCATCTCAAGAACAGAGAAGCATCCCGAGCTCTGAGGATTACCTGGGAAGGAATCCCACTGGAGCATTGCAACACACCCAAATACCTGGGAGTCACTCTGGACCGTGCTCTGACCTACAAGAAGCACTGCCTGAACATCAAGCAAAAAGTGGGTGCTAGAAACAATATCATACGAAAGCTGACTGGCACAACCTGGGGATCACAACCAGACACAGTGAAGACATCTGCCCTTGCGCTATGCTACTCTGCTGCTGAGTATGCCTGCCCAGTGTGGAACACATCTCACCACGCTAAAACAGTGGATGTGGCTCTTAATGAGACATGCCGGATTATCACAGGCTGTCTGCACCCTACATCACACTGCTTAGCCGGTATTGCACCACCTGACATCTCCCGGGAAGTAGCAGCCAATAGTGAAAGGACCAAGGCAGAGACATCTCCAGCTCATCCCCTGTTTGGGTATCAGCCAGCACGTCAACGACTTAAATCTAGAAATAGTTTTTAAAGATCTACAGAGACACTCGTAATTCGTTAAAAATTCGTTATTTTTTGTTGTTGTTACGAAGCGATAACAAACCATTCAGGAGCATCTAAAAAATGCTTTTTGAAGGCACATGGTAGCACAGAATGGAGTTCCCTTCACTCAACAGCATCTCCTTTACATGTCAAAAGATCCAATGTTTTGTAGCAGGTTTCCTATGAGGCGGGTGAGGTGGTCGTCCTTTGTGATATTATACATTTTTCTCAGGAGGAGGCGGTGGTTCACAGTATCATAGGCTGCTGACAGGTCTATGAAGACAGCTCCTGTGATCTGCTGCCTTTCAAAGCCATCTTCTATGTGCTGAGTCAGGTTCAGCACTTGCGATGTGCAGCTTTTGCCTTTCCTGAAGCCAGCTTGCTGTGGAATCAGACAGGGGTCTATCTTTTCCATAATTCTATGCAAAATAAGTCTCTCCAGAACTTTGTAGAGGTGGGTTCCTTGATTCATATGTAAACATGTACTCGGTGTCATAACAGTGAAGGATCTTGGCTATTTGGGAAATGCCACTGCAGAAAGGAAGGAACCCCCGTTTCCCTTTCGTTGCCCTGTGTTTCAGGCCAAACCAAGCCGCAGCCAAAGGCTTGAGCCAAACAGGAAAAAGGAGCGGAGAGGAAGCCGGATGCCGCCGCAGGTCCTTTGGCAAAAGGTTGCCGCTTTGCCCTTTTCCCACGATCCACTGCCAGGTCACAACGCAGGAGAAGAGCCCGCCATTCGGTCCCTGCCAGACTCTCAAAGGCCAGTCCACAACGGAGCCAAAGAGGGGCACACAAAGGAAGTTCTCGACTAGAAACACCCTTCATGTCTGGAGTTCTCTATTGCCGTTGCTTGGGAACAATGAGGACTAGGTGCTTGAGAGTTACTTAGAACAAGGCAGCAATCACAGGCTCTTGGCACTGGGAATAATAGGTTTGTCTTCTAAAATCTATCTATATATAAATGCTCTGTGCATAATGAGTACCTTAAAAACAAAAGAACCAATGAATGAAATCACACCAAATTTGGCAACAAAACGTCTCACAACACAAGGAGTGACCATCACTCAAAAAATTATGATTTTGTCATTTTGGAGTTGTAGTTGCTGGGATTTATAGTTCACCTACAATCAAAGAGCATTCTGAACTCCAATGATGGAATTCCCCCACAGAACTCCCATGACCAACAGAAAATACTGGAAGGGTTTGATGGGCATTGATCTTTGAGTTTTGGAGTTGTAGTTCACCTACATCCAGACAGCACTGTGGACTCAAACAATGATGGATCTGGAAACTTGGCACAAATACTCAGTATGCCCAAATGTGAACATTGGTGGAGTTTGGGGAAAATAGATTTTGTCATTTGGGAGTTGTAGTGCTGGGATTTATAGTTCACCTACAATCAAAGAGCATTCTGAACCCCACCAACGATGGAATTGAACCAAACTTGGCACACAGTTCTCCCATGACCAACAGAAAATACTGGAAGGGTTTGGTGGGCAGTGTCCTTTGGTTTTGGAGTTGTAGTTCACCTACATCCAGAGATCACTGTGGACTCAAACAATGATGGATCTGGACCAAACTCTACACGAATACTCAATATGCCCAAATGTGAACACTGGTGGAGTTTGGGGAAAATAGAATCTTGACATTTGGGAGTTGTAGTTGCTGGGATTTATAGTTCACCTACAATCACAGAGCATTCTGAACCCCACCGATGATAGAAATGGGCCAAACCTCCCACACAGAACCCCTATGTGGGTCACAGCGACGCGTGGCAGGGCACGGCTAGTAATAATATAATGTGTTGCAGAAAGCTGTGAGTTTTCCAGACTGCCTGGCCATGTTCCAGAAGCATCCCCTCCTGATGTTTCTCCCACATCTATGGCAGGCATCCTCAGAGGTTGTGAGGTCTGTTGGAAACTAGGCAAGTGTATTTATATACCTGTGGAATAATGTCCAGGGTGGGAGAAAGAACTCTTGTCTGCTTGAGACAAGTGTGAATGCTGCAATTGATCTCCTTAATTAGCATTGATAGCCTTGTAGTTTCAATGTCTGGCTGCCTGCTGCCTGGGGGAATCCTTTGTTGGGAGGTGTTAGCCGGCTCTGTCTGGAATTCCTCTGTTTCCTGAGTGTTGTTCTTTAGTATTGAATAGAATCGAATAGCCTTGCAGCTTCAAGGCTTGGCTGTTTACTCCTTGGGAGAATCCTTTGTTGGAATGTGTTAGCTGGCCCCAATTGTTTCCTGTCTGGAATTCCTCTGTTTTCTGAGTGTTTTTTTTTTAGTATTGAATAGCATTGAATAGCCTTGCAGCTTCAAGGCTTGACTGTTTCCTGCCTGGGGGAATTCTTTGTTGGGAGGTGTTAGCTGACCCCGATTGTTTCCTGTCTGGAATTCGTCTGTTTTCTGAGTGTTTTTCTTTAGTACTGAATAGCATCAAATAGCCTTGCAGCTTCAAGGCTTGACTGTTTCCTGCCTGGGGGAATCCTTTGTTGGGAGGTGTTAACTGGCCCTGATTGTTTCCTGTCTGGAATTCGTCTGTTTTCTGAGTGTTGTTCTTTAGAATTGAATAGCATCAAATAGCCTTGCAGCTTCAAGGCTTGGCTGTTTCCTACCTGGGGGAATCCTTTGTTGGGAGGTGTCAGCATAAAGGAAGAAAGATAGGTATGGGTGCGGGTGTCGGATCTGTGGCACAACTGGCTGGGAGCCAAAAGGTCATGAGTTTGAAGCCAGCCCGGGTCAGAGTGAGCTTCTGACCAATTCTGTGTAGCTTGTTGTCGACCTTTGCAACCCGAAAGACAGTTGGATCTGTCAAGTAGGAAATTTAGGTACCACTTATGTGGGGAGGCTAATTTAACTAATTTACGAGGCCATAAAAAAAATCTCCAACAAGCATCCGGGGAATGAGGAGTATTTAATCAGTGTCACAGATGGACTGTGAAGCAACAGCTCCCCTGGTGGCCAGAAAAAGCTGGAATGTTAAATAGCCTCTGACTGTCTGTCTATATGTGTCATGTGTCTATGGCATTGAATGTTTGTCGTGTATATGTCCATTGTAATCCGCCCTGAGTCCCCTGCGGGGTGAGAAGGGCAGAATATCATGTCGTGTTTTATCTCACAATTCAGCAGCAGATCAGTTGCACAACTTCAGTGCTTTCCAGTAGCTTCTTCCTGCACAGTATTTTTCAGTCAACTGCTCCCACAGACTGCAGTCACTCTGGAACTCTTTTACAGACACTTGAGCACATGCCCGGCTATTGTCAGTTTTACCATTCTCTCTCCCCCCCCCCCCCCCAATCTAGATGACACTACAAACTTACCACAGCACACGGTTATATCTTGTCTTAGCAGACAGGTTCTTTTAATCAATTACACAGAGCCTTCGGCAAACAGCATCACAGCACAAGGAGAGAGAGAATACACTGTACATGACTTCCTTATATACAATTCTATACAATTACACATAGCAATCTCTGATTGGTTCCCAACTCATTAACTTAACTCAGACCCAGGATTACATCATTCACAATCACCTGGACTAGGCCAGAACACATTCCCCAAATGATTCCCTATATACAGTGAATGCATGACTCAGCATTTCCAATAGAAGCCTATTAGCAGTGCATGACTCATCTATATTACATTACAATACATTGTAAATAAATAAATAAATAAATAAAATTGGATGGCTGTTTGGCTGGCAGAGGGGGCCAGCAGCCATTCTGGGGAGACGGAGGCAGTGGGGCCAAAGAAGGTGATGGTGCAACCCTTCTCAAACATCTGATTGACCCCTCTGGGTGTCGCAACCCCCAGGTTGAGAGCCTTTGTTGGGGGTTCACAGTGGTCTGTGGGAACCGAAGAGTTTGAAAGTACTACAAATCCCATCATCCATTGTCTGTCCTCCCCCAAACCACTGCTGGAGGCACCACAGAAGGGGCGGCCAAGGCTGCAGGGCATTCTGAGAAAGAAGCAGCCATAGCTGTGGGCCCCATGCTACTCACCCTGCAGGAGTATGAGAACATCTTCAAGAATTGGATGAGAGCCTTCTCCCCTGCATGCCCCTGTCTCCAAGTGCCTCCTCCTGACTCCCCACCACTTCATGGGAAGAGGAGGAGCCAACCTAAAGGGGGAAAGATAGACATGGGCGTGGGTGCTGGCTAGGTGTTTGGCTGATAGAGGGGGGGGGGCAGCTGCCATTCTGGAGAGGCGGAGGCAGCGAAGCCAAAGGAGGTGGTGGTGCGACCCTTCTCAAACATCTGATCAACCCCTCTGGTGGTCGCGACCCCCAGGTTGAGAACCACTGACCTAGAGGGTCCTAAGGGGAATCGCCTCTCAGGAGGACCAACATGTGGCTTCCCCAATTTTGCAGGGATCTGGTGCCCCTAACCTTAATGCACGTGGAGGTCTTGCTGTACTTGATTCCTTGGAGCTACCTTCCCAAAGGTGAGCGCCACAGATTTCACTGAAAAACCTCCTTCACACTCTTACGGAATTTGCATGTAAACATCCTAAATAATAGCCTTCCTTCTCTGCTCGAGTCCATTGCCTGATTTGGGAGCTTGTCACTTCATCTGGTTGATAGGTCTGCTAAATAAGATCTGAAGCAATTGAGTCAGTGGTCATTTGAAACACATTGTATATGCAAGCTGCTTTCGATAGCGCCATGTGTCAAATGTCCTCGTGCCAACGGATTATTAGCATCCATTACAGTTTCTGCTGCCTCCAACCATAATAAGCTGTCAAGTTAGGCCATTAAGTGGCTTTGATTTACTATCTGAAATGTTCCATCTCCACTCCAAACAATGCATAATCCTTAGCCTTGTGTGTCCATGTTTGTGCGCCTCCCAAGTTGCCTGTCAACGTATGGCGACTCCATGAATTTCATAGAGTTTTCGCAGCCTACGGCACATGGGATTCATTGATATTACTTCAGAGTAATAGCCAGGACTGACTCAGCATAGTTTCCAAGTTAAGACATGATCTGGGACTTGGCAGATAAGGCTAAAGTTCTTGCAAAACTACAACTCTCAGAGTAACTTTGTTTATACCCCGCCACCATCTCCCAAAAGGGGACTCGGGGCGGCTTACATGAGGCCACATCCACCAATACAGAAAACACAATATAACACAAAAACACAACCTGAAAGCAGAGAAGTGCATAATCTGATTCCTCATGGGTGAAGCACTGTGTCGGAAGGATAACGCTTCTTGTTTTTGCACAAGCAAGATATCTGGTTTTCCAAGAGTTTTACTTACAGGTGTGAATGGGAACTCTTATGAACTAGCAACTATTTTGTACTGGCAATTTAAACCTCTTGAAATTGAGCATCAGAAAGACTTATTTTGGTGAGCCCAGCATCCCAGATGTTGTTGGAAAACAACTCACATCAGCCTTTGCCAGAATAGTTAATAGGAGTTCTGGGAGCTGTAGTCCAACATCATCTACAACAGCGTTTCTCAACCTGGGGGTTGGGACCCGGGGGGGGGGATTGCAGGGGTTTTCAGAGAGGTTGCTAAAGACCATCAGAAAACACAGTATTTTCTCTTGGTCATAGGGGTTCTGAGTGGGAAGTTTGGCCCAATTCTATCATTGGTGGGGTACAGAATGCTCTTTGACTGTAGGGGAACTATAAATCCCAGCAACTACAACTTCCAAATGTCTATCCCCCCCCCCCCCAATTCCACCAGTGTTAACATTTAAGCATATTGAGTATTCCTGCCAAGTTTGGTCCAGATCCATCATATTTTGACACCACAGTGCTCTCAGATGTAGGTGAACTACAACTCCCAAACTCAAGGTCAATGCCCACCCAACCCTTCCAGTATTTTCTCTTTGTCATGGGAGTTCTGTGTGCCAAGTTTGGTTCAATCCCATCGTTGGTGGAGTTCAGAATGTTCTTCGATGGTAGGTGAACTATAAATTCCAGCAACTACAACTCCCAAATATCAAGGTCTATTTTCCCCAAACTCCACCAGTGTTCACATTTGGGCATATTTGTCGCAACTCAGGATAGATTCACCTTGCTAAAGACACCACCACACACCGAGGCTGTAGGTTTTGCAGTTTATTGAAGAAAAAACAAAATCCAAAACATAGAAGTAAAGTTGCAAAAGTTCAATAACCAAAACAGAGTCTTAAATGCAAAGGTAAAGTTTCCAATATTCAAAGGCAAAAAGTATGAAGTATAATCCTTTAGCATTGGTCAAACAAGAATCCATGGCAGCACAACAAAGTCCCCCAAAATCAAGATCAAAACCAAAGTCCCAAAGAGCTAGAAGTTTTCCCCAAAAGCCGAGGTAATTTCAGAGAAGTTAACAGGGTGTAAGCAACATTGCACTGACAAAGGATAAACCTCAATCAGATCGTTAAATATGTTTCCCCAGCATGAAAGCATTACGTTGACCTCTAATTTCCCATTTGTTGGCAAGCCGCGCACTTCGGCGAACCCTTAATTGCAAACGGTCCTCCCTAATCAAATCTCCACAATCTTCAAGGACGGATACCTCATTATCCTGAGACTGGTCACCCTGGGAACCGAGAGGCCCTGAACTCCTAGATGGGGCCGACTCTTCCACCTGCAGCTATGAAGTTTCACTATCTTTATCTAAAACAACATTCTTTTCTCTGGGAAACAGAAATGCCGTCTCTTCTTCAGAATCAACACTGTCTGCCTCAATAACAGGGACATGTTCAGAAATCTGTAATCCATCCTCCTCCTCATCTTGAGGAAACTCAGGCTCAGAAAGCTCAGGCTCAAAGTGAGCCACAACAATATTGAGTATTTGTGCCAACTTTGGTGCAGATCCATCATTGTTTGAGTCCACAGTGCTCTCTGGATATAAGTGAAATACAACTCCCAAACTCAAGGTCAACGCCCACCAAACCTTTTCAGTATTTTCTGTTGGTCATGGGGGTTCTGTGTGCCAATTTGATCATTGGTGGAGTTCAGAATGCTCTTTGATTGTGGGTGAACTATAAATCCCAGCAACTACAACTCCCAAATGACAAAATCAACCCCTCCTCCAATCCCACCAGTATTTATATTTGGGCATAGCGGGTATTTGTGCCAAATTTGGTCCAGTGAATGAAAATACATCCTGCAGATCATGAAGTCAAGCATGTCCCCCCCCCTCCCAATAAGAGATGGTAACTTATAGTTCTGTAAAGGGCAAGAGTACCAGACTGCACAATAGGGGTTAAGTCTTGGTCAATTTGCCAAGACACTAACTATAACAAGGACCCCATGAGGCTTTCGGGGAGAAGATTGGTCCCTGGGCTCCAGCCTTTGGAAAGAGTTACAGTTTTCCAAGGGCCAAGGACAAGTCTCAACCTCAGTGCTGCAGGACTCCCTTGGCTGGCTCAGTGGAATATTTTGGACCTTTCCTCATGAATTTCATGCTTTTAATAATTCCTCATGGACCCTTTTGTTTCCCTTTATGAATTTCTTGTGATTCCTATATTTCCCCATGTATTTTCCCTCATATGTTTTGACCTGGATCTGAGCCCTTGCCCTCTTCCTCTCCCTTTGGGGAAAATCAACCAGGAAGCTGCCAGCTGTTCTGAAAAGGTAGCAATCACAAAAGAACTCTTCTCTTGATACTCTTGCATGGAAACATAGAATTGAAAGCCTTTGTTTGGATTCGGAGTTGGGCCGCCGGACAAAGGATTTCACCTGGCCAACTTTTGATCACTTCACACTGGGGGACAAAAGACCCTCAGAAAGTCTTTCTCCCCCGAAACCGCTTCTTACATTCAAACCCTTACACAGCGGACATCCACCCCAGCCTCTTCATTGTGTCATATCTGATGGCGACAGGAAAACCGGGATTATTATTTATCACCCACCCATCAAGGGGCAATAGCCCTGGCTTCTTTGGAAGGCCGGCTTTTTCGAACTCAAGAGCCCCTGGACATGAAATCCTATAATCCACTCATGAATGCATTGTTTGTTCTTCGTCCTGCCTCCCCTTCCCCTGATTCGCCAGAGCACCGAGGCGCTGGGCGCTTCCTGATTGGTTCCCGTGCAGCGGAGGAGCTCTGTGATTGGCCTCCTCCCAGTTGTTATCCCGCCAGCCAATCACCGTTGAGCCGGATAGAGGGTGGGGAGCGGGAATTTTGAAACTTCTAAGCCTGTATTCCCTATAAAAATGCCTCTGATCTCTGTAACCACATGCTCTGTAGGCGATTGATTGCTACATTGCATCCTTTTCAGCTGAATTGCTAATAAAAACACCTTGGTGCTGCTTCTTCAACTTTGGTGAGATTTCTTTTGGATTTTTAAGGAAAACAAAATTGCTGAAATCAGGCTTCTCTGAGCTCGCCAAAGTAGCGATCCCTCTTTGGTGGGGTCCCAGGGTCCCTCCTCCTGGGGAAGACCCTCCTAAAATTCCTATCGACTTCAATCAGATATTTACTAGGCCTGGGTAACAACGCAAAAATTTGTTTCTAAAATCGATTTGTATTTGGGGTTTTTTTTTGTTTCGATATTTAAAATAATTACAAAACTTTCCAAAAAAAAGTTTCGGTATTTACGAAATTTCGTAAATATTTACAAAACATTTTGTAAAGATGGCGCCCTTTTTTTTTCAATATTTTAAAAATATTTTTTAAATTTAATTATTAATTTAGTAGAATAGGGAGGAGAAATTATTATTGAGGGAAGGCAGGCACTCACTCTGGCGGGCCCTCTCGCTCGCCGCTCGCTCGCCGCTCGCCCTCTCGCTCGCCCTCTCGCTCGCCGCTCGCCCTCTCGCTCGCCCTCTCGCCCTCTCGCTAGGATGGGTTCCTTCCAGGAGGGGCTCTTTTTCCCAGGCTGCCAAACTACAACTCCCAGGATGCTACAGCATTGAGCCAATGTGGTGCCAAACCTCATCCAGGCTGCAGTGTAGATGGCTGCAGGATGGAGGGGTTTCCTGCCTCGAATTGAGAGAGAGAGAGAGAGAGAGAGAGAGAAGAGGAAGCAAGTGAGACGTTTCCAAGGCTCTGCTGATCTGCTTCTGCCATGGCTGAGAAAGAAGGGCACAATGGGGGCTGCCTTTCCAACCAGGAGGGAAAGAAAGGGGAGCCTTCTTTGGAAGAGAGCTCAGAACCCCCCTGCGAAAGGTGAGAGAGAGAGAAAGAAGAGAAAAGGAAAGAAAGAGAAGGAGACCTCCCTCTCGCCCTCTCGCTCGCCCTCTCGCTCGCCGCTCGCCCTCTCGCTCGCCGCTCGCCCTCTCCCTCGCCCTCTCGCTCGCCGCTCGCCCTCTCACTCGCCCTCTCGCTCGCCGCTCGCCCTCTCACTCGCCCTCTCGCTCGCCGCTCGCCCTCTCACTCGCCCTCTCGCTCGCCGCTCGCCCTCTCACTCGCCCTCTCGCTCGCCGCTCGCCCTCCTCGCCCTCTCGCTCGCCCTCTCGCTCGCTTGCTCAGCCGGCGCGGAGAGAGGAGAGCTCCCAGCAAGCCAGGCGGCCATCTTACGTATTTCCGAAATGGACGGAAATACAAAATTTTTTGGCGCCTGCCGTTTCGATATTTAAAAACACTTCCAGGTTTAAAAATAAGTTTTGTAATCGTTTTGTAATTCAAAAATTAACGAATTTTTTAACGAATTACGAATTAACGAAACGAATTGCACAGCCCTAATATTTACACTAGGATTCTTATGTAGCAAAATGACAGTTATGAAGTACAATGAAAATAATGTTATGGTTGGGGGTTACTACAAGATGAGGAACTGTATTAAGGGGCCGTGGCATTAGGAAGGCTAAGAACCACTGAAAGATTGCACTTTACTCCTAAAAGAAAAGGCCTGAGAGAGAAAGGCAAGAGGTGGCTTGTTGGTTCCACTCTTGTACAGAGAATCACACCTTTCACTGCAGCAGCAGCTTCATTGGATGGATCTGCTCCCATATGAATCTTCTTGCTTGGCCTGTTTTGTATAAGAAATAGAGGTCATCTCAGACAAGACCGAGACCACTTATATGCGCATTAACACTGAAAAGGAAAGAAAAAGCGCAATCGAATGCCATTTTATGGATTGTAGGCAGCATAAAGCCTTGACCTCAACTGCCTCCCGGGCAGAGCAAGCGATTTGTCAAACCGTAATGGTGGCACCGATGTTGCTTTGAATGGAAACAAGCAGAAAGACGACTGATCTTCAATGAAGCCAATTAGGCTTCAAACAAAGTGGGGGCTGGAGGTGGAGAACCCATTGTTCACTTTGAAGTCGAACATGACCCCCCCCCCCCCATAAGAGATAGTAACATAGTTTTGCTAAGGGCAAGGACGCCAGGCTGGATAATAAGGGTTAAGCCTTGGTCAGTTTGGTGTGTATCATTTAATCAAGGCTTTGTGCCCTATTTTCATATGTTTACAGCAGAAAGTAACCAATTTATTACTGAAAATCATGCCACAAAAGTATTTGAATTTTCCCACCTGAGGCACACCTGGGCTCCTGATGGTCCCCCATCTCACAAACAAGGGACTCTCTTTCCCCCTCAGGGAGATATTTCCCTTTATGGACCTTCCTATGAATAATATGAACTATGGACACTGGGGGAAGGTAGTTGGGTTTACTCTCTGTGTTATGATTTCTATATTTTCATATTTTCTCCTGTATTTCTATATTTCCCTTCATGTATTTGACCTTGCCCTGACCCTTTTGCCCCCTTCCCCTCTCCTTGGGGGAAATCTACAAGGAAGCTGCCCTGCCTCTGGAAAAGCAATCAGCAATCATGAAAAGACCCTTCTCTTTGGACATTCTTTGCATGGACAATAGTAAAGGAAATCCTTTTGACTTCGGAGTTGGGCCACCATTAGGATTTCCGTTTGGCAGACTTTTTAATCATATAACAATGGGGGGAATATGACCTTAGGAAAGTCCTCTTTTCCTCCAAGCCGTTTTTCTTTCAAATCTTTCCACTAAGGACATTCACAAAAGTTTCCCCTTTGTGCCCTATCTGATTGTAAGAGGAAAACTCGGATTAAGCCATCAATGCTTATCACAGACCCATCTCAGGACAATAAAGTGGCTTCTCTGGAAGGCCGATCCCCGGACTCGATAAGCCTAAGGACATTAAAACTCCATAATCCACTCCAGAATGCATTGTCTCCCTTCATCCCGCCTCCCTCCCTTCTGATTCGCTGGAGCGTCGAGGCAGCAGGAGCCTCCTGATAGGCTCTGGCGCCCCGCGAAAGCCCTGTGATTGGCCCTGATGCATGGGGGACGGCCAAGCCTCCTCCCAGCTGTTTGCGCGTCAGCCAATCCCCTTCAAGCTGGGCGGGAGGGGGGAGTGGGAATTTTGAAACTCACAACTCTGTATTTTCTATAAAAATGGCCTTTACTTCTGTAACCACATGCTCTGCTTGGTGAATGATTGCCGCTCTGCATCCTTTTCAGCTGAATCGCTAATAAACCTCGGTGGCACTTCCTTCAACTTGGTGAGACCTTTTATTGGGAAAAATCAGGGATTGGGTGCTTCTCTCTGTCTCGCCAGGGTAACGAACTCTTTAAAGCAGTGTTTCTCAATCTGGGGGTCGGGACCCCTGGAGGGGTCATGAGAGGGTTTCAGAGGGGTCGCCAAAGACCATTAGAAAACATATTTCTGATGGTCTTAAGAATCCCTTTGGCATAGTCGTTTGGGTTCACAGTGCTCTCTAGATGTAGGTGAACTACATCTCCCCTAAATCACTGTCAGTTCATCCAAAATCCCTCCAGTATTTTCTGTTGGTTATGGGGGTTCTGTGTGGGACGTTTGGCCCATTTCTATCGGTGGTGTGATTCAGAGCGCTCTTTGATTGTAGGTGAACTATAAATCCCAGCAACTAGTACAACTCCCAAATGTCAAGGTCTATTTTCCCCAAACTTCACCAGTGTTTACATTTGGGCATATTGAGTATCCGTGCCAAGTTTGGTCCAGATGTATCATTGTTTGAGTCTACAGTGCTCTCTGGATGCAGATGAACTACAACTCCAAAACTCAAGGTCAATGCTCACCAAACACTTCCAGTATTTTCTGTTGGTCATGGGAGTTCTATGCGCCAAGTTTTGTTCAATTCCATCATTGGTGCAGTTTGGAATGCTCTTTGATTGTAGGTGAACTATAAATCCCAGCAACTAGTACAACTCCCAAATATCAAGGTGTATTTTCTCCAAACTCCACCAGTGTTCCCATGTGGGCATATCGGGTATTCGTGTCAGGTCTATCATTGTTTGAGTCCACAGTGCTCTCTTGGATGAAGATGAACCACAACTCCCAAACTTAAAGTCAATGCCCACCAAACCCTTCCAGTATTTTCTGCTCTTCATGGGAGTTCAGTGTGCCAAGTTTTGTTCAATTCCATCATTGGTGCAGTTCGGAATGCTTTTTGATTGTAGGTGAACTATAAATCCCAGCAACTACAACTCCTAAATGACACAATCAATTCTCCCTCCAACCCCACCAGTATTGAAATTTGGCATACTGGGTAAGGTAAGGTAAAAGTTTCCCCCTGACATTAAGTCCAGTCATGTCCAAGACTGGGAGTTGGTGCTCAATTTCTAGACCGAAGAGCTGGTGTTGTCCATAGACACCTCCAAGGCCGACATGACAGCATGGAGCTCCGTTATTGGGTATTTGTGCCAAATTTGGTCTACTGAATGAAAATTCATCTTGCATTTCAGATATTTTCATTATGATTTGTAACAGTAATGATGTAGAGCTAAAATTTAGGGGTCTTTGCCAGGAGGCAGAGACCAATTAGACTCATCAAAGAGTTCTTTTTCCCTGGCGAGACAGAGAAGCATCCCATATTTTTCCCTGATTTCCCAATGAAAGGTCTCACCAAGTTGAAGAAAAGCCATCGAGGTTTTATTTGCGATTCAGCTGAAAAGGATGCCGAGCTGCAATCATTCGCCAGCAGAGCATGAGGGGAGTACACCAATACAGTCATATTTATAGTAAATTCAAAGTTGCAGAGTTCCAACTCCCTGCCCTGGCTTCCCTGCTGTTCTCCGCCGTGATTGGGTGATGGGCGAATAGCTGGGAGGCGGCCCTCCCGCCCCCGGTGCCTCTGGACCAGTCAGGAAGCTCCAGTGGTCCGTAGGATCCAATGGGGAGACCTCTGCCACCTGGCGGCGACAGCAAATCAGGAGAGAGGGAGGGAGGATGATAGGACACACAAAGGAATCTGGTAAGAAGTCTTTAAACAAAGGAAATGCCATGTGGCCTGAGACAAAAAGCTCAAACAGGGCCGATCTATTGTGTTCATGAGTGTTGTGAATCAACATGTGTAAAGATATCCAGATCCTTCCTGGCTGTGAGACAGGAGAACAATGATGGCAACCTGAGGTTAATGCTATCAATGGGAAGTAAACAAAAGCAGAGGGGAAGATTTCCCCCTATCTTACTTGAAGAGTAATAGAATCTTTGTCAAACAATTCTTTACTCTAGTGGGCCATCTTCTGATGCTAGAGATAAGAATTTCCTTCTTTTATCCATGCAAGTGTGTCTTTGGCGGGAGGTTTCAGTAACTGCTAATGGCTTTTGTTTCTGAAGGCCAGGGGGTTTCCTTACATATTTCTTTGGAGGGAGAAGGGGCAAAGGGTCAGGAATACAAGGAAACATTAAAAACATATAGAAATTATACACAGGGAAATCATATGCAGGTATCTTCCCATCCAGGGCCCCAGAGAGAAATTAATAATACTGTTAGAGACCCTAAATTGGATCTTTTTAGGTCCACGTCGTGGGAGCACGGAAGGAAGGAGACAGTCCCAATGAAAGATAAAAAAACAAGGTTTTATTTTAGTTTCTTCATGAAGAAGACAGACAGCCGGGCAGCATGCGCAGATGCTACCCTTCAAATGACTGCCGTGCTCTTCCCTTGAAATCTGCAAACTTTATAGCCCAGTGTAAACAAAAAGGGGAAAGTACCACTGCCTGACATCAACAATTTTTAACCTTTAACAAAAGAGAACATTTTAATTTTTTTGGAAAGTACTCTCTTTCCAGCCCCTCTCCCTTGACCTTTTGATGGAAAGTACCTTCTTGTACATGCATACTCTGCACTTTACCACAACCTTTGAAGTTAACCACAAGCATCCTGTGTAAGAAGTACCTTCTACATGTCACATCTTGTTTCTTAAAAACATTTTCTTCCATATTGCTCAGAGAAAGGGTATGTCTCTCCTTTGCGGTTAATTTCATTCAAAGCCCCTTACTTAATATTTGCAAATTTCGCTCAAAGACCTTTTCAATACCAATTATAAAAAGCAGACGATATCAGGACACAGCATGAATTCATAAGAGAGCGAGTCCTTGAAGAGAGTGAAGTCCAGGAATGTATGAGAATTCAAAAAGCCACCAAAGGGAGTCTATGGAGTTCCACTGGGCCAAGACACAAAGCCCTGCAGCGCCGGGATGGAAGCCGGTCCCATGGTCCTTGGAAAACTACAGCTCTCGAGAGAGAGGCAGAGACCTAAGGTCTAGCCATTCCCAAGGTTTCATGGGGTCCTCATTGTTGTTAGGGTCTTGGCAAATTGACAAAGACTTAACCCCTATTGTGCAATCTGGTACCTTTGTCCTTTGCAGAACTATAAGTTACCATCCCTTGTTGGGGGTGGGGCATGCTCGATTTCATTAACACAATTACCGTTAGGAAGTAGCAACAATAATTATTTTATGGCTGGGGGTCACCACAACACGAGGAGCTGTATTAAGGGGTCGCGGCATTAGGAATCACTGCTGTAGGCAAAGTACTAAAAGTTGGGGAGGATCCGCTTTGCCCCAATGCGCCATTCTAACAAGCGGGGTCGTCCCTCCCTGCGCTCCCCACCCATTTCATCCCACCCGCCCACCCCACTTTCTCAAGGTTTATTTAAGAATGTCACATTGGCGAAGGGGAGAAAAATAGTCCCCAGATTAGCTCCGACAAGAGAGTTATACAATTAAGGCTTCAAATTGCACAGCGCTGTTAAAAAACATTGTCCTTGATTTATTACACTCCTGATTCTCTGCCAGCCCTGCAAATGACCCGATTAATCAAGAATATGCTTATTCAGTCTGACAATATCCCTTCCAGAGCCTCTCTTTGGAAGGAAGTTATTGAATCTCTCTTTGCAAGAGACAGGTAGATTTTAGAACGATCCCCAAGTCCAGCAGGGATAGCTCTGGTTGGAACTTGGACGGGAGATTGCCTTTGAATCCCGGCTGCTGAAAACTATACTGATATTGTACTGTTCTAATAATATAATATATTGTATGAAAATATATCTTGTAAGCCACTCTGAGTCCCCTTCGGGGTGAGAAGGGCGGCATATAAATGCCGCGTGGATGTACGGGATGTACATCCCGTACATCCCGTACATCCCTCTCCAATGCCAGCGATACAGCTTAATGGTGTAACATTAGAAAATGTGGACCATTTCTGCTCCCTTGGCAGCCACCACTCCACCAAAGTCAACATCAACACTGAAATACAACACCGCCTGAGCTCTGAAAGCGCAGCATTTTTCCGAATGAAGCAGAGAGTGTTTGAGAACCGGGACATCCGTAGGGACACCAAGGTGCTTGTTTATAGAGCTATTGTCCTCCCAACCCTGCTATACACCTGCGAAACGTGGACTGTCTACAGACGTCACATGCAACTCCTGAAACGATTCCATCAGCGCTGCCTCCGGAAAATCCTGCAAATCTCTTGGGAAGATAAGCGGACAAACGTCAGCGTGCTGGAAGAAGCAAAGACCACCAGCATTGAAGCGATGGTCCTCTGCCATCAACTCCGCTGGACCGGCCATGTTGTCCGGATGCCCGACCACCGTCTCCCAAAGCAGTTGCTCTACTCCGAACAGCCTCTGTTTCAAAGCTTCCAAAGAAGGAGCCTACACCACACTCCGGGGCAGAGAGTTCCACTGCTGAACGGCTCTCACAGTCAGGAAGTTCTTCCTCATGTTCAGATGGAATCTCCTCTCTTGTAGTTTGAAGCCATTGTTCCGCGTCCTAGTCTCCAGGGAAGCAGAAAAAGCTTGCTCCCTCCTCCCTGTGGCTTCCTCTCACATATTTATACATGGCTATCATGTCTCCTTTCAGCCTTCCCTTCTTCAGGCTAAACATGCCCAGCTCCTTAAGCTGCTCCTCATAGGGCTTGTTCTCCAGACCCTTGATCATTTTAGTCGCCCTCCTCTGGACACATTCCAGCTTGTCAATATTATCTCTTGAATTGTGGTGCCCAGAATTGGACACAATATTCCAGGTGTGGTCTAAGCAAAGCGGAATAGAGCATGGGGAGCATGACTTCCCTAGATCTAGACACTAGGCTCCTCTTGATGCAGGCCAAAATCCCATTGGCTTTTTTTGCCAACACATCACATTGTTGGCTCATGTTTAACTTGTTGTCCCACGAGGACTCCAAGATCTTTTTCACACGTACTGCTCTTGAGCCAGGCATTGTCCCCCATTCTGTATCTTTGCATTTCGTTTTTCCTGCCAAAGTGGAGTATCTTGCATTTGTCACTGTTGAACTTCATTTTGTTAGTTTTGGCCCATCATCTCTAATCTGTCAAGATCGTTTTGAATCCTGCTCCTGTCCTCTGGAGTATTGGCTATCCTCCCAATTTGGTCCCGTCTGCAAACTTGATGATCCTGCCTTCTCGCCCTTCATCTAAGTCATGAATGAAGATCCTGACCAGGACCGGGGGGAACACTGTTTGTGGCACTCCACTCGTCACTTCTTTCCAGGATGAAGAGGAAGAAGCCTTGGGGAGAATCGCCCTCTGTGTTCGTCCATTTAACCAATTCCAGATCCACCTCACCGTAGTTTTGCCTCACCCACATTGGACTAGATTTCCTTGCCAGAAGGTCATGGGGGACCTTGTCAAAGAAAGCCTTCCTGAAATCCAGATGCGCTCCATCCACGGCATTCCCTGCATCTACCCAGCTTGTAACTCTATCGAAAAAAGAGATCAGATGAGTCTGGCATGACTTGTTTTTGATCAATCCTTGGGAAGAATCACCCTCTGGGTTCGTCCATTTAACCAATTACAGATCCACCTCACCGTAGTTTTGCCTAGCCCACATTTTATTTTATTTTATTTACATTCTGCCCTTCTCACCCCGCAGGGCGGATTACAGTGTACACATATATGGCAAACATTCAATGCCAATTTTGACATGCAAACATATACAGACATACACAGAGGCTATTTAACTTTTTCTGGCCGCAGGGGAGCTGTCGCTTCCATTGTCCATCTGCGACGCTGATGAAGCACTTCCGCATTCCCTGCATGCTTCCCCGCTGGAATGCTTTGCTGGAGTCTTCTTTATAGCCTCATAAATCAGTTAATTTAGCCTCCCCACACTTTAAGATGGTACCTTATTTTCCTACTTGACAGATGCAACTTGTGCGCCAGCTGCGCCCGTACCTTGGGAAGTCAGATCTGGCCACGGTGGTCCACGCTCTTGTTACATCCCGGTTGGATTACTGCAACGCACTCTACGTGGGGTTGCCTTTGAAGACTGCTCAGAAACTTCAACTAGTCCAGCGAGAAGCAGCCAGATTGCTCACCGGAGCGGCGTACAGGGAGCATACCACCCCCCTGTTGCGTCAGCTCCACTGGCTGCCGATCCAATTCCGAGCACAATTCAAAGTGCTGGTTTTGACCTACAAAACCCTATACGGTTCCGGCCCAGTGTATTTGTCCGAACGGATCTCCCTCTACATCCCATCTCGAAATTTAAGATCGTCTGGGGAGGCCCTGCTCTCGACCCCGCCACTATCACAAGTGAGGTTGGCGGGGACAAGGAGCAGGGCCTTCTCAGTGGTGGCCCCTCACCTGTGGAACTCACTCCCCGGGGAGATTAGATCAGCGACTTCCCTTCTGACGTTCAGGAAAAAATTGAAGACCTGGATTTGGGACCAAGCCTTTGGACATTCTGGCAGCTAAAGGATCTGATGATAAATAAGGACAGATGGAATGGAATGGACATACGGACTCTGAACACTGAGCATGAGATTGTTTTGCTATTTTACTATGTATTGATGTTTTTAATTTGTTAACTGTTTGGATTGCTTTCTGTATTATTTGTTAGTTAATTCAGGCATCGAATTGTGCCTTCGTCTGTAAGCCGCCCTGAGTCCCCTGGGGTGAGAAGGGCGGGGTAAAAGTAATTGAAATAATAAATAAATAAAGACAGATGCAACTGTCTTTCGGGTTGCAAAGGTTGACAACAGGCTACACACAATTGGTTGGAAACCCACTCCAACCCGGGCTTGCTTCGAACTCATGACCTTTTGGTCAGAGTGATCTTAATGCAGCTGACACTCAGCCAGCTGCGCCACAATCCCGGTTGAAGGCCTTCCTGAAATCCTAATAGATACACATTTCTTGGGATGCCACATGAAACTTTTGCAGTTGAAAAAGTTTGGGAAGCCCTGCTCTAAACCGAAAAGAACTGTGTAACAGCTGAGAAAATTGCCAAGGTTGGCCACAAGATGTCACTAGTTTTCCACCTATGTCCTGTGGTTGTGTGAACATCTTTTACTAATATTTAGAGATTAGGCCTGTTTGATCAAGAAAAAATTTGTTTCTAAAATCGATTTGTAATTGGGGTGTTTTTTTGTTTCGATATTTAAAATATTTACAAAACTTTCCAAAAAAGTGTTTTGTTATTTACGAATTTTTTAAGAATAATATTAAAATAAAATTAAAAAATAATATTAAAATAATATTAAAAAATATTTTAAAATGGAAAATTAACCAAAAAATGGCCCAAATGTTGACCAAACACAGGCAGGAGACAGCAAATGAGAGAAAACACCAACAGAAGAGTCTTTTCTTTTTTAGAATATTTTTTAAGAATAATATTAAAATAATATTAAAAATAATATTAAAATAATATTAAAAAATATTTTAAAATGGAAAATTAACCAAAAAATGGCCCAAATGTGGACCAAACACAGGCAGGAGACAGCAAATGAGAGCAAACACCAACAGAAGAGTCTTTTCTTTTTAGAATATTTTTTAAGAATAATATTAAAATAATATTAAAAAATAATATTAAAATAATATTAAAAATATTTTAAAATGGAAAATTAACCAAAAAATGGCCCAAATGTTGACCAAACACAGGCAGGAGACAGCAAATGAGAGAAAACACCAACAGAAGAGTCTTTTCTTTTTTAGAATATTTTTTAAGAATAATATTAAAATAATATTAAAAAAATAATATTAAAATAATATTAAAAAATATTTTAAAATGGAAAATTAACCAAAAAATGGCCCAAATGTGGACCAAACACAGGCAGGAGACAGCAAATGAGAGCACACACCAACAGAAGAATCTTTTCTTTTTTAGAATACTTTTTAAGAATAATATTAAAATAATATTAAAATAATATTAAAAAATAATTTAAAAATGGAAAATTAACCAAAAAATGGCCCAAATGTTGACCAAACACAGGCAGGAGACAGCAAATGAGAGAAAACACCAACAGAAGAGTCTTTTCTTTTTTAGAATATTTTTAAAGAATAATATTAAAATAATATTAAAAATAATATTAAAATAATATTAAAAAATAATATTAAAATAATATTAAAAATAATATTAAAATAATATTAAAAATATTTTTAAATGGAAAATTAACCAAAAAATGGCCCAAATGTGGACCAAACACAGGCGGGAGACAGCAAATGAAGCAAGCAGCACTCACAGCAGCAAGGAATGAATCCAATCCAGTTGCAGTAGCCATTAGCCAAGCCAAACCAATGCAAACTCCCTCGCCCTCTGCAGCAATGAGCTACGGCCGCGCGGAGCCGCTTTGAAAGGGCTCGCTGGCCAATCAAAAACAAACAGCCACGGACCCACAGTGCACTGCTTGGGAGCGCCTGATTGGCTCCCAGGCACCAGCACTCCAGCAGCCTCCACCCCATTAACGAAACGAGCGGAAGCTCGTTAAATCTATGGGGGCTGCCGGTTCGATATTTTAAAACCCTTCCGGGTTTGGAAATGTGTTTTGATATCGCTTCAAAAATGCCAAAAATAACGAATTAATAACGAATTAACGAATTAACGAACGAAACCGGACAGGCCTATTAGAGATGTTTCTGTACCCAAAACAGTGGAGGACCAAATATTTTGCCCACTGATCTAAATCCATCTTGAAGAGACGGATTTCCATTCTTAACCTCATATGCTCTGGAAATTTGATTTTGGGGGAGACAATGGCCAACCCTCTTCTCTGATATTTATTTATTTATTGTGTCATCCGCAACCAGACCATTGTATTACATTTCTAACAGAACAAAACAAACAGACAAAAACCACAAAATTTACAAGCTTGGTAGTTGATTAAATGTCCTTTGACCAGTATCTGTCCCCTTGGAGTGCCTTTGGTGTTGCCACAAGAAGGTCCTCCATTGTGCATGTGGCAGGGCTCAGGGTGCATTGCAGCAGGTGGTCAGTGGTTTGCTCTTCTCAACACTCGCATGTCGTGGATTCCACTTTGTGGCCCCATTTCTTGAGGTTGGCTCTGCATCTCGTGGTGCCAGAGCGCAGTCTGTTCAGCGCCTTCCAAGTCGCCCCGTCTTCTGTGTGCCCAGGGGAGAGTCTCTCATTTGGTATCAAGTTCTGGGTTTGAGCCTGCCACTTTTGGACTCTTGCTTGCTGGGGTGTTCCAGCGAAGTGTCTCTGTAGATCTTAGAAAACTATTTCTAGATTTAAGTCATTGGCATGCTGGCTGATACCCAAACAGGGGATGAGCTGGAGATGTCTCTGCCTTGGTCCTTTCACTATTGGCTGCTACTTCCCGGCGGATGTAAGGTGGTGCAATACCGGCTAAGCAGTGTAATTTCTCCAGTGGTGTAGGGCGCAGACACCCCGTGATAATTGCTGTGGCCCAGTCTGGTGATCTGGAAAATAGGGTAATGAGAAAGTGTTGGTTTCTAATATATGTAAGGTCCTGATGCTTGTTGTTTCTTTGTCAGTGTTGATATAGAGATTTTCAGGTTTGCTTACGCTCAACATCTCTATATATAAAAATGCTCTGTGCATAATGAGTACCTTAAAAACAAAAGAACCAATGGACGAAATCACACCAAATTTGGCAACAAAACATCTCACAACACAAGGAATGACCATCACTCCAAAAAATTTATGATTTTGTCATTTGGGAGTTGTAGTTGCTGGGATTTATAGTTCACCTATAATCAAAGAGCATTCTGAACTCCACCAACGATGGAATTGAACCAAACTTGGCACACAGGAACTCCCATGACCAACAGAAAATACTAGAAGGGTTTGGTGGGCATTGACCTTGAGTTTGGGAGTTGTAGTTCACCTACATCTAGAGAGCACTGTGGACTCAAACAATGATGGATCTGGACCAAACTTGGCACGAATACTCAATATGCCCAAATATAAACACAGAGGGAGTTTGGGGAAAACAGAGTTGTAGTTACTAGGACCAAACCCTTCCAGTATTTTCTGTTGCCACGTTTGGTTCAATTCCATTGTTGGTGGAGTTCAAATTGCTCTTTGATTGTAGGTGAACTATTAATTCCAGCAACTACAACTCCCAAATGACAAAAACATTTTTTAAGTGAAGGGCATACATTGGGTTGTTAGGTGTCTTGTGTCCAAATTTGGTGTCAATTCGTCCAGTGTTTTTTGAGTTATGTTAATCCCACAAACGAACATTATATTTTTTATTAATATAGATATATATATGGGGGGGGGGGCTTTGACGGAGAGATATGTTTCCTTTCCCTTAACACTCACCCCACTCTTCTTGTTGTGTAGCTTCAGGTCATTTTTGGATTTATGCTTCCCAAAGGGGAAGCTCTCACAGAATATTTTGGCAAGGTTTTCTCCTCCTGAGAAAAATGTCTAATATCAGAAAGGACTACCGCCTCACCCGCCTCATAGGAAACCTGCTACAAAACAGGAGCTTTTTTGTTGAGTTCCAAGGCCAGAGAAGCAGATGGCGGAAACAGAAGAACGGCCTGCCTCAGGGGAGCGTGCTTGCTCCATCCATGTTCAACATCTACACAAATGACCAGCCACTGCCAGAAGGGACAGAGAGTTTCATCTATGCTGATGATTGTGCCATCACCGCTCAAGGAGGGAGATTTGAGATGGTTGAAAAGAAGCTCTCCGAAGCTCTAGGTGCCCTTACTGCCTATTACAGGGAAAACAAGCAAATCCCTAATCCATCTAAAACACAGACATAGGCCTTTCACCTTAAGAACAGACAAGCATCCCGAGCTCTGAGGATTACCTGGGAAGGAAGGAATCCCACTGGAGCATTTCAACACACCAAAATACCTGGGAGTCACTTTGGACCGTGCTCTGACCTACAAGAAGCACTGCCTGAACATCAAGCAAAAAGTGGGAGCTAGAAACAACATCATACGAAAGCTAACTGGCACAACCTGGGGATCACAACCAGATACAGTGAAGACATCTGCCCTTGCGATGTGCTACTCTGCTGCTGAGTATGCATGCCCAGTGTGGAACACATCTCACCACACTAAAACAGTGGATGTGGCTCTTAATGAGACATGCCGCATTATCACAGGGTGTCTGCGCCTCACACCACTGGAGAAATTACACTGCTTAGCCAGTATTGCACCACTGACATCCGCCGGGAAGTAGCAGCCAATAGTGAAAGGACCAAGGCAGAGACATCTCCAGCTCATCCCTTGTTTGGGTGTCAGCCAGCACGTCAACGACTTAAATCAAGAAATAGTTTTCTAAGATCTACAGAGACACTCGCTGGAACACCCAAGCAAGCGAGAGTCCAAAAGTGGCAGGCTCAAACCCAGAGCCTCAATCAATGGCTGATACCAGATGAGAGACTCACCCCTGGGCACACAGAAGACTGGGTGACTTGGAAGGCGCTGAACAGACTGCGCTCTGGCACCACGAGATACAGAGCCAATCTTTCAAGAAATGGGGCCACAAAGTGGAATCCTTGACATGCGAGTGCGGAGAGGAGCAAACCACTGACCACCTGCTGCAATGCACCCTGAGCCCTGCCACATGCACCAGGGAGGACCTTCTTGCGGCAACACCAGAGGCACTCCAAGGGGCCAGAGACTGGTCAAAGGACATTTAACCAAATACCAAATTTGCAAAATCTGTGTGTGTTTTTTTAAAAATCTCTGTGTTTGTTTTGTTCTGTTAGAAATGTAATACAATGGTCTGGTTGCCTCTGACACGATAAATAAATTAATTAACGAAACAGAGGAAACGATTCGTATTTCCTGGTAACCTCCAGCGCCCCCTACATACAAAACGAGTTTAGAACCATTTTTTTTTCTTGATCAACCAAGCCTATTATATAGATATTTAGAGAAGAGGCATCCTAAAGAATCCCCTGCTCAATTTTTGGAGTTCAATCAGACCGATTCCCTTCTGTCCTCTTGGATTTGGCTTATCCAGGAGCAATACTGGGTGAACGTTTTGGCCAAGATGTGGCTCCTGCAGTGAAGCATCTCTTCCAGGGACATCAGCTGCACCTTCGTTTTGCTCCTTTCCAACAGGCTGCACTTGGCTTTTGCAAGACCAGTGGCAAGGAAAGATTGCTGGACACGGAGCGTGCCGACAACTGCTTATACATGCATCATCAGCCTTCCTTTGAAAACAAATCTTTGTAATATCCCATATGTTGTATTACAGAAACCTGCGGTTCCAGATGGATCCGTCCTTTTTGCAGCTGCTGTGTTTCCTGTAAATAAACATTGGACTTCTGCTCAAAATACAAGTCGCGTGGATGACAAAACACATGTATTTTAGCACCCACGAACATCTGGTGGGGTCTAACTGCCCACATCACCTTTGGCCCAAAGATTGGACAAACATTAAAATCATAGAGCCATAGAGTTGGAAGAGACCCCAACCCTATTCTGCCACGAAGCAACACACAATGAAGGCACACCAAACAGAGGGATATCTAGCCTCTGTTTCAAAACCTTCAGAGAAGGAGACTCCAAGGCAGCATGTTTTGTTGTGCTATGAACCTTACAAACCATCGAGGACCCTGAGATCATCTGGGGAGGCCTGCTCTCGGTCCCGACTTCGACACAAGTACATCTGGTGGGGACAAGAGACAGGGCCTTCTCAGTGGTGGCCCCATGCTGTGCTACGAACCTTACAAACCATTGAGGACCCTGAGATCATCTGGGGAGGCCCTGCTCTCGGTCCCGACTTCGATACAAGTATGTCTGTCGGGGACGAGAGACAGGGCCTTCTCAGTGGTGGCCCCATGCTGTGCTACGAACCTTACGAACCATCGAGGACCCTGAGATCATCTGGGGAGGCCTGCTCTCGGTCCCGACTTCAACACAAGTACATCTGGTGGGGATGAGAGACAGGGTCTTCTTAGTGGTGGCCCCATTCTGCGCTACAAACCTTACAAACCATCGAGGACCCTGAGATCACCTGGGGAGGTCCTGCTCTCGGCCCGATTTCGACACAAGTACGTCTGGTGAGAACGAGAGACAGGACCTTCTCAGTGGTGGCTCCATGTTGTGCTACGAACCTTACGAACCATCGAGGACCCTGAGATCATCCATCTGGGGAGGCCCTGCTCTCAGTCCCGCCTTCGACACAAGTACGCCTGGCAGGGACGAGAGACAGGGCCTTCTCAGTGGTGGCCCCATTCTGCGCTACGAACCTTACGAACCATCGAGGACCATGAGATCACCTGGGGAGGTCCTGCTCTCGGCCCAACTTCGACACAAGTACGTCTGGTGGGGACGAGAGACAGGGCCTTCTCAGTGGTGGCCCCATGCCACGCTACGAACCTTACGAACCATCGAGGACCCTGAGATCATCTGGGGAATCCCTGCTCTCAGTCCCGCATTCGACACACGTACGTCTGGCAGGGACGAGAGACAATGGTGGGCCCATTCTGCGCTACGAACCTTACGAACCATCAATGACCCTGAGCTCATCTGGGGAGGCCTGCTCTCGGTCCCGACTTCGACACAAGTACATCTGGTGGGGATGAGAGACATGGCCTTCTCAGTGATGGCCCCATTCCGCGCTACAAACCTTATAAACTATTGAGGACCCTGAGATCATCTGGGGAGGCCTGTTCTTGGTCCCACCTTCGACACAAGTACGTCTGGCAGGGATGAGAGACAGGACCTTCTCAGTGGTGGCTCCATGTTGTGCTACGAACCTTATGAACCACCGAGGACCCTGAGATCATCCATCTGGGGAGGCCCTGCTCTCAGTCCCGCCTTCAACACAAGTACATCTTGCAGGGACGAGAGACAGGACCTTCTCAGTGGTGGCTCCATGTTGTGCTACGAACCTTACGAACCATCGAGGACCCTGAGATCATCCATCTGGGGAGGCCCTGCTCTCAGTCCCGCCTTCGACACAAGTACGCCTGGCACCGCCAACGCCTGAGCCTCAACCGTAAGTGATGAATCCAAGAGAACTCCCAAACTGTGGACCTGTGACTTCAGGGGGAGTGTAACCCCGTCCAGCACAGGTTGCCACCCTATACCCCAATCTGGTTTACGATCGACCAGGAGGACCTCTGTCTTGTCGGGATTGATCTTCAGCTTGTTCTCCTCATCCAGACAGCCACAGCGGCCAGGCACTCGTCCAGCACCCGAGGGGCTTCCTTGGAATTAGATGGAAATGAGTAGTAGAGTTGTATGTCATCTGCGTAGAGATCACCTTGACACCCCCCGTGAGAGCCTCACCCCGGATGGGGCCCATTTGTTCACTTGCCGTTTGCCTTGATCACATGGCAGGGATTTAGGAAGCCCACATCCTGCATCTCTGTCAGAGCCGCTCATTCGTAGCATGCTGGGAAGGCTGCGATATGTCATTTTCTGTCAGCTCCCTTTTCCACCCCTCCCTTTGGGAGCGTCAAGGCGACTAATTCATTTCGCTTGTTTTAGCAAATGTCATTTCGCCATGTCGATAAATGAGCTCGGTTGCAGCCTCTTGCTGAGCTTTGCGCCTTGCTTTTCCTACAGAACCTCCTGCCAAATTTGGGATTCTTGGAAATTATTATTTTTTCGGAACATCATGCACCACATCTTATATCCAAAGAGCATTTTTCCAAGTTCTGATACACAGAAACCTACAAACAGAAGCGGCCCTAGGTAATTTTCAATGGTAAGCAAAAAGTATTTTGCCCCCCCCCCCCCAACCAATCACTGATATATATTTTCTGTTCGTCGTGGGAGTTCTGTGTGCCATATTTGGTTCAATTCCATCATTGGTGGAGTTCAGAATGCTCTTTGATTGTAGGTGAACTATACATCCCAGTAACTACACTTGCCGCACTTGCTCCCTTGCTTGGCCCGCTTTGGGTCCGGAGGCGTGCCTGAAGACCCCGGCGTGTGCACCAAAAGTCACCTCTTCTCCTGACTTTCTCCTCAGCCATTGGGACCAAGAGAGAGAGAGAGAGAGAGGGTGGAGATGCCCACCTTTCCTGAAGGTAGGCGCAAAAACAAAGGAGGGAGCGGAGGTGGGAGATACCTCCAGCCGGAGGGGCTCTCTCTCTCTCTCTCTCTCTTGGTCCCAATGGCTGAAGAGAAAGTCAGGAGAAGAGGCGACTTTTGGTGCGCATGCTGGGGTCTTCAGACACGCCTCCGGACCCGAAGTGGGCCAGGCACGGTGGCTCCGCCCCTTGGCCCACCCGCAGATTGGAGAGAGGAGAGGAGGCGGGTGGATCAGAAAGGGAACCGGTCATGGGGAAGGGATCGAACGCGGAGAACGATTGAGCGCCGGCTCTGCTCGCACACCCGGTGGCCGGGTGGAGCAGGAACGAGAGGGGCTAGGTGAGGCTCAAGGGCCCGGCCCCTTTGGGAAGAGGATCGCCCGGCAGCGAGGCAAGAAAGCCGAGGCTCCCCCCGGACTGCTAGGGCTGTTGTGAGCTGAGGGGGCGCTCCTCAAGTGGCGGTCGAGGGGCATTTACAGAGGCGCCTCTGCACCCCTGGCAAAAAAAATGTTCTGCGACCGCTTACTTCGCATAATGGACGAGCCGCCCCTGCATACAAAGATGGTTCATAGGACCTCTTCCAACTCTATGCGCTTGGGAACTGTGGTGCGAAACTTGTGGCATCCGGAAGTTACTTCTATTGGTGCAAATGTCATGAATAACTTTTCGATAACTTTTTTATTGCAATTTCCAGTGTGAGAGGGTATATCAGAACTTTTACAGAACTTTTACACAAAGAATGACTGTGCTGTCGCACACTGGGTCTGTAATAATGTCTGTTTACAGGACGTGCCGTCTGTATGCCCAACGGGACGCCGGGGTGCCTCAGCTGAAGGGCCCCTTAGATTTCCCAACACAAAGTTCCAGGTGACTACTGGAGTCCAACTCAAGATGTATCTGAGCAACTTTATCTGCAAAATGGTGCGCAAACTCACGACACTGGGTTGTCGGGTCATCGAAGGCCTCCTCCATCTCAGGGGGGTGAAGGAGTTCCCTGACGACCTGAAACAGCTCTGAGGATCTGTTAGATGCAGATGCTATACGGGCAGTCATGAAATTCCATCGTTGGTGGAGTTCAGAATGCTCTTTGATTGTAGGTGAACTATACATCCCAAAAACTACAACTCCCAAATGACAAAATCAGATATTTACATTACAATTCATAATAGTAGCAAAATTGAAGTTACGAACTAGTAATGAAAATAATGAGTATTAAGGGGTTGCGGCATTAGAAAGGTTGAGAAACACTGCTTTAGAAACACTTCAGAAACAAAACGCAGGTGCCCTCTCATTTTGTAATGAGTTTTGAAACATTTTTTCACACAGCTCTCTCAGTTTTTGAAGAACACAACCAGTTTCTGTTTGATTCATACCCTGCTTGGGGACTTCTCATTGACTTTTCATTGGCCACTGTACAGACAGAATGAAGGATTAGATATACCAATGGTCTGGTCCAGCAACAACTCTTCTTACTCCCTTGTGTATGGGGGAAAAAAACCTAAAAATAAGGGAAATTACAGTTGACAACTTTGCATGTAATTAAGACGGATAGAAATCAATGCCAAGTGATGGGATGCTTACTCCGCCTGATGTTGTCCCAAGGAAGACCTCTCTTCTGAAGCTGGTGTTGGATTTGGCCACAATCCCATCCAACTCGCAGCGCAAAGACTAATTTAACATTGAATCAAAACATTGGAGCTGAAAGTGATCCCCAAAGTGTCACCTCATCCAGATGCCTAACAGGGCAGGAACCCAAGCTGAAGAAGGCTTGACAGATGTCTCGGCATTGGCATCAACGCAAAGACATCTACTAACGCCAATGCAAAAACAGCAATGTCAATGTAATGACACATATTATGTGGTCTTTAGCCAGGGCCTACCAAAGACATTGACTACTTGAAACAAAGGGCAAAAAGCTCCGCTCTCCCTTAGTTCTATGAGGGTTGAATGAAAAGTAAATCCTCCACCTTCGTTTTCATTTCTCCAAGTCCTTTTGTATTTCCGTCCAAATTTTGTCGTAATTGTTAGAAAGAAGTTGCCCGTTTTTTTGCAGAGATCCAGACTCTCAGATATTTGATTTGATTTGCCGTTTGGAGGCCTGTGATCTTTGTTAATTCTTCTTGTTTGTCCTTTCCCATGTATAAATATGTGAGAGGAAGCCACAGGGAGGAGGGAGCAAGCTTGTTTTCTGCTTCCTTGGAGACTAAGACGCAGAACAATGGCTTCAAACTACAAGAAAGGAGATTCCATCTGAACATTAGGAAGAACTTCCTGACTGTGAGAGCCGTTCAGCAGTGGAACTCTCTGCCCCGGAGTGTGGTGGAGGCTCCTTCTTTGGAAGCTTTTAAACAGAGGCTGGATGGCCATTTGTCAGGGGTGATTTGAATGCAATATTCCTGCTTCTTGGCAGAATGGGGTTGGACTGGATGGCCCATGAGGTCTCTTCCAACTCTTTGATTCTATGATTCTATATGCCCAAATATGAACACAGATGCAGTTTAAGGGAAATAGACCTTGACATTTGGGAGTTCTGGTTGCTGGGATTTATAGTTCACCTACAATCAAAGAGCATTCTGAACTCCACCAATGATGGAATTGAACCAAACATGGCATACAGGACTTCCATGACCAACAGAACACAGTGGAAGGGTTTGGTGGGCATTGACCTTGAGAGTTGTAGTTCACCTACATCCAGAGACCACTGTGGACTCAAACAAAGATGGATCTGGACCAAACTTGACACAAACATTCCATATGCCTAAATATGAACACAGATGGAGTTTGGAGGAAGTAGACCTTGACATTTGGGATTTGTAGTTACTGGGATTTAAAGTTCACCACAATTAAAGAGCATTCTGAAACCCACAAACGACAGATTTGGGGCAAACTTCCCACACAGAACGCCCATGACCAACAGAAAATACTCAAGGCCATCCAGTCCAACTCCCTTCACCAGGGCAAGAAAAACGTAATCAAAGCCCTCCTGACAAAGAGCCATGCCGTTCAGCAGTGGAACTCTCTGCCCCGGAGTGTGGTGGAGGCTCCTTCTTGGGAAGCTTTTAAACAGAGGCTGGATGGCCATCTGTCAGGGGTGATTTGAATGCAATATTCCTGCTTCTTGGCAGAATTTGGTTGGACTGGATGGCCCATGAGGTCTCTTCCAACTCTTTGATTCTATGATTCTTAGTTAACATAATAGTTTTGTGTTTATTCAACTTGAAACCGGCAAGCTTGCCAAATTCTTTGATTTTATTAAGCCAATTCTTAATATTTTCATGTGGATTTTCTATTGTTCCAATTATATCATCTGCATAAGCTCTGGCCTTGTATTCTTGTTTGCCAATTTTTACTCCTTTAGTTGTTTCATCTTCTTTTATATTCTTCAATAAAATGTCTAAAGACATGATAACAATTAGAGGGGATATAGGGCATTCTTGTCTGGAGCCTTTACCAATTATAAATTCCTCCGAAATTTGCCCATTTATTTATATTTTGGCCTTTTGAGTTTTGTAAATTGCTTCAATTGCATTGATGAAATAAAAACCCAAATCAACTCAAGGCAGTTAACAGGGCAAAATTCAATGCTTACAATGTCTTAAATACAATTAAAAACATAACATATAATAAAAACTAAACAAATCAATAAAATATAAATTCATAGTGTCTCCTTGTTAAAAACGTTGTCCGGACTCATTGTCTAGTTGTTCCATTTTCCTATGTCAGTTACTCTGCATTTGCAAACGCTTGTTCAAAAAGCCACGTCTTGACTTTTTTCCGGAATGTTAAAAGGGAGGAGGCCGATCTAATATCTATAGGGAGGGCATTCCACAGCCAAGGGGCCACCACCGAGAAAGCCCTGTCTCTCACCCCCACCAAACGTACTTGTGACGAAGGCGGTAACAAGAGCAGGGCCTCCCCAGACGATCTTAAGGTCCTAGATGGTTATACATATTTCTGATGGTCTTTGGAACCCCTTTGGCATAGTTGTTTGGGTTCACAGTGCTCTCCGGATCCCTAAATCACTGTCAATTCATCCCAAATCCCTCCAGTATTTTCCATTGGTTATGGGAGTTCTGTGTGGGAAGTTTGGCATAATTCTATCATTGGTGGGGTTCAGAAGGCTCTTTGATTGTAGGTGAACTATAAATCCCAGCAACTACAACTCCCAAATGTCAAGGTATATTTTCCCCAAGCTCTACCACTGTTCACATTTGGGCATATTGAGTACTCATGTCAAGTTTGGTCCAGATCCATCATTGTTTGAGTCCACATTGCTCTCTGGATGTAGGTAAACTACAACTCCCAAACTCAAGGTCAATGCCCACCACACCCTTTCAATCTTTTCTGTTGGTCATGGGAGAACTGTGTGCCAAGTTTGGTTCAATTTCATCACTGGTGGGGTTCAGAATGCTTGGTGATTGTAGGTGAACTATAAATCCCAGCAACTACAACTCCCAAATGTCAAGATTCTATTTTCTCCAAACTCCACCAGTGTTCACATTTGGGCATGCTGAGTATTCGTGTAGAGTTTGGTCCATATCCAACATTGTTTGAGTCCACAGTGATCTCTGGATGTAGGTGAACTACAACTCCAAAACCAAAGGACACTGTCCACCAAACCCTTCCAGTATTTCCTGTTGGTCATGGGAGAACTGTGTGCCAAGTTTGGTTCAATTTCATCGTTGGTGGGGTTCAGAATGCTCCTTGACTGTAGGTGAACTATAAATCCCAGCAACTACAACTCACAAATGACAAAATCAATTTTTTTTGAGTGAAGGACATGCATTGGGTTGTTAGGTGTCTTGTGACCAAATTTGGTGTCAATCCGTCCAGTAGTTTTTGAGTTCCGTTAATATCACAAACAAACATTACATTTTTATTTATATAGATTTATGCGATGCACTACATATGAACATTGAATGTGGCCAATGATTGAATGCTGAAGTATTTGACACAGAGCAGTATTTCAGTTCTCTCGTCTAAAAGGATTTCCATAATTCCCTTTATTTTCCAAAGGCGCGCTTCCTAAAGTCCTTTCTTTACATAATATATGATATGTGCTTGATTGGTTCATGAAGACGATCGCCCCTGGGCAGAGCAAACAGCTTGGGATGGGGATTTAGTAATGAGCAGAATGGAACAAAGATGTCAACTGTGTTTGGAACGGACTCCTCCTGTTTCTGTCCCCATTTGTTTCATTGGCATGGGGAGGATTGGGCAGGCTGTACCTGTGTGCAAAACCATGGGATGGATCCCTATCTGCTTCACCAGGTTGCTAATTGGAAGTTATGTGCATATCTAGGAGCATGCTATGCAATGCATACTTAGATTGTACACAAATGATGAGCGAGCAGTGTATGTAGCACTTTGTGTTGGCAAAAGGAGCGCACTGGTTGGAACTACACAAATGAGCGAGCAGTGTATGTAGCACTTTGTGTTGGCAAAAGGAGCGCACTGGTTGGAACTACACAAATGATGAGCGAGCAGTGTATGTAGCACTTTGTGTTGGCAAAAGGAGCGCACTGGTTGGAACTACACAAATGATGAGCGAGCAGTGTATGTAGCACTTTGTGTTGGCAAAAGGAGCGCACTGGTTGGAACTACACAAATGATGAGCGAGCAGTGTATGTAGCACTTTGTGTTGGCAAAAGGAGCGCACTGGTTGGAACTACACAAGATCGGCAATGTATTATAGCACTTTGTGTTGGCAAAAGGAGCGCACTGGTTGGAACTACACAAATGAGCGAGCACTGTATTATAGCACTTTCTGTTGGCAAAAGGAGCGCACTGGTTGGAACTACACAAATGATGAGCGAGCAGTGTATGTAGCACTTTGTGTTGGCAAAAGGAGCGCACTGGTTGGAACTACACAAATGAGCGAGCAGTGTATTATGTAGCACTTTGTGTTGGCAAAAGGAGCGCACTGGTTGGAACTACACAAATGATGAGCGAGCAGTGTATGTAGCACTTTGTGTTGGCAAAAGGAGCGCACTGGTTGGAACTACACAAATGATGAGCGAGCAGTGTATGTAGCACTTTGTGTTGGCAAAAGGAGCGCACTGGTTGGAACTACACAAATGATGAGCGAGCAGTGTATGTAGCACTTTGTGTTGGCAAAAGGAGCGCACTGGTTGGAACTACACAAATGATGAGCGAGCAGTGTATGTAGCACTTTGTGTTGGCAAAAGGAGCGCACTGGTTGGAACTACACAAATGATGAGCGAGCAGTGTATGTAGCACTTTGTGTTGGCAAAAGGAGCGCACTGGTTGGAACTACACAAATGAGCGAGCAGTGTATGTAGCACTTTGTGTTGGCAAAAGGAGCGCACTGGTTGGAACTACACAAATGAGCGAGCAGTGTATGTAGCACTTTGTGTTGGCAAAAGGAGCGCACTGGTTGGAACTACACAAATGAGCGAGCAGTGTATGTAGCACTTTGTGTTGGCAAAAGGAGCGCACTGGTTGGAACTACACAAATGAGCGAGCAGTGTATGTAGCACTTTGTGTTGGCAAAAGGAGCGCACTGGTTGGAACTACACAAATGAGAGAGCAGTGTATATAGCACTTTGTGTTGGCAAAAGGAGCGCACTGGTTGGAACTACACAGATGAGCGAGCAGTGTATGTAGCACTTTGTGTTGGCAAAAGGAGCGCACTGGTTGGAACTACACAAATGATGAGCGAGCAGTGTATGTAGCACTTTGTGTTGGCAAAAGGAGCGCACTGGTTGGAACTACACAGATGAGCGAGCAGTGTATGTAGCACTTTCTGTTGGCAAAAGGAGCGCACTGGTTGGAACTACACAAATGATGAGCGAGCAGTGTATGTAGCACTTTGTGTTGGCAAAAGGAGCGCACTGGTTGGAACTACACAAATGATGAGCGAGCAGTGTATGTAGCACTTTGTGTTGGCAAAAGGAGCGCACTGGTTAGAACTACACAAATGATGAGCGAGCAGTGTATGTAGCACTTTGTGTTGGCAAAAGGAGCGCACTGGTTGGAACTACACAAATGATGAGCGAGCAGTGTATGTAGCACTTTGTGTTGGCAAAAGGAGCGCACTGGTTGGAACTACACAAATGATGAGCGAGCAGTGTATGCAGCACTTTGTGTTGGCAAAAGGAGCGCACTGGTTGGAACTACACAAATGATGAGCGAGCAGTGTATGTAGCACTTGTTGGCAAAAGGAGCGCACTGGTTGGAACTACACAAATGATGAGCGAGCAGTGTACTATGTAGCACTTTGTGTTGGCAAAAGGAGCGCACTGGTTGGAACTACACAAATGATGAGCGAGCAGTGTATGTAGCACTTTGTGTTGGCAAAAGGAGCGCACTGGTTGGAACTACACAAATGAGCGAGCAGTGTATGTAGCACTTTGTGTTGGCAAAAGGAGCGCACTGGTTGGAACTACACAAATGATGAGCGAGCAGTGTATAGCACTTTGTGTTGGCAAAAGGAGCGCACTGGTTGGAACTACACAAATGATGAGCGAGCAGTGTATGTAGCACTTTGTGTTGGCAAAAGGAGCGCACTGGTTGGAACTACACAAATGAGCGAGCAGTGTATGTAGCACTTTGTGTTGGCAAAAGGAGCGCACTGGTTGGAACTACACAAATGATGAGCGAGCAGTGTATGTAGCACTTTGTGTTGGCAAAAGGAGCGCACTGGTTGGAACTACACAAATGATGAGCGAGCAGTGTATGTAGCACTTTGTGTTGGCAAAAGGAGCGCACTGGTTGGAACTACACAAATGATGAGCGAGCACTGTATTATAGCACTTTGTGTTGGCAAAAGGAGCGCACTGGTTGGAACTACACAAATGATGAGCGAGCAGTGTATTAGCACTTTGTGTTGGCAAAAGGAGCGCACTGGTTGGAACTACACAAATGATGAGCGAGCAGTGTATGTAGCACTTTGTGTTGGCAAAAGGAGCGCACTGGTTGGAACTATACAAATGATGAGCGAGCAGTGTATGTAGCACTTTGTGTTGGCAAAAGGAGCGCACTGGTTGGAACTACACAAATGATGAGCGAGCAGTGTCTGTAGCACTTTGTGTTGGCAAAAGGAGCGCACTGGTTGGAACTACACAAATGATGAGCGAGCAGTGTATGTAGCACTTTGTGTTGGCAAAAGGAGCGCACTGGTTGGAACTACACAAATGATGAGCGAGCAGTGTATGTAGCACTTTGTGTTGGCAAAAGGAGCGCACTGGTTGGAACTACACAAATGATGAGCGAGCAGTGTATGTAGCACTTTGTGTTTGCAAAAGGAGCGCACTGGTTGGAACTACACAAATGAGCGAGCACTGTATAGCACTTTGTGTTGGCAAAAGGAGCGCACTGGTTGGAACTACACAAATGAGCGAGCACTGTATTATAGCACTTTCTGTTGGCAAAAGGAGCGCACTGGTTGGAACTACACAAATGATGAGCGAGCAGTGTATGTAGCACTTTGTGTTGGCAAAAGGAGCGCACTGGTTGGAACTACACAAATGACAAACGCACACACAGCCACCGAAGAGTCTTTTATTTTTTTAGAATATTTTTTGTTTTTTTTAAGAATAAAAGACAGGTATTTTTAAAAAATATTCAAAAATGGAAAATTAACCAAAAACTGGCCCTGATGTGGACCAAACACAGCCACGAGACAGGGCAAATGAGAGCACACAGCAACAGAAGAGTCTTTTCTTTTTTAGAATATTTTTTGTATTTTTTTAAGAATAAAAGACAGGTATTTTTAGAAAATATTAAAAAATATTTAAAAATGGAAAATTAAAAAACAAATTCACAAAAACCGAAGGAAGGAATGAATCCAAGCAAGGAATAATAAGCACTAAGCAGCAAGGAATGAATCCAAGCAAGGAATGAGCAAGGAATGAATCCAAGCAGTTGCAAGCCAACCCAATGCAAACCCTCCCGGACCTCTTCTCTCTCCCTCGCCCTCTGCAGCAATGAGCTGTACGGCCGCGCGGAGCCGCTTTTAAAAGGCTCGCCGGCCAATCAGAAACAGCCACGGTGCACTGCTTGGGTGCTTGGGAGCGCCGGATTGGCTCCCAGGCACCAGCAGCCTCCATCCCATTTACGAAAAGGGCGGAAGCTCGTTAAATCTATGGGGGTTGCCGTTTCGTTATTTTAAAACCCTTCCGGGTTTGAAAATGTGTTTTGTAATCGTTTCGTTATTGCTAAAAATAACGAATGTTTAACGAATTACAAAATTAACGAACGAAACCGCCCAGGCCTATTAGATTGTACTTACCGTATATACCCGAAGATAAGCCGGGTTTTTCAGACCTTTATATGGGCTGAAAAACATCCCTCGGCTTATAATGAGGTTATATGCTTGCAATATATGATATACTAGCCATCCCCTGCCAGGCGTTGCTGTGGCCCAGTCTGGTGATCTGGAAAATAAAGTAATGGGAAAGTGTCGGTTTCTAATATATGTAAACAGTCTTTCTTGCTGTTTCTTTGTCAGTGTTGATGTGGAGATTGTCTGATTTTGGAACATGCAACATATCATTGTCCTTCTTTAGGGGTCCCCTTCAAATCTATGATACTATATCTCTTTCTGTGTGAATCATATCTATCTTTCTATATCTATGGCCACCTCATAGGAAACCTGCTACAAAACAGGAGCTTCTTTGTTGAGTTCCAGAGCCAGAGAAGCAGATGGCGGAAACAGAAGAATGGCCTGCCTCAGGGGAGCGTGCTTGCTCCATCCATGTTCAACATATACACAAATGACCAGCCACTGCCAGAAGGGACAGAGAGATTCATCTATGCTGATGATCGTGCCATCACTGCTCAAGCAGGGAGCTTTGAGGTGGTAGAACAGAAGCTCTCCAAAGCTCTATGTGCTCTTACTGCCTATTACAGGGAAAACCAACTGATTCCTAACCCATCTAAATCACAGACATGTGCCTTTCACCTTAAGAACAGAGAAGCATCCCGGGTTCTGAGGATCACCTGGGAAGGAATCCCACTGGAGCATTGCAGCGCACCCAAATACCTGGGAGTCACTCTGGACCGTGCTCTGACCTACAAGAAGCACTGCCTGAACATCAAGCAAAAAGTGGGCGCCAGAAACAATATGATAAAAAAACTGACTGGCACAACCTGGGGATCACAACCAGACATAGTGAAGACATCTGCCCTTGCGCTATGCTACTCTGCTGCTGAGTACGCATGCCCAGTGTGAAACACATCTCACCACACTAAAACAGTGGATGTGGCTCTGAATGAGACATGTCGCATTATCACGGGGTGTCTGCGCCCTACACCACTGGAGAAATTACACTGCTTAGCCGGTATTGCACCACCTGACATCCGCCAGGAAGTTGGCAGCCAATAGTGAAAGGACCAAGGCAGAGACATCTCCAGCTCATCCCCTGTTTGGGTATCAGCCAGCACGTCAACGACTTAAATCAAGAAATAGTTTTCTTAGATCTACAGAGACACTCGCTGGAACACCTCAGCAAGCCAGAGTCCAAAAGTGGCAGGCTCAAACCCAAAATCTCAATCAATGGCTGATACCAAATGAGAGACTCCCCCCTGGGCACGCAGAAGACTGGGTGACTTGGAAGGCACTGAACAGACTGCGCTCTGGCACCACGAGATGCAGAGCCAACCTCAAGAAATGGGGCCACAACGACATGCGAGTGTGGAGAAGAGCCAACCACTGACCGCCTGCTGCAATGCACCCTGAGCCCTGCTACATGCATATTTGTAATAGTATTTTAATTTTTTTTATTTCAATTGCTTTAATATTGACATTAATGGACTGAGTGGTGGCCCTTGTACATTAATATGCTTCTTTGGGGAGTAATTTTGGTTAGCCTATCTGGCCCTTTCTAAAAATTTTAATTGAATTAAAAATTTAATGTAACATGCTAATAACGGGGTACGACAGATCAAAAAGACCCACTAAAACCTTAATGCTGAAATTAATGTTGTCAGTAATAGGCTGGTATTAATATGTTTTAATGTGAGGTTCCTTAGAGTATAAGAAATGTTCATACTGTTATACAGCTTTTGTTATATTGGGAGGGAGAGCCAAGACTCCAGAGGACAGGAGCAGGATTCAAAACAATCTTGACAGATTAGAGAGATGAAGGGCCAAAACTAACAAAATGAAGTTCAACAGGGACAAATGCAAGATACTCCACTTTGGCAGGAAAAACGAAATGCAAAGAGACAGAATGGGGGACGATGCCTGGCTCGAGAGCAGTACGTGTGAAAAAGATCTTGGAGTCCTCGTGGACAACAAGTTAAACATGAGCCAGGAATGTGATGTGGCGGCAAAAAAAGCCAATGGGATTTTGGCCTGCATCAATAGGAGCATAGTGTCTAGATCTAAGGAAGTCATGCTCCCCATGCTCTATTCTGCCTTGGTTAGACCACACCTGGAATATTGTGTCCAATTCTGGGCACCACAATTGAAGAGAGATATTGACAAGCTGGAATGTGTCCAGAGGAGGGCGACTAAAATGATCAAGGGTCTGGAGAACAAGCCCTATGAGGAGCGGCTTAAGGAGCTGGGCATGTTTAGCCTGAAGAAGAGAAGGCTGAGAGGAGATATGATAGCCATGTATAATATGTGAGAGGAAGCCACAGGGAGGAGGGAGCAAGCTTGTTTTCTGCTTCCTGGAGACTAGGACGCGAGAACAATGGCTTCAAACTACGGGAGAGGAGATTCCATCTGAACATGAGGAAGAACTTCCTGACTGTGAGAGCCATTCAGCAGTGGAACTCTCTGCCCCGGAGTGTGGTGGAGACAGAGGCGGGCCTAGGTAATTTTCAACGGTAAGCAAACAGTATTCCCCCCCCCCCCCAACCAATCACTGATATATATTTTCTGTTTGTCGTGGGAGTTCTGTGTGCCATATTTGGTTCAATTCCATCATTGGTGGAGTTCAGAATGCTCTTTGATTGTAGGTGAACTATACATCCCAGTAACTACACTTGCCGCACTTGCTCCCTTGCCTGGCCCGCTTTGGGTCCGGAGGCGTGCCTGAAGACCCCGGCGTGTGCACCAAAAGTCACCTCTTCTCCTGACTTTCTCCTCAGCCATTGGGACCAAGAGAGAGAGAGAGAGAGAGAGAGAGAGGTGGAGATGCCCACCTTTCCTGAAGGTAGGCGCAAAAACAAAGGAGGGAGCGGAGGTGGGAGATACCTCCAGCCGGAGGGGCTCTCTCTCTCTCTCTCTCTTGGTCCCAATGGCTGAAGAGAAAGTCAGGAGAAGAGGCGACTTTTGGTGCGCACGCTGGGGTCTTCAGACACGCCTCCGGACCCGAAATGCGGGCCAGGTGTGGCGGCTCCACCCCTTGGCCCACCCGTGGATTGGGGAGAGGAGAGGAGGCGGGTGGAGCACCGGGGGATCGGGAAAGGGAGCCGGTCATGGGGAAGGGATCGAACGCGGAGAACGATTGAGCGCCGGCTCTGCTCGCGCACCCGGTGGCCGGGTGGAGCAGGAACGAGAGGGACTAGGCGAGGCTCAAGGGCCCGGCCCCTTTGGGAAGAGGATCACCTGGCAGCGAGGCAAGAAAGCCGAGGCTCCCCCCGGACTGCTAGGGCTGTTGTGAGCTGAGGGGGCGCTCCTCAAGTGGCGGTCGAGGGGCATTTACAGAGGCGCCTCTGCGCCCCTGGCAAAAAAAAGTGTTCTGCGACCGCTTACTTCGCATAATGGATGAGCCGCCCCTGGGTGGAGGCTCCTTCTTTGGAAACTTTTAAGCAGAGTCTGGATGGCCATCTGTCAGAGGTGATTTGAATGCAATATTCCTGCTTCTTGGCAGAATGGGGTTGGACTGGATGACCCAGGAGGTCTCTTCCAACTCTTTGATTCTATGATTCTATCTATCTCTATCTCTGGCTGGATGGCTCTTTGTCAGGAGGGCTTTGATTACGTTTTCTTGCCCTGGTGAAGAGAGTTGGACTGGATGGCCTTAAGTATTTTCTGTTGGTCATGGGGGTTCTGTGTGGGAAGTCTGCCCCATTTCTGTCGTTTGTGGGTTTCAGAATGCTCTTTAATTGTAGTGTACTATAAATCCCAGTAACTACAAATCCCAAATGTCAAGGTAAATTTCCTCCAAACTCCATCTGTGTTCATATTTAGGCATATGGAATGTTTGTGTCAAGTTTGGTCCAGATCCATCTTTGTTTGAGTCCACAGTGGTCTCTGGATGTAGGTGAACTACAACTCTCAAGGTCAATGCCCACCAAACCCTTCCACTGTGTTCTGTTGGTCATGGAAGTCCTGTATGCCATGTTTGGTTCAATTCCATCATTGGTGGAGTTCAGAATGCTCTTTGATTGTAGGTGAACTATAAATCCCAGCAACCAGAACTCCCAAATGTCAAGGTCTATTTCCCTTAAACTGCATCTGTGTTCATATTTGGGCATATAGAATCATAGAATCAAAGAGTTGGAAGAGACCTCATGGGCCATCCAGTCCAACCCCATTCTGCCAAGAAGCAGGAATATTGCATTCAAATCACCCCTGACAGATGGCCATCCAGCCTCTGCTTAAAAGCTTCCAAAGAAGGAGCCTCCACCACACTCCGGGGCAGAGAGTTCCACTGCTGAACGGCTCTCACAGTCAGGAAGTTCTTCCTCATGTTCAGATGGAATCTCTCTCTGTAGTTTGAAGCCATTGTTCCGCGTCCTAGTCTCCAGGGAAGCAGAAAACAAGCTTGCTCCCTCCTCCCTGTGGCTTCCTCTCACATATTTATACATGGCTATCATATCCCCTCTCAGTTTTCTCTTCTTCAGGCTAAACATGCCCAGCTCCTTAAGCCGCTCCTCATAGGGCTTGTTCTCCAGACCCTTGATCATTTTAGTCGCCTCCTCTGGACACATTCCAGCTTGTCAATATCTCTCTTGAATTGTGGTGCCCAGAATTGGACACAATATTCCAGATGTGGTCTAACCAGAGCAGAATAGAGCATGGGGAGCATGACTTCCCTAGATCTAGACACTATGCTCCTCTTGATGCAGGCCAAAATCCCATTGGCTTTTTTTGCCGCCACATCACATTCCTGGCTCATGTTTAACTTGTTGTCCACGAGGACTCCAAGATCTTTTTCACACGTACTGCTCTCGAGCCAGGCATTGTCCCCCATTCTGTATCTTTGCATTTCGTTTTTCCTGCCAAAGTGGAGTATCTTGCATTTGTCACTGTTGAACTTCATTTTGTTAGTTTTGGCCCATTTCTCTATTCTGTCAAGATCGTTTTGAATTCTGCTCCTGTCCTCTGGACTATTGGCTAGATGTTTATTGCTTGTTGTTTATATTGCTTTAATTGTTTTTAATTTGCTTAGGTTGTGTATTGTTGCGTTGTGTTTTGAGGCCTTGGCCTTTGTAAGCCGCATCGAGTCCTTCGGGAGATGCTAGCGGGGTACAAATAAAGTTAATAATAATAATAATAATAATAATAATAATAATAATAATATGGAATATTCGTGCCAAGTTTGGTCCAGATCCATCATTGTTTGAGTCCACAGTGCTCTCTGGATGTGGGTTTCAGAATGGTTTACCCTGAAAGCACAACCGTACTATACATCCAACCCATGGATAATAGGCCTGGGTAACAACGGAAAAATTTGTTTCTAAAATCGATTTGTATTTGGGGTTTTTTTTTGTTTCGATATTTAAAATAATTACAAAATTTTCCTTTTAAAAAGTTCGATATTTACGAAATTTCGTAAATGGTAAAAAATTAACGAATCGATTTCCGAAACAATAACGAATCGATTCGTTAATGGCGGACGCGACCGCGAAATACACTAAAAAACCTCCAAAACCTTCTGAAGCTTCCCTCTCCCTCTGTTGTTGACTGTTGGTGTGATATTATAATTTTTTTTCACTAATTCAACCATAAAACTGGCCCAGACATGCGGAAATAATAACGAAACGACCTCAAAACAATAACGAAACGAATACAATATCGAAATACGAAGCATTTACAAAACGCTTTTGAAAATTCGTTTTTTTTAATAATTGCTCCAGAATGGTTCGTTATCGTTTTGTAATTGAAAAAATTAACGAATTATTAACGAATTACGAATTAACGAAACGAAACCGCCCAGCCCTTGACCCAGGTTTTGTGGGTTAATTTTTGACCAAAATTTCCAGACTTATACATGAGTCTGTGGGATACGTTGCAAATGACGGAGATATAATTGTGGCTTAGTGATGCTAATTCGCGTCGCTTTCACAACTTCTAGGACAGTGTGGATTTTTATAAAACCGTCCTTCTGTCGTCCTCGTTGAGCTTGAAAAATATAAATAAAAGCAGAGCAAAAGAGCACCGCTTACCGCGGTCGGGCAACGGATCAACGAGGAACCAGGGAACCCGACGACATCCATTTCATCCTTGGGGGAGAATTAATATTTTTAAATGGTTCCTGTTGCATATGCAAACATTTCCAACGCAGGCGGTTTTCTGGCAATAGCTCACTCCAGAATCTCATTGGCTTTTCCCTGCCTTAATAAAAGTGCTTTAGTTTTGCAGAGATGCCTTCGGTGGCTGTTCCGACATGCTATTCGATTGCTATAAGCAGTGGATGGATGTGGGCCAAACCACCATTAATACCCCAATTGACTGTTATGGCTTCTAATAATGTCCGATCAATCATTAGTAAACAAATGAGGCACCCGGCCACCTTAATGAGGGGGTGACGTGTGCCAGGGCTTTATGACCTGGGTTATGTGCAGTGCAGTCATTCGGCGACCAATTTTTAGCTGGGAAAAAGCTTGAGGGCAAACATAAAGGATGGGGAAACGTAGCTCGAGGCAGTGGCGGGACTGTGCAATTAGGCAGAATGCAAGCGCACAAGCCATTAATTCTGCACCGCTTTATATAAAAGCATGGAGAATAAAGTTAATTAATACACAGAAAGCGAATGTTGTGAATTATTTCTGTCGAAGGGAAGGGAACGGAAGATTCGTTCCAAAGTTCATTTGGAGCATCTGCTAGCCAGTTGTCGAACACATTGCAAAATTTGTTTTATATTGATTTAGAATCCTAGAGTTGGAAGAGACCTCATGGGCCATCCAGTCCAACCCCACTGCCAAGAAGCAGGAATATTGCATTTAAATCACCCCTGACAGATGGCCATCCAGCCTCTGTTTAAAAGCTTCCAAAGAAGGAGCCTCCACCACACTCGGGGCAGAGAGTTCCACTGCTGAACGGCTCTCACAGTCAGGAAGTTCTTCCTCATTTTCAGATGGAATCTCCTCTCCATCCATCCATCCATCTACTGCGTCTATCACTCCATCTATCTATCCATCCTAGGTCCCTTCTACATATCTATCTATCTATCTATTCATCTATCTACCGTATCTATCCATCCATCTATCCATCCTATCATATATATCATAGAATCATAGAATCAAAGAGTTGGAAGAGACCTCCTGGGCCATCCAGTCCAACCCCATTCTGCCAAGAAGCAGGAATATTGCATTCAAATCACCCCTGACAGATGGCCATCCAGCCTCTGTTTAAAAGCTTCCAAAGAAGGAGCCTCCACCACACTCTGGGGCAGAGAGTTCCATTGCTGAACAGCTCTCACAGTCAGGAAGTTCTTCCTCATGTTCAGATGGAATCTCCTCTCCATCCATCCATCCATCTACTGCGTCTATCACTCCATCTATCTATCCATCCTAGGTCCCTTCTACATATCTATCTATCTATCTATCTATCTATCTATCTATCTATCTATCTATCTATTCATCTATCTATCCATCCATCCATCCATCTATCCTAGGCTATCATATATATCATAGAATCATAGAATCAAAGAGTTGGAAGAGACCTCGTGGGCCATCATCCAGTCCAACCCCATTCTGCCAAGAAGCAGGAATATTGCATTCAAATCACCCCTGACAAATGGCCATCCAGCCTCTGTTTCAAAGCTTCCCAAGAAGGAGCCTCCACCACACTCTGGGGCAGAGAGTTCCACTGCTGAACGGCTCTCACAGTCAGGAAGTTCTTCCTAATGTTCAGATGGAATCTCCTCTCTTGTAGTTTGAAGCCATTGTTCCGCATCCTAGTCTCAGGGAAGTAGAAAACAAGCTTGCTCCCTCCTCCTCCCTGTGGCTTCCTCTCACATATTTATACGTGGCTATCATATCTCCTCTTAGCCTTCTCTTCTTCAGGCTAAACATGCTCAGTTCCCTAAGCCGCTCCTCATAGGGCTTGTTCTCCAGACACTTGATCATTTTAGTCGCCCTCCTCTGGACACATTCCAGCCTGTCAATATCTCTCTTGAATTGTGGTGCCCAGAATTGGACACAATATTCCAGGTAAAGTGGTCTAACCAAAGCGGAATAGAGGAGTAGTATCAAGAGTGCTAAATGGATCACAGAATCATAGAATCCAAGAGTTGGAAGAGACCTCCTGGGCCATCCAGTCCAACCTCATTCTGCCAAGAAGCAGGAATATTGCATTCAAATCACCCCTGACAGATGGCCATCTAGCCTCTGTTTAAAAGCTTCCAAAGAAGGAGCCTCCACCACACTCTGGGGCAGAGAGTTCCACTGCTGAATGGCTCTCACATTCAGGAAGTTCTTCCTCATGTTCAGATTATTATTATTATTTTTATTATTATTATTGTATTGTCAAAGGCTTTCATGGCTGGAATCACTAGGTTCTTGTGGGTTTTTTCGGGCTATAGGGCCATGTTCTAGAGGCATTTCTCCTGACGTTTCGATGCAGGCCTAGAACATGCCTAGAACATGTCCCTATAGCCCAAAAAAACCCACAAGAACCTAATTATTATTATTATTATTATTATTATTATTATTATTATTATTATTATCTTTATTTGTACCCCGCTAGCATCTCCCGAAGGACTTGATGCGGCTTACAAAGGCCAAGGCCTCAACACACAACATAACAATACAACACCTAATGCAAATTAAAAACAGTTAAAGCAATATTAAACAACAAGCAATAAACAATACAACAAAACACTATAAAACTGGGCCGGGCCAGAGTAATTATAGGGTAAGTGCAGTGTGCAGTGGGAATCTCTTCCCTCCTCCTCCCTGTGGCTTCCTCTCACATATTTATACCTGGCTATCCTATCTCCTCTCAGCCTTCTCTTCTTCAGGCTAAACATGCCCAGCTCCTTAAGCCGCTCCTCATAGGCTTGTTCTCCAGACCCTTGATCATTTTAGTCGCCCTCCTCTGGACACATTCCAGCTTGTCAATATCTCTCTTGAATTGTGGTGCCCAGAATTGGACACAATATTCCAGGTAAAGTGGTCTAACCAAAGCAGAATAGAGCATGGGGAGCATGACTTCCCTAGATCTAGACACTAGGCTCCTCTTGATGCAGGCCAAAATCCCATTGGCTTTTTTTGCTGCCACATCACATTGTTGGCTCATGTTTAACTTGTTGTCCACGAGGACTCCAAGATCTTTTTCACACGTACTGCTCTCGAGCCAGGCATCGTCCCCCAGTCTGTATCTTTGCATTTCGTTTTTCCTGCCAAAGTGGAGTATCTTGCATTTGTCACTGTTGAACTTCATTTTGTTAGTTTTGGCCCATCTCTCTAATCTGTCAAGATCCCTTTGAATCCTGCTCCTGTCCTCTGGAGTCTTGGCTCTCCCTCCCAATTTGGTCCCGTCTGCAAACTTGATGATCCTGCCTTCTATCCCTTCATCTAAGTCATTAATAAAGATCCTGAGCAGGACCGGGCCCAGGACGGAACCCTGCGGATGGCACTCCACTTGTCACTTCTTTCCAGGATGAAGAAGATTAATCCTTGGGGGAATCACCCTGTGGGTTCGTCTATTTAACCAATTCCAGATCCACCTCACCGTAGTTTTGCCTCGCCCACATTGGACTAGTTTCCTTGCCAGAAGGTCATGGGGAACCTTGTCAAAGAAGGCCTTCCTGAAATCCAGGTACGCTCCATCCACGGCATTCCCCGCATCTACCCAGCTTGCAACTCTATCGAAAAAAGAGACCAGAGGCTCACCTTCAGCAGTTGCCAGCAGCTCCCTGGGCTTTCACAGTGCCAACTGCTCCTGGGAGGATGACCTGTTTGTTGGGGGGGGGGGGGTGCTAATCTGCCTGGGTAGTGCCCCTGCTTGCTGCTCTAATTACACCCTTGCTATTTAGCCCCCTTCCCCCCAAAAGTATTATAGTTCTGCCACACTTTCTGCCCCACTAATATTGATAAGACAGCCAGAATTGATTTTGGGCCTAACCACATGGCCAGGAGAAAGCCTGCCTGGTAGTGTGGTGGCCTTTTTGTTTCTAATACCTTTGCTTGTCAAGGTTGCCATTTTGTTTTGGACCTAATGTCTGAACAGCAGGGACCCTGTTTGGTAGTAGGGTGGCTATTTTGTGGTATTTTTATGGAAGCCTGACCTACTTCTGGCAGCCATTTTGTTTCATCAAACTTGGTATTTTTTCATTGTATTTGGCAGACAGTGCCATTAGGGCAAAGACCATCAATTAAGGGTTGACTTCTTTATTTCCTGGGCCCCTGTGCTTCAGGAGGTAAACACAGTTGGGGGGGAAACACATTCTGAGGGGCAGGGTGGTGTTGGGGTTCAGCCTGATCCTGATCTGTGTGAACCGGATTGTCTGATAGTTTTCCCAACTGAGCAAGCTCTCCCTGACAGTGTGGAATCTGTTGTTGATGCTGAGGTCAGTGGCGAGGAAAGTGAAACTCAACAGCTGGAGGAAAATGTTTTGGAAGCTAGCCGTGATATCTCTCCACCTGGGTTTTTTTAATGAGGACCGAAGAGAACAGATAGTTAGAGACAGAAATATTTCACAGTTTCTACGAAGGTCAAATCGTTTACAGGAGAGACAGGCCCAGGCTTCAAAGTCAAGGGGCGTTTCAAAGAATATCTTCTTTGGTTTAAGAGGCCTCCTGCCGGGTGCCTCTTTAGATCAAGCAACGTTTGGGACTGTGGCTGTGCCTTGGCAGAATTCCTGTGTTCCATGGCCGGTAATCCCAGAGGCTTCTAGTTTTCAATTACATGGTTAGCGAGAGGCTAACAGGTTCCTGGTTCTTGTATTGTGGCTTTTGGAATTTTGCTCAAGTTCAGAGATTCTACTGACTGCTGTGTTTCTATTGTGGCTTTTTGACTTTGCATTTACCTTTCTTTTGTAACCAATTTTTCATCAATAAACAAGGATTGTTTTTCCTACAGTCCAGTGTGGTGGATTAAATCTTATGGTCTCGTTTCTTGATGTGGGATGCAACAGGTGGCCCTGCCGCCCAGCAGGTGGCCGCTACTGCCTCTGAAGCAGTTGCTGGGCCACAGGGGGCTCCACCGGTTCAACAGGTCGATGCTAGGGGGGCTGCACCATTGCCCCAGCTCCCTGCACAGATGTTGCAACAGGGTATATTCACCAGAGTGCAGGTGCGGCCACACTTTCCCAGCTTCAGTCCTTTGCAGGGCCAGCAATATTGAGCTCCTCATGGTCCTCTCAATATTTGACGACCCTGGGAGCAGCAGTGGGGGCTTGGCTTTGGAGAAGTGTGCGGGCCCCTCAGGTTTATCCAGGATGTCATCTGGACAGCTCCCTTTTTATTGGTCACCTCTAGGTTGGATTACTGCAATGCGCTCTACGTAGGGCTGCCTTTGAAAATGGCTCGGAAACTCCAACTGGTCCAACGGGCAGCAGCCAGGATGTTAATTGGGGCTCCTTACAGAGAGAGGTCAACCCTCCTGTTCAAGGAGCTCTACTGGCTGCCGTTTATTTTCCGAGCCCAATTTAAGGTGCAGGTGCTTACCTACAAAGCCCTGAACGGTTTGGGACCAGCCTACCTGCGTGACCGCATCTCCGTCTACGAACCCACGTGATCGCTTCGGTCATCTGGGGAGGCCCTGCTCGTGATCCCGCCTGCGTCACAAGTGCGCTTGGTGGGGACTCGAGACAGGACCTTCTCTGTGGTGGCTCCCCGACTCTGGAACGCCCTCCCAAAAGATCTCAGACAGGCCCCTACATTGGCAGTCTTCAGAAAGAATTTGAAGACCTGGCTATTCTGATGTGCATTCTCAGATTAGGAATCTCCAATACCAAGTCTCCCCTTTTTGGGCAAAGTCCTGGAACGCATGGTGGCCTCACAACTCCAGGTATTCTTGGGAGACACGGATTATCTGGATTTGGCACAGTCTGGTTTCAGACCGGGTCATGAAATTGAGACAGTCTTGGTCGCCTTAGTGGATGATCTTCGCCGGGAGCTCGACAGGGGGAGTGTGTCCCTGTTGGTGCTGCTGGACCTCTCAGCGGCCTTCGATACCGTCGACCACGGTATCCTTCTGGGGCGCCTTGTGGGAATGGGTCTCGGGGGCACTGTTTTGCAGTGGCTCTGGTCATTCCTGGAGGGCCGATCCCAGAAGGTGTTATTGGGGGACACCTGTTCAACCCCACAACCTTTGTCTTGTGGGGTTCCACAGGGCTCAATACTGTCTCCCATGTTGTTCAACATCTACATGAAGCCGTTGGGAGAGATCATCCGGAGTTTCGGGGTATGGTGTCATCTGTACGCAGATGATGTCCAACTCTGTCACTCCTTCCCACCTGCTACTAAGGAGGCTGTTCAGGTCCTGAACCGGTGTCTGGCCGCTGTCACGGTCTGGATGAGGGCGAACAAATTGAAATTGAATCCAGACAAGACAGAGGTCCTCCTGGTCAGTCGCAAGGCCGAACAGGGCATAGGGTTACAGCCTGTGTTGGATGGGGTCGCACTCCCTCTGAAGACACAGGTTCGCAGCTTGGGTGTGACCCTGGACTCTTCGCTGAGCCTGGAACCTCAGGTTTCAGCGGTGACCAGGGGAGCATTTGCACAGCTTAGGCTCGGGCACCAGCTGCGCCTGTACCTTGGGAAGTCTGACTTGGCTCTGGTTACATCCCGTTTAGACTACTGCAATGCTCTCTACGTGGGGTTGCCTTTGAAGACGGCCCGGAAGCTTCAACTAGTCCAATGTGCGGCAGCCATATTACTTACAGGAGCGGGACGCAGGGAGCACACAACCCCCAGCTCCACTGGGGTACCAGCTCCACTGGCTGCCGATTTGCTACCGGGCTCAATTCAAGGTGCTGGCGTTGGCCTATAAAGCCTTAAACGGTTCCGGCCCAAGATACCTATCCGACAGCATCTCGACCTACGAGCCCACCAGGACTTTGAGATCTTCTGGGGAGGCCCTGCTCTCGATCCCGCCTGCTTCACAAGCACGGCTGGCGGGGATGAGAGATAGGGCCTTCTCGGTGGTGGCTCCCCGGCTGTGGAACGCCCTTCCCGTGGACATTAGACTGGCTCCTTCCCTGATGATATTCCGCAGGAAATTAAAAACTTGGTTGTTCAAGAAGGCGTTCGAACAAGAAGTGCAATGATTGGTAATGACTATAGGAATGGAACAATGGAAAATGATATTGGATTGTGGTTTGGACGATGAGACGACGCGGAATGGTTCTCGTAGTAGTGACGATGTTTTGTATAATGCTTTTTGTATAATGTTTTTGCATAATGGATTGTGAATTGTTTTTATACTGTGTTTTGAATTTTGTTGTTCCTATGTTGTACACCGCTGTGAGTCGCCCCTGGGCTGAGAACAGCGGTATAGAAGCAAAGTAAATAAATAAATAAACAAATAAATCCTAGAAGCACTTTAGTAGAACTAAGATTGCTGCACACCGCACACTGCACTTACTTATAATCCTACATACCTCCTGCCACATCAGCACTTTTAATCTTGTACCCATTACTCTGGCCCAGCCCAGTTTTATAGTGTCTTGATGTATTGTTTTTATTGTTTTTTATTTATTTATTTATTTACTTTGCTTCTATACCGCTGTATCTCAAGCCCGAAGGCGACTCACAGCGGTTCACAAACAGTAAAAACAGTAGAAACAGCAGTGGTTCCATACAACATATAACAATTGACTTAACACATTATCCATAAAATTACCAATAAGCAATTACAATGCACAATTATTACAAAAAACAACCGTACCCAATCTTCTCATCATCCAAGCGTAGTCCAGGTTCGTCGTCCATTGTTCCATTCCTATGTTCCATTACCAGATTGCACTAAATTACTCAAACGCCTGCACAAACATCCAGGTCTTCACCTTTTTTTTTTTTGGTATATGCTATTGAGCATATACAGAGTTCCGCTTCATTATTTAGTGCATTTCAGTGACTAAGACCTATGTCCGTAGGAAGGGCGTTCCACAGCCGAGGAGCCACCACCGAGAAGGCCCTATCTCTCGTCCTCGCCAGCCGAGCTTGAGAAGCAGGCGGGATCGAGAGCAGGGTCTCCCCGGAAGATCTCAAAGTCCTGGTGGGTTCATAGGCAGAGATGCGGTCGGATAGGTAGCTTGGGCCGGAACCGTTTAGGGCTTTAAAGGCCAACGCCAGCACTTTGAATTCAGCCCGGTAGCAGATCGGTAGCCAGTGGAGTTGGCGCAACAGGGGGGTTGTATGCTCCCTGCGCTCCGCTCCTGTTAAAATCATGGCTGCCGAGCGTTGGACTAGTTGGAGCTTCCGAGCTGTCTTCAAAGGCAACCCCACGTAGAGAGCGTTGCAGTAATCTAAACGGGATGTAACCAGAGCATGGACTACCGTGGCCAAGTCAGACTTCCCAAGGTACGGGCGCAGCTGGCGCACAAGCTTTAGCTGTGCAAATGCTCCCCTGGTCACCGCCGAAACCTGGGGTTCCAGGCTCAGCGATGAGTCCAGGGTCACACCCAAGCTGCGAACCTGCGTCTTCAGGGGGAGTGCGGCCCCATCCAACACAGGCCGTAACCCTATGCCCTGTTCGGCCTTGCGACTGACCAGGAGGACCTCTGTCTTGTCTGGATTCAATTTCAATTTGTTCGCCCTCATCCAGACCGTCACAGCGGCCAAGCACCGGTTCAGGACCTGGACAGCCTCCTTAGTAGCAGGTGGAAAGGAGTGACAGAGTTGGACATCATCCGCGTACAGATGACACCGTACCCCGAAACTCCGGATGATCTCCCCCAGCGGCTTCATGTAGATGTTAAACAACATGGGAGACAATATTGAGCCCTGAGGAACCCCACAAGACAATGGTTGTGGGGTTGAACAGGTGTCCCCCAACAACACCTTCTGAGATCGACCCTCCAGGAATGACCGGAGCCACTGCAAAACAGTACCTCCAAGACCCATCCCCGTGAGGCGTCCCAGAAGGATACCGTGGTCGACGGTATCGAAGGCCGCTGAGAGGTCCAGCAGCACCAACAGGGACACACTCCCCCTGTCGAGCTCCCGGCGCAGATCATCCACTAAGGCGACCAAGGCTGTCTCGGTACCATGTCCCGGCCTAAAGCCAGACTGTGCCGGGTCTAGATAATCCGTGTCTACCAAGAATACCTGGAGTTGTTGTTGTTTATACTGCTTAGCTGTTTTTAATTTGTTTTTAATTTGCTTTATGTATTGTATTGTTGTATTGTGTTTTGAGGCCTTGGCCTATGTAAGCCGCATCGAGTCCTTCGGGAGATGCTAGCGGGGTACAAATAAAGTTATAATAATAATAATAATAATAATAATAATAATAATAATATTGCGGCAACTCCTGGAGGCGCCCTTAGCACTGCCTGAAAAGCGCTATCTAAAATTATTCCAAGTGAACAATTCCTGGATATGTTTTTTTGAAAATGTAAAGACCCTCAAATTACAGTCGAAAGTTAAATTAAAATCTCAGTGTGAATTGGTTAGCGTATGTCTGTGTGTGATGGCTTTCAGGGTTACTTGAATCCCTTCATCTCCATAACAGATTGGCATGCATATTAATGAGACCCAGGTGTTAACGGCATGCTGTTTTCTTTTTCACTTTTTTTAAACAAAAAATCTTTACATTAAAGCCAGAGTCTGTTGCTACAAGGATTTCTTCGGGTAATTATACAGGATTGTTTTTGGACAATGCGGCCTCAAATCTGTCCTGGATTTCCCTCCCATCTTCCTGCCTCCATTCTCAGACAGTGAAAGATGGGTGGCGGTGGGGATGCTGGAGAGGAGAAAGTAACTAATGAGGTTCTTATTCAAACGTGGGATCCCATAGGAATAATGCTTGCCTATGGTTTTTTCAATCTATTAACTGCACTCCGTGTGGTCTCCTGAGATGATTTGGTTGGATGCGGGTCTGGGGAAGAAGTTCTGACCATGAAGTGACCAAGGACCTTCTCCAACAGAAGAACAGCTTCAAAACCTAATCGGGAAGGATGATGGATGATCCTAGTGGTGGTCATAAGACAACCATAGTTGTCTTATGCCATCACCAAATTATTGGTGCGTGCATCAGGGCTGACCTACCATTAGGGACATAGTCATAGGCAGGCAAAGTTGCTCAGATACGCCTTGAGCTGGACTCCAATTTCATCACAGGGCCAGAGGAAGTGATTGAGGTATCTGCTTGTCCAATTTTGTGGGATTCTTTTAGGCTTGTTCTTCCTGAGACCATGGAGGAGGTCCTTGGTGCTGTGAGGGCGACCACGTCGGCTCTACACCCTTGCCCGTCTTGGCTAATTAAATCGGCCAGGGAGGGGTTGGTTGATTGGTTTGTGTTGACCATTAACGTATCACTGGTGAAGGGTTTTTTTTCCATCTCGACTGAAACAATCTGTGGTTCGTCCACGCCTTAAGAAGGTCTCCCTTGACTCTACGGTGCTGAACAACTACAGACCGATCTCCAACCTCCCTTTTTTGGGCAAGGTGCTGGAGCAGGTGGTCGCCTCCCAGCTCCAGGGCTTTCTAGATGACAACAACTACCTAGATCAGTCACAATCTGGTTTCAGGCCTGGCCAAGGCACTGAGACGGCCTTGGTCGCCTTGCTGGATGACCTCCGTAGAGAGCTGGATGGAGGGAGTGTGACCTTGTTGGTTCTCTTGGACATCTCAGGGGCTTTTGATACCATCGATCATAGTATCCTTCTGGGACGACTCTCTGGAATGGGTCTTGGGGGCTCGGTTTGTCATGGCTCCGGTCCTTCCTGGAGGGATGATCCCAGATGGTGAAGCTGGGAGATGCCTGCTCGGATCCCTGGCCTTTGACCTGTGGGGTCCCGCAGGGCTCTATTCTGTCTCCCATGCTTTTTAACATCTACATGAAACCGCTGGGAGAGGTCATCCGGAGTTTTGGAGTTGGGTGCCATCTCTACGCAGATGACACACAACTCTACTACTCTTTTCCACCTAATTCCAAGGAGGCCTCTCGGGTGCTGGACGAGTGCCTGGCCACTGTGTCTATCTGGATGAGGAGGAACTAGCTGAAGATCAGTCATCTGCGTAGAGGAGGCACCTAACTCCAAAACTCCGAATGACCTCACCCAGCGGTTTCATGCAGATGTTAAAAAGCATGGGAGACAAAATGGAACCTTGCGGGACCCCACAGGTCAAAGGCCAGGGATCCGAGCAGGTGTCTCCCAGCTTCACCAACTGGGAACGACCCTCCATGAAGTAACGGAGCCACGATAGAACCGTGCCCCCAAGGCCCATCCCGGAGAGGCATCCCAGAAGGATACCATGATTGATGGTATCAAAAGCTGCTGAGATGTCCAAGAGAACTAACAGGGTCACACTCCCCCTGTCCAGTTGTCTGCGGAGATCATCCACCAAGGCAACCAAAGCTGTCTCAGTGCCGTGGCCAGGTCTAAAGCCAGACTGTGACTGGTCCAGGTATTTGATGTCATCTAGAAAACCCTGGAGCTGAGAGGCGACCACCCGCTCCGGCACCTTGCCCAGTAACACCCACAATAAGTGAGGGAACACTGTACCTGCACTTTGCTCCCTCCATTATCAGTGGAATTGGTTGGAGATAAACGTAACAAATGACAAAGCTTCGGAGTATTGGGTGGCTGATGCAACTTGGATGATCCTTATGATATCGTGCTGCTTTTAGGAGGGTCTCCCCAGCCGAGGAGATCCCTGAGGACCACACCAAAGAGAGTCCTGGAACCTTGGTGAGGCCAGCGAAGCCAATTTCAGTGATAAAAAATATTAAAAATAATAAATCCTCACCAAAGTGGAAGAAGTTTCAGCGACCGAGGTGTTTTATTAGCGATTCAGCTGCAATCGGATGCATTGTAGGAATAGTTCCACTACAAGCATGCAGGAGCACAGTGATGCAGGCATATTTATACAATTTTTGAAAACCCAGAGTTCAAACTTCCCGCCCCGGCTCCTCTGACGTTCCCCGCTGTGATTGGGCAACAGGGCGAGCAGCTGGGGAGGAGCCTCCCATCCCCTGGGCTCCTGGACCAATCAGGGAGCTTCAGGGGCGTGCTGGATCCAAGGGGGAGGGCTCCTGTCGCCCGCCGGCCAGCGAATCAGAAGAGGGGAGGCGGGACGACAGAACACAAAGAGAGTTCATGAATGGGTCAATGGAAACTGGCCATGTGCTCAGCGAAACAAAGGAAAAATGTCTCCAGCCGATGCAGCTTATTGTCCTTTGAGGGGTTTTGGTGAGGGAAACAAACAGGATCAGGCTGCGGACCTCGGGGGATCAACGCTGCCCTTTGTAATTTCAATCATTTTTTCCAAAGTCTTATAGATTTCCTCATCTCGCCAGACATGCTCAGAAAACGAGGTAAAGAAATCATAAATGGCTATTGTTCCATGCAGATGTTAAATGATTGATAAACATTCTGAATGATTTGCAGCTCAATAGCTCTTTTCTGGTGGGATTTCTTCATGGGTTTGAGGGGAAACAAAGGTCAGGAGGAGGAAAAGGGGCCCTTGCCATGAAAGGATCAGAAATATAATTTTTATACATATATAAACCCAAAAGGATAGAATTTTATAAAGATAATCCATGCAGGGGACAGAAAGGAGTTCATAGTAAATGAAATCCGTAAGAATCAAATGATAAATCCACAAAAGTATCGTCCCTAGGTTCATAAGAGACTTTCAGGAAGGATCCCAGGATCCCTGCGCTCCTGCTGGCCCAATGCTGCCCTTGTCCTTAGAGAACTATAAGTCACTATCCCTTATTTTTTTTTGGGGGGGGGGGGATGCTCGACATCACTTATGTTTTCTAAACTTTTGTCTTCTCGAGATGGACAAAGTATTTAGCAGGTGGCAACTTGTAGTATTTTTAGCCTGCCAAGGTTCCTTTCAGTATGGATCCCAGGGAATACGAGATGAGCTAACTTCAGTGAATTTAGAGCTTGGAGAGTCTTGTTCAGCAAATGAATTGCAAAGAAAGCGGTGGGTTTGCCTGACTGATTTTACATATGGGGGTTAAGGCAGGGGCACATTGCTCCGTACACAATGTCTTGGTTTTTGGAGTATTCCGATCCAATTCACCCTCCGGGAAAGACCGTGGCGGTTCTAAAGATAGCTGAGGTTTCCCCCTTCCAAAATATATCCTGCAATATTATGCATTCCTCCCCCAATTACTTCGCCTGCAGGTTTTAAAGATGAGCAAATGAGCCAAAAGTCGTGTCGGTTCCGACTCTGCCGGCACAATCCGGTCCCTCTGTGAGTGACAGCGAAGGGTGAGGCAGCTGAGATAATTGTCGATAATTTGCAAAATGAAGGCTAGGAACAAATGTTCACGCATTTTTGCCAGTAGGCGAGTTCACAACATCCATGCATTATTCTTCTTTCTGCTAGGAAGATTTTGCAAGGATTTTAAATGGATAAGGAGCATCATAGTTTTATTTGTTTTGTTGCTTAGCTTTGGTGGCTTCCCCCCATAAAGTGCTCTGCAAACTTGGCAAAAAGTTCTGAATATAATATATTATAATATAATATCTATATTATAGATGGAGTGGATGAGGGATTAGAGGACATCCAACCCAAATTGGGAAACAAGTCGTCCAGGAATACCTGGCCGCTCTCAATGATTCCAGTCCCCTTTCAGGGCCAGATCAACTACACCCAAGAGTACTGAAGGAACTAGCGGAAGTCATTTCGGAACCATTGGCAATCTTTGAGAGTTCTTGGAGAACGGGAGAAGTTCCAGCAGACTGGAGGAGGGCCAATGTGGTCCCAATCTTCAAGAAGGGAAAAAAGGATGACCCAAACAATGACCAATGTCCGGTCAGCCTCACGTCGATACCAGGCAAGATTCTGGAAAAGATTGTTAAGGAAGTGGTCTGCAAACACTTAGAAACAAATGCGGTCATCGCTAATAGTCAACATGGATTTATCAAAAACAAGTCATGCCAGACTCATCTGATCTCTTTTTTCGATAGAGTTACAAGCTGGGTAGATGCAGGCGGGGAATGATGCCGTGGATGGAGCGTGTCTGGATTTCAGGAAGGCCTTCTTTGACAAGGTCCCCCATGACCTTCTGGCAAGGAAACTAGTCCAATGTGGGCGAGGCAAAACTACGGTGAGGTGGATCTGGAATTGGTTAAATGGACGAACCCAGAGAGTGCTCACCTAATGCTTCCTCTTCATCTTGGAAAGAAGTGACGAGTGGAGTGCCGCAGGGTTCCATCCTGGGCCCGGTCCTGTTCAACATCTTTATTAATGACTTAGATGAAGGGCTAGAAGGCAGGATCATCAAGTTTGCAGACGACACCAAATTGGGAGGGATAGCCAAGACTCCAGAGGACAGGAGCAGGATTCAAAACGATCTTGACAGATTAGAGAGATGAAGGGCCAAAACTAACAAAATGAAGTTCAACAGAGACAAATGCAAGATACTCCACTTTGGCAGGAAAAACGAAATGCAAAGATACAGAATGGGGGACGCCTGGCTCGAGAGCAGTACGTGTGAAAAAGATCTTGGAGTCCTCGTGGACAACAAGTTAAACATGAGCCAACAATGTGATGTGGCGGCAAAAAAAGCCAATGGGATTTTGGCCTGCATCAATAGGAGCCTAGTGTCTAGATCTAGGGAAGTCCTGCTCCCCATGCTCTATTCCACTTTGGTTAGACCACACCTGGAATATTGTGTCCAATTCTGGGCACCACAATTCAAAAGAGAGATATTGACAAGCTGGAATGTGTCCAGAGGAGGGCGACTAAAATGATCAAGGGTCTGGAGAACAAGCCCTATGAGGAGCGGCTTAAGGAGCTGGGCATGTTTAGCCTGAAGAAGAGAAGGCTGAGAGGAGATATGATAGCCATGTATAAATATGTGAGAGGAAGCCACAGGGAGGAGGGAGCAAGCTTGCTTTCTGCTTCCCTGGAGACTAGGACGCAATGAAGCAATGGCTTCAAACTACAAGAGAGGAGATTCCATCTGAACATGAGGAAGAACTTCCTGACTGTGAGAGCCGTTCAGCAGTGGAACTCTCTGCCCCAGAGTGTGGTGGAGGCTCCTTCTTTGGAAGCTTTTAAACAGAGGCTGGATGGCCATCTGTCGGGGTGATTTGAATGCAATATTCCTGCTTCTTGGCAGGGGGTTGACTGGATGGCCCATGAGGTCTCTTCCAACTCTTTGATTCTATGATTCTATAAATAAAAATTTAATGTTCGTTTGTGGGATTAACAGAACTCAAAAGCCACTAGACAAATTGGCACCAAATTTGGGCACAATACACGTATCAGGCCAACAAGTGACCATCACTCATAAAACACTGAAAAACACAGCAGAAGAGATTTAAAAAGCCAAAAAACAAAAAATACATTACAACGCATGCGCAAAACCACACAAAGACACACATATATACGCAAACACACATATACACAAACACACATATACACAAATATATACACACATATATATTCACACAAAACACATATACACAGACTGGGATACAGCAACACGTTACTAGTACTACTAGTGTTGTGATAGAGTCTGCTGGCAGTGATAGTAACACTAGTTGTAGTAGGAGAGGCAGGAAAACTACTCTCGAGCAAGACTATGAGGAAGAGCAAGAAAGGAAAGGAATCTGGGAGATACTTAGTGAGCCAACAGATGAGGATTCTTTTGAGGGTTTTGAGGCAAATGAACTGGATGATGGGATATGTATAAATATGTGAGAGGAAGCCACAGGGAGGAGGGAGCAAGCTTGTTTTCTGCTTCCTTGGAGACTAGGACGCGGAAGAATGGCTTCAAACTACAAGAGAGGAGATTCCATCTGAACATTAGGAAGAACTTCCTGACTGTGAGAGCTGTTCAGCAGTGGAACTCTCTGCCCCGGAGTGTGGTGGAGGCTCCTTCTTTGGAAGCTTTAACAGAGGCTGGATGGCCATCTGTCAGGGGTGCTTTGAATGCAATATTCCTGCTTCTTGGCAGGAGGGTGGACTGGATGGCCCATGAGGTTTCTTTTGAGGCAAATGAACTGGATGATGGGATATCAGATTCTGGGTCTGATGGGATGGATTGGACAAGGGTTCGAGAGATTCAAGATATTTGTGCTGAACCCACAAGCAGTGACACATTTGAGGGTTGGAATAGTGAAGACTTGGATGGGACTTGGGGACCTTCAGGATTAGACCAGAGATGGACTACTTGGAGGAGTGGTGGAAGAAGCACAGCTGGGAATGGGTTGGGCCGAACTAGGGGCAACTCCAGTTCGGATGAGGAGCTGCAACAAGATACAGCTGGGACACGGGTGTTGGCTGAATCAAGTTCTGATCAGGACTTGTAATAAAAAGGGGAGTGTTTGCTATTGTAACTTTGCAATCGGCAAGGAGTCTTGTTGGGCGCTTTCTGGATCTTTGCTACAGAAGACGGGTTTGAAAGAAGACTTTGGGACGTAAGTTATGCTCTGGGCTTTAGCAGCAAAGGGGGCTGGAACTGTGTGGGTTTTTGCTGGACTGCACTGTTTTGATGTTTGCATTAGCTGCCGTATTGCCCCGCTGCTTTGGCTCCTTGTGTTTACTCATCGGATTGGGACCGGACCTGGCAGCTGTTTCGTCTCTCTTTGGATCGGACCGGACTGGACTTCGTTCCTTATCGTTACTCTCTCTCCTCCACATCTATGGCTGAGCATCTGGAGCTGGTGTCGACCTCATTCCTGCATTCCTGCATTTCAGTTCCTGCTGTGTTTGAAGGTGAGTTTCTTTTTACAACCCTTGAAAGGCTGCATTTAAGCATTTTTTGAGTTTAATTCAAGTTATATCTCTGGTGAATCCAGATTATATTCTGTTGGGGTTTTTGGTTTTTTTTTTTCCTGTTTGGGCTTTTTCACACTGTAAACTAAGTGTTTTTTGCCCTGTGGTTTTGTTTTGGGCTGTTTTGTGTTTGTTTGAACAATAAACTATACTCCTTTAATTGGCTGGCGTCTGACCTTGACAGCTAGTAATGCTAATAGGGCTGGGCGGTTTCGTTTCGTTAATTCGTAATTCGTTAATAATTCGTTAATTTTTTCAATTACAAAACGATAACGAACCATTCTGGAGCAATTATTAAAAAAAACGAATTTTCAAAAACGTTTTGTAAATGTTTCGTATTTCGTTATTGTATTCGTTTCGTTATTGTTCTGAGGTCGTTTCGTTATTATTTCCGCATGTCTGGGGCAAGTTTTTTGTTTAATTAGTGAAAAAAAATTATAATATCACACCAACAGTCAACAACAGAGGGAGAGGGAAGCTTCAGAAGGTTTTGGAGGTTTTTTAGCGTATTTCGCGGTCGCGTCCGCCATTAACGAATCGATTCGTTATTGTTTCGGAAATCGATTCGTTAATTTTTACCATTTACGAAATTTCATAAATATCGAACTTTTTAAAAGGAAAATTTTGTAATTATTTTAAATATCGAAACAAAAAAACCCCCCAAATACAAATCGATTTTAGAAACAAATTTTTCCGTTGTTACCCAGGCCTACTAGTAATCTATATAAATAAAAATGTAATGTTCATTTGTGGGATTAACATAACACAAAAACCATGGTATGAATTGACACCAAATTTGGACACAATACACCCATCAGGTCAACGAGTGAACATCACTCATACAAACACTGAAAAACACAGTGGAAGGGATTTAAAAAGCCAAAAAAATATTAAAATATTGAAAAGCCAAAAAATAAAAAAGACATTACAACACATACACAAAACCACACACACACATACATACACGCAAACACACATATACACAAATATACACACATATACTCAGCCTAAGGGCTGAGAAGAGCGGTATACAAATAAAGTAAATAAATATACACACACACAACACATATACACAGACTGGGCCACAGCAATGCATGGCAGGGGATGGTTAATATAATATAATATATCATCTATAACTATAATATTGATAATATTATAATATATTATAATAAAATATAATACTACTATAAATAATAAAATATAATACTACTCCTAATAATAGGAGTTGTAGTTCCTGGGATTTATAGTTCACCTACAATCAAAAAGCATTCTGAACTCCACTATGATGGAATTGAACCAAACTTGGCACACAGAACTCCCATGACCAACAGAAAATACTGGAAGGGTTTGGTGGGCATTGACCTTGAGTTTTGGAGTTGTAGTTCACATACATCCAGAGAGCACTGTGGACTCAAACAATGATAGATGTATTGTCGAAGGCTTTCATGGCTGGAATCTCTAAGTTCTTGTGGGTTTTTTCGGGGTATATGGCCATGTTCTAGAGGCATTTCTCCTGACGTTTCGCCTGCATCTATGGCAAGCATCCTCAGAGGTAGTGAAGTTCAAACCTTCTCAACCTCTGAGGATGCTTGCCATAGATGCAGGCGAAACGTCAGGAGAAATGCCTCTAGAACATGGCTCTATAGCCCGAAAAAACCCACAAGAACCTAATGATAGATCTGTACCAAACTTGCCATGAATACTCAATATACCCAGACGTGAACACTAGTGGAGTGTTTGGCATCGCAGTTCACCTACAATCATAGAGCATTCTGAACTCCACCAATGAAGGAACTGAACCGATCTTAGCACACAGAACTCCCAAGACCAACAGAAAATACTGGAAGGGTTTGGTGGGCATTGACCTTGAGTTTGGGAGTTGTAGTTCATCCACATCCAGAGAGTATTGTGGACTCAAACAATGATAGATCCAGACCAAAATTGGCACAAATACTTAATATGCCCATGATGGAATTGAACCAAACTTGGCGCACACAACTCCCATGACCAACAGGAAATACTGGAAGGGTTTGGTGGGCATTGACCTTGAGTTTGGAAGTTGTAGTTCACCTATATCCAGAGAGCACTGTGGACTCAAGCAACGATGGATCTGGACCAAACTTGGCACAAATACTCAATATGCCCAGATGGGGTGTTTGGCGTTGTAGTTGTTGGGATTTATAGTTCACCTAAATCATAGAGCACTCCAAACCCAGTCCACAATGGATCTGCAACAAACTTGGCACTCAAAACATGCTATGGATGTTGTGTCTCTTGCCCAACTGGCTGGATGGGGGGAATTTCTGGGCATGTTCACCCCAAAGTCTCCATTGGATGCTGCTTCTGTGCATGAATGGTTTAGAACAGACACCCCTTCCATCTCTGTTGTAACAGACTATTGCACTGATCTGTATCTTGGGAATATTGTGAAACAAATGTTCCTTTGCAGGCTATACAGCACACAAAAAAGTACCAGATGGAGAAGCCGTGCGGTTGCAGGGACATTGGAAAAGTGTTAACAGCAAGTTTGTTAACAACAACAACAACAAAAAAAAAGTTTCAGGCAAAAGTGGCTGGCGAAAGCAAGAACCTTTGGGTAATCTCTCCTCCTCCTCCTCCACCCCCTAATTTCTTGTTAGGCAAGTGGGAAGCGGAGGAACGGAGCGATGTTCTCAAAACGAGGTCAATTAATCTAATGGCTGCGCAGTTAATTAATATTTAAAATTTCTGTTATAAAATAAGTGTTATGCACACATGAAGACGCACACAACGGTCAGAGTCCTGGGAGCCCGAGGTTCTCCGAGATGCTTGTGTTGGTTTTTGAAAGACAGGATCAGGATCCTCGGAGGAGGCTTTCTATCCCTTCGCCTCCATCGCAAGCATATGTGGTGAGGACCCAGGAGAGAACTTTGTGTCGTGCTTGTACGATAAAAGTGGGATACGAATAAATATAACTGTTCTGTCGTGTGCTGGGCCTGTAAAGAATTGTCTTTAAATTAGGACGTGCAACTTGAGCCCAGCGGGAAGCCAGGCCCCCCCCCGAAGAGAAGCTCTCAGGGATTCTCCACCACAAATGGTCTTTAGATGGCTTGTGAAGTATTTATTTATTTATTTTATTATTTAAACTTATATGCCGCCACTCCCCTGGGGCTCGGAGTGGCTTACAAGACTAGCTAAAATCTAACAAAACTTAAAAGCAATTTAAAACCATTTAAAAACAACACTATCAAACATTAAAAGCCTGTCGAAACAGGTATGTCTTACGTGCCCTGCGGAAAGCTGGTAAGTCCCGCAAGGCATGGACTTCAGGTGGCAGAGTATTCCAGAGTGATGGTGCCACTGCTGTGAAGGCTCTGCGCCTGGTTGCTGTTAGACGCAAGGTCTTGACACTGGGAATTTCCAATAGATCTTGGTCCTCGGAACGGAGGGATCTCTGGGGTTGGGAGGGGGTGAGGCGGTCCCTCAGGTACATCGGCCACAGACCATGCAAGGCCTTCAAGGTGAGTCCCATCCCTTTGAAAGTGATCCGGTGCTCAATGGGTAACCAATGCAGCTGCAGGAAGATTGGGGTGATGTGGCATCTCATCGGAATTCCCGCAAGAAGCCGAGCAGCTGCATTTTGTACCAACTTGGGCTTCCAGATCACCAACAGAGGAAGGCCAATGTAGAGGGCATTACAGTAGTCCAGTCTGGAGATGACTGTGGCCTGGATCACTGTAGCTAGGTCGTCCCTGGACAGGGAGGGGGCCAGCCGTCTAGCCTGCCGCAGGGGAAAGAAGGCGGTTCTGCTCACGGCGGAGAGAGACCTGGGCCTCCATCGTCAGCAGAGGGTCCAAAAGGACTCCCAGGCTCTTGACCAACGAGGACGGGCGTAGTGCCTCGCCATCCAGGGTAGGCAGCTGGATGTCCCCACTGCCCGGTCAACCCAGCCATAGGATCTCCGTCTTTGCTGGATTCACCCTTAACCTGCTGGCATGCAGCCATCCAGCCACGGCCTCCAGGCATTGATGGAAACAATCGGGTACAGAGTCCGGTCGGCCTTCCATCTTCAGCACCAGCTGAGTGTCATCGATGTACTGGTAACACTCCAAAACCTCGAACCAGCTGAGCAAGTGGTTGCATATAGATGTTAAACAGCAGCAAGGTGGTGGGTCAGAAGATGGTGGTCGACTGTGTCCAATGCTGCTGTGAGATCCAATAACACAAGCAGCGCCGACCCGCCCTGGTCAAGCTGGCATCAAAGGTGATTCGTGATGGAGACCAGCACAGTCTCTGTCCCGTGCCCCGCATGGAAGCCGGACTGGAAGGGATCTAGTCTAGTCGACTTCAGAATGCTCTTTGGTAGTAGGTGAACTATAAATCCCAGCAACTACAACTCCGAAAGGTCAAGGTCTATTTTCCCCGAACTTCACCAGTGTTCACATTTGGGCATATTGAGTATTTGATATCGAGCTCTTTTAGGGGGCCCCTCCAATGAGGAGAGCCCTAGGACTACACCAAAGAGAGTCCTGGATACCTTGGTGAGATTTTTCCGGAAGCCAATCCAAGAGAATATATAATCAGCTCACCAGAGGCGGAAGAAGTCCAGCGATCGAGGTTTATTTGCGATTCAGCTGAGTCGGATGCAATTGTAGGGATAGTTCCTCTACAAGCATACAGATACAAAGATTTCAGGCATTTTTATACAGTACAGAACAAAAGAAAGCAGTTTGAAACTCCCGCCGCCCCTTGCCGGCCGGCTTGACGCTGATTGGCTGAGGCTGGAACAGCTGGGAGGAGGCTTGGCGGCCCGCCTCGGTTTTCAGCCAATCAGAACGTTCCCGCGCCTCGGGAGGGCCAATGGGCGCCCTCCGCTCGCTTCTGAGCCTGGACCAATCAGGAGCGAGGAGGGCGGGGCGGCCGCAGACAAAGGGGAAAAAATGATGGGATTTGGATTTCCTGCCTGCTGGAATGCGGGCTTTGTCTTGGGCGGGAAAAGGGTGATATTTGGTAAACAAAGAGCTTTCCTGTCCTTGATGGGTCTGGCGAGTGATTTGAATGGGCTAGATCGATATCGGACCACCCGGAGGGTCAACAATACCTGGTTGAATTAATCAGTCTTTTTTCCCGAGGCTCTGCTGACCCCTCTTCCCTTGCTGGCCTTGCTCCGAGGGCTAGGGTTGGGGATCAGCAGCATTGTCCGTGCTGATGAGTCAATCAATGGGAGATTGAGGAAGAGGCTGGGGCTCTTTCCCCAGGCAATTCCTGGTCACGCCGGTTTTGTGGGGCAGAGGCCAAGGGAGGGTGATGGCATAGGGAAATTCATACATATCATAATCATAAGGCATAGGCATCTCGAACTTACAGGCATTTCATATTCTTACAACTCATAATCCATCCCAACCCCAGTTTATTACAGTAAGAAAATATTTTATTTATTTCATAAAGAGAAAAGGAAAACTAGAAATCCCAAAGTCCGGGCGAAGAAGCTTGGAGGTGGAGGTCAGCCCATGGCCCGGGCTGGCCAACAGAAGACCGGTTCCTCCTTGAAGCAGGAGCTGGAGCTGAAGGGGGAGCTGGGTTCCACTGTTCTGTCCTTGGTAAAACTAGCGCTCCCAACCGAGGATTGGGCCTCCCTGCCCGACCCTCCTCTCCCAAGGCTCCCCTTTCGGCAGCGGCGGTGGGTCCCCGGCGGCGGGGACCATGCAGGAGCAAGCGGCAGCGAGCGGGATGCAGCAGTCCGGAAAAGCCGGCGAAATTTGACAATTTATTTATTTATCAATCAGCTGTTGACTCGGCCAGATTTAATATTTAAACAAAAACAATTATTTCCCGGGTGCAGGAGTCCAAAATGAGAAAACCAAGATGGCAGTTAGTCTTAGAATTTAATGCAGAAAAATATGAAATTTAAACGGGGCCGATCCGCCATGTTGTTGTTTTGGCGGATAAGGGGGCCCATTAGGAAAACCTCCGTATCCGCGGTTTTAACTAACGCAGATTTGGGGGCCCGGGGAAGCCGGGAAGGCATCCCCAGTGAGCTCACGGTTCCCCGGAGCCCAGAAAAAGGTTCATTTTATGTTAGAAAAGTTTCAGTCAGTAAAGGACACAAAGTATCAAGCAGAAAGGATTTAAAGTTTCAAATCTTAAGTGTTTTATTAGGGGCTTTGTTACAAAGAGAGGGAGAGGGGAAAGTGAAAGAAAAGCTTCATGCAGCCTTGAGTTTAGCTTGAGCTGCTCACTGGGGCACATTCCATCAGTCAGACTCAACTTGGTTCTCCGGAACTGCGGAACTCCCTGCTGCGGTTCAGACCAGCTTGAAGGCGGGAGATCCTGCCGCCTGGGGGGATATCAATAGCACAATTATATCATTGTGATATAATATATAATTGTTATATAACATAAAATATAATAATATATAAAAAGAAGCCCCATCAAAGCCTTGGCAGACCGTGCAAAAAGAATCTGCGAAGCCCACCTCCTCCAAGATGGNGGAGATCCTGCCGCCTGGGGGGATATCACCAGCACAACGACTAAGGTAAAGGGAAAAATAAAGGTTTCCCCCTGACATTAAGCCCAGTCATGTCCAACTCTGGTGCTCACCTCCATTTCTAAGCCGAAGAGCTGGCGTTGTCCATAGACACCTCCAAGGTCATGTGGCCAGCATGACTGCATGGAGTGCCGTTATCTTCCTGCCGGAATGGTACCTATTGATCTACTCACATTTGCATGTTTTCAAACTGCTAGATTGGCAGAAGCTGGGGCTAACAGCGGGAGCTCACGCCGCTCCCCGGATTTGAACCTGCAACCTTTCGATCAACAAGTTCCGCAGCTCAGTGGTTTAATCCACTGGGACTAAACAGCATTAAATTACACTATGTTGCAAAACTTGAACAATGTATTGTCGAAGGCTTTCATGGCCGGAATCACTGCGTTGTTCTAGGTTTTTTGGGCCGTATGGCCATGTTCTAGAAGCATTCTCTCCTGACGTTTCACCTCTGAGGTTGTGAGGTCTGTTGGAAACTAGGAAAATTTGGTTTATTTGCTGTATTCATTTATTAATTACCTCCCAAGCATCCAGAGAAGGAGACTCCTTCAATTGCTTTGCCCAGAATGGGGCTATTCCAGGTGAGGTCTGGCCAAAGCCAATCCTGTCTCTGGATCCTTTTAATCATACGTTGAAGGTCATCTGTTGGGAGGGTTTGGTTGGTGTTTTCCTGCCTAGGAGAATGGGGTTGGGCTGGATGGCCTTTGGAGGTCTCTTCCAACTCTAGCAGAATATGGAAGAGAGCAGTGGTACAACTCCTTTGCATTGAGCCATTGTAGTTCAAGTGGTGTCAATCTGCATTCATTCCGCAGTGTAAACGCCACCTTTGTGGGTTTCTGAATTCTGCTTCTCCTTGAGCGTAACCTATCACTGCTTGAAATTCCCTCCTTGTGCCCCTTTCTTGGGAGAAAAAATAATTCAAGAATATATATATATATAACCATGAAAAGCCTGATGTCTCAGTCTGGGTGGTTGGATTTGTTTACCTCCAGGGATGTTTACACATGACTGTGATAAATTCCTCACTATTCTCATCCCAGCGGGAGAGCTGTTGCAAAAGTAATACATCTCTCTCTCTCTCAATCTCTCTCTCTCTTTCTCTTTGGCAATTTCTCTACCACAAAAACAGGATGTTGAGGATACAGTAGCTCCAGAGGTGCAACTACACCAGTGTTGGGGTTCACCTGATTCTCTGTTTGTTCCTCCTGATGCTAATGAAAATATATTTACTGATGCTAATGAAAATGTACTTCCTGATGCTAATGAAAATGTACCTCTTGATGCCAATGCTCCTGAAATTAGTGAGGAAGAAACTTCTGTAGATTTGGAAAATGAAAGTACCAGTGTTCATGAGAATGTTTCAGAGGGAAGCCATGACCTTTCACTCCCTTCTGCACCTGGTAACTTTAATGAGAATAGAAGGGGCCAGATCTGGCAAGACAGGAATCAATCACTCAGCTTGCGAAGGTCTTCCCGATTAAAAGAAATACAAACAACGGCTTCAAAGCAGGGAGGCGTTTCACGAAACCAATTCCTCGGCTTTAAGTGCCTTCCGCCGGGCTGACTTTCTCAGTTCAGGCATCGTTTTAGATTGATGAAGACCTTGGCAGTCCTCCCGGTTTCCCTTGCCATCGCCTTGAAAGATTTCTAGGATATCAAGTATGGTTAGTGGATTGCTAACAGGTTCCAGTATTTTACAGTGTGGCTTTGGGTTTTGTTTTCGTCCATTTAAATTCATGTTTGCTGATTTTGCTGTGGCATTTGACTTGCATTTTTCCTTTATTTTGTAACCATTTTTCTTCAATAAAAAGGATTGTTTTTTTCACAGTCAAGTGTGGTGGATAGTTATCTTAGGGCCTCGTTCCCTGCTCTGGATTGCAACAACCAGGCATGGGCAAACTTGAGCCCTCCAGGTGTTTTGGACTGCAACTCCCACAATGGCTCAATTCTAAGAGATACTGAGAGTTGTAGTTTGGGCACAGAAGAGCTAAAGACCTTGAAAAACCACAACTCTTGAGATTTCATAGCATTGGTTCTTCCTTAAACAGAGAATGTTGAATTTTATCTTCATCCAGAGAAACCTTTTAGGTGCCGTAAAACTAATATTGCAATCCCTGATGACCGACCCCCCCCCTCCCCAAAAAGAAGAAGGTAAGAACAGGCAACCAGTAACTGGAAGGCTATTGCATTAATTTGCCATCCAAATACAGCAATGTTCAGAATTTTACAAGGAGTTCTATCATAAATGCTAGATGCCCAAGTTCCTGGGTTCAGGAAAGGAAGCAGCATTAGGGATCATATTGCAAATATGCTTTCTTCTTGAGGACTTTCAGAAGGAAATGCTTTACAGCAGTGGTTCTCAACCTGTGGGTCCCCAGGTGTTTTGGCCTACAACTCCCAGAAATCCTGGCCAGTTTACCAGCTGTTAGGATTTCTGCAAGTTGAAGGCCAAAACATCTCAGGATCCACAGGTTGAGAACCACTGCTTTATAGATTATAGCAAAGACTTGGATTCCACTACCTTGGCAGCTGTCACGTTGCCAGGGCTCTGCCTTATTTAGGTAGAGATGAATCAAACTCCCAGTTTTAACAAACAGTTTAATTAAAACAGCACTAACTTGCTGGCTGTTTTTATAGTCCAAAATATAAAACACAAAGATAGCACGCAGCTACAGAATAAACAAAAACTGATAGCAAAAATAACTTCGTAGTCAAAAGGGTCCAGTCTAGTAGTCAAATGCCGAGAGTTCAATAAACAAAGTCCAGGGATCAAGAGTCTATACCGTAGTCAAAAGCCAGTCCAAAGGTTCCAGGATTCCAAGATTACAGGAGACAGGTCAGGATACCGAAAATCCAACAGACCTGGGGGAAAAACCAGCAGCATCCACCACCAAAATGCAACAGATACTTTTCTCCCAAAGATCAGTGCCAAGGTTAGCTCCTTAAATCCCGTAACCCCCAGCTGCAACCCATCTCCTGCACACCTCCACCTCCCAATTGCTTTCACCCATGAACTCCCACTTACAGATTACCAAACCCTCTAGAACTAATACTCACATTAACCCTTCCATCACCAACCATCAACTGCAGAACATATGACAGCAGCCACCTCTCCACAAAAGTCAACATTGACACTGAAATACAGCACCACCTGAGCTCTGCGAGTGCAGCTTTTTTTCTGAATGAAGCAGAGAGTGTTTGAGGACTGAGACATCCATAGGGATACCAAGGTGCTTGTTTATAAAGCTATTGTCCTCCCAACCCTGCTATACCCTGCGAAACGTGGACTGTCTACAGACGTCACATGCAACTCCTGGAATGATTCCATCAGTGCTGCCTCTGGAAAATCCTGCAAATCTCTTGGGAAGACAAGTGGACAAATGTCAGCGTGCTGGAAGAAGCAAAGACCACCAGCACTGAAGCGATGATCCTCCACCATCAACTCTGCTGGATCGGCCATGTTGTCCGGATGCCCGACCACCGTCTCCCAAAGCAGTTGCTCTACTCCGAACTCAAGAACGGAAAACGGAATGTTGGAGGACAGGAAAAGAGATTTAAAGATGGGCTCAAAGTGAACCTTAAAAACTCTGGCATAGACACTGAGAACTGGGAAGCCCTGGCCCTTGAGCGCTCCAGCTGGAGGTCAGCTGTGACCAGCAGTGCTGTAGAATTTGAAGAGGCAAGAATGGAGGGCGAAAGAGAGAAACGTGCCAAGAGGAAGGCACGTCAAGCCAACCTGACTGGGACCATCTTCCACCTAGAAACCAATGCCCTCACTGCGGAAGAAGATGCAGATCAAGAATAGGGCTCCACAGTCACCTATGGACCCACCGATCTTGGAACACAATCCTTCTCAGCCAACGAGGGATCACCTAAGTAAGTAAGTAAGGATTCCGTAGATCAGATATGGGCAAACTTTGGCCTTCTAGGCTGTTAGGAATTGTGGGAGTTGCAGTCCAAAACCCCTGGAGGGCCCAAGTTTGCCCATGCCTGGTGCAGATGCACCTCTCATTTGGCACTCAAACCACTTAAATGTAGAACAGTTTGCAAGTGCCGCCAGTAAAGAGCCTTGCTTTGCATCAAAAAAAATGTTATTTTTAATCTATTTATTTAACTTCCCCATCCAGCCTTACATTCAACCTCAGTGGAGGGCCCTAACCAAACAAACCTTTTGCTTTCCCCAAAGTCCCGTGTAATAAAAGCCCATCCTTTTGATGATTTCTTTGCCGCCGCTCTCGTGTGTGTTTCCCTTGGCCTCCCTCAATGTACCTTGGATGATCCGCAAAGGCCCCGGGATCCTGTTCCATTTCCTCCGGGGTCCAAAAGGCTTTTAAAGAAACCAACGTAAATGAGACGCAAAGCGAAGCTCGGCAGTGGGATCGGACATGTTAAAAGTCACTTGTCAACACCACTTGGCGACCATGACATGATGCAGTGGGTGTTGTGTGGCTTGTTTGGTTTCTTTTTGGCTTTCCGACGCAGAACCGAAATTGAGAAAGAACATGTGGGCAAACGGAGGGTTTCCAGAATTTTGGAAATGGAATTTGACACCGATCTGGGGAATAAAGTTGTCATATTTGTTGATTTCGGGGGTGAAGCCTGAGATTAAAAAGAAGATTGAGAGGAGATGTGATTGCCATGTTTAAATATTGGAAAAGCTGTCCTAAGAAAAAGGGAGCAGGATTGTTTTTTGCTGCCATGGAAACTAGGATGCAATGAAGCAATGGGTTCAAGTGACAAGAAAGGAGACTCCAGCTAAACATGATTAGGAAGAACTTCTTGACCTCTATTCTGCTTTGGTTAGACCACACCTGGAATATTGTGTCCAATTCTGGGCACCACAATTCAAGAGAGATATTGACAAACTGGAATGTGTCCAGAGGAGAGCGACTAAAATGATAAAAGGTCTGGAGAACAAGCCCTATGAGGAGCGGCTTAAGGAGCTGGGCATGTTTAACCTGAAGAAGAGAAGGCTGAGAGGGGATATGATAGCCAGCCATGTATAAATATGTGAGAGGAAGCCACAGGGAGGAGGAGGGAGCAAGCTTGTTTTCTGCTTCCTTGGAGACTAGGACGCCATGGAGCCATGGCTTCAAACTACAAGAAAGGAGATTCCACCTGAACATGAGGAAGAACTTCCTGACTGTGAGAGCCGTTCAGCAGTGGAACTCTCTGCCCCGGAGTGTGGTGGAGGCTCCTTCTTTGGAAGCTTTGAAACAGAGGCTGGATGGCCATCTGTCAGGGGTGATTTGAATGCAATATTCCTGCTTCTTGGCAGAATGGGGTTGGACTGGATGGCCCATGAGGTCTCTTCCAGCTCTTTGATTCTATGATTCTATGATTGTATGACCATCAGGAGAGATATTCCACAGTTTTTTGCTCAACAGATAAGAAGTGTGCAGTGTGCATATTCGTTCGAGTCCTTTTCACACTAGTCCAGCCCCCAAACAGTTGGAGGAATTTGTATTGTCGAAGGCTTTCATGGCTGGAATCACTGGGTTGTTGTAAGTTTTTTCGGGCTATATGGTCATGTTCTAGAGGCATTCCCTCCTGACGTCTCGCCTGCATCTATGGCAAGCATCCTCAGAGGTAGTGAGGTCTGTTGGAACTAGGAAAAGGGGTTTATATATCTGTGGAATGACCAGGGTGGGACAAAGAACTCTTGTCTGCTGGAGCTAGGTGGGAATGTTTCAACTGACCACCTTGATTAGCATTTGATGGCTAATGTTCCAACAGACCTCACTACCTCTGAGGAGGCTTGCCATAGATGCAGGCGAAACATCAGGAGAGCATGCCTCTAGACCAGGGGTCCTCAAACTTTTTAAACAGAGGGCCAGATGATAGTCCCCAAAATTGTTGGAGGGCCGGATTATAATTTGAAAAAACATGAATGAATTCCTATGCACATTGCACATATCTTATTTGTAGTGCAAAAAACACTTAAAAACAATACAATAATTAAAGTGAAGAACAATTTTAACAAATATAAATTTATTGGTATTTCAGTGGGAAGTGTGGGTGATGAGATAGGATTGTTGTTGTTGTTGTTTATGCTTTCATGTAGTTTCATACTTAGGTTGACCTTGAGCAAGGGCCGGGTAAATGACCTTGGAGGGCCGCATCCGGCCCCCGGGCCTTAGTTTGAGGACCCCTGGCATAGACCATGGCCATACAGCCCGAAAAAACCGACAACAACCCAGTTGGAGGAATTGCCCCTTGGCTTAAACAGTTTGAGGACTCTTGAATTAAAGGAAAAGAAGCTCCCCAAGGCTTCCTCTTAATCCCAGAAAGAAGTGACGTGCGGAGTGCCATCAGCAGAGTTCTGTCCTGGGCCTGCTCCTGTTCAACATCTTTATTAATGACTTAGATGAAGAGCTAGAAGGCATGATCATCAAGTTTGCAGACGACACCAAATTGGGAGGGAGAGCCAATACTCCAGAGGACAGGAGCAGAATTCAAAGGGATCTTGACAGATTAGAGAGATGGGCCAAAACTAACAAAATGAAGTTCAACAGGGACAAATGCAAGATACTCCACTTAGGCAGAAAAAATGAAATGCAAAGATACAGAATGGGGGATGCCTGGCTCGAGAACAGGATGTTTGAAAAAGATCTTTGGGTCCACGTGGAGAGAAAGGGGAACAGGAGTCATGCAGTGGGAAAATGCAAACAAACAAACAAAAACAATGAGATTTTGGCCTGCATCAAAACGAGTCTAGTGCCTAGATCCAGGGAAGTCATGCTACCCCTCTATTCATTCTACACCAAACTGGAATCCCACTGTGTCCAATTCTGGGCACCACGATTGGAGATATTGTCCAGCCTCGCATGCTCTCCCATGCCCCACACATGCGCACCATGCTGCCATGCGCTGAGCATGCCTGCTCTCCCTGCTTGGAGTCTCAGAAACAGCCCTCCCCTTGGCTGTGAGGCCTGCCCATCACAGCAGAGGTGGGCTTTTGGTGGGAGGATTCGCCCTTTGTTTCCAAAAAGGAAGAGAAGGGCAGGCGGAAAGATCTTCGGTTTTCTCTGCCAAAAGGGTTCCTAAGACCATCCAAAATTTGTGTCTTCTGATGGTCTTTGGTGACCCCTCTGAAACCCCCTCGTGTCCCTCCCAGGGGTCCCGACCCCCAGATTGAGAATCTCTGATTTATCTACTCACACATTAGATGTTTTCGAATTGCTAAATTGGCAGGAACTGGAGCTGACAAACGGGAGCTCACCCCTTGCACATCAAACCGTTAACCTTTAAGTCAGCTGTTCAGCCAACTTTCAGGTCAGCAGTTCAGCAGCACAAGGGTTTAACTCATCATGAAGTCAATACGGACTTTAGGAGGGTCTCCCCAGTAAGAGAGACCCCTAGGACCGCACCAAAGAGGGTCCATGGCCTTGGCGAGCCGTCAGAGAAGCCTGATTCCAGCAATTTTATTAATATTAATAATTGAAATGAGACTCTTGCCAAGGCGAAGAAGAGGCATCAAGGTTTAATGAGCGATTCAGCTGGATTGGATGCAATTGCAGTGATCATTCTCATGTAAGCATACCAGTACATTGATCAGAGACATATTTATAGCAAAATACAG
>NW_026844478.1:38246686-38262012 GCF_025583915.1 Anolis sagrei ordinatus | reverse complement strand
CATCATCATCATCATCAATTAAGCAGAGGCTGGATGGCCATCTGTCAGGGGTGCTTTGATTGTGCTTTTCCTGCATGGAAAAGGGGGGTTGGACTAGATGTCCCATGTGGTCCCTTCCAACTCTATCATTCTATGAGTCTGTGATATCTGCGATCCCTTCTCCTTCTCCATCACTTGCGTTGCCCTTCTGGGTTCTTCTTAGGTTCCTCGTTCTAGGTTTGCCTATGAGAGATCTACCCAAATGATCTCTTGTGATTGACAGGCGCTGTTTCATGTTGGTCCCAGCAAAGCACAAGAGATGCCTGCTACCTTCAGACCCTTCAGAGCAAGGAGAAAGCAGCCTGACTACGCACAGCCTACGCACACGTTGCTTGATCTGCTTCTCCTCCACTTCAGGAACTTCAGACTGGCAGAGGATTGATTCACATATAGACACACGCCACTTGATCTGGTGTGAATCGATGACTCACCGCCAAAGGTGTTCACCGTCTCCGCTGAAGAGTGTTATGTGCCGGGTGATTCAAGGCAATGTGACTGTTCTATGTTCTCTGATCTGTGACCATTCTTCCACATCAAACAAGTCATCGCCTGGCACTCTATGCGCTGAGCAAAACATAAAGTTTACCCCAAGTTAGAGGCACAGACCTGGCAAGAAGCATTAAGCAGGAAACACATTCGATGAGATGCAAAACATTTTGCATATCAGAGTTGGGAAAACTGTGGCCTGTGGGGCCATTTTTGGGATTCCAAATGCAATGTTCCAAATGCTCTGAGGGCATGCTGGCCATATTTTCCCAGACAAGGCCAAGAAAATAGATAGAGCGGGTTGTACTGGGACAATTGCAACAATTGCGCAATTAAAACTTGTGCACCAGTTGCGCCCGTACCTTGGGAAGTCTGATCTGGCCACAGTGGTCCACGCTCTTGTTACATCCCATATAGACTACTGCAACGCACTCTACGTGGGGTTGCCCTTGAAGACTGTTCGGAAACTTCAACTGTTCCAGCGAGTGGCAGCCAGATTGCTGACCGGAGCGACATACAGGGAGCACACCACCCCCCTGCTGTGTCAGCTCCACTGGCTGCCGGTTCAATTCCGAGCACAATTCAAGGTGCTGGTTTTGACCTACAAAACCTTATACCAGTGGTTCTCAACCTTCCTAATGCCGTGACCCCTTAATGCAGTTCCTCATGTTGTGGTGACCCCCCAACCAAATTTGGCACAATTACTAGATATACCCAAATTTGAATACTGGTGGGGTTGGGGGGGGGGTTGGTTTTGTCATTTGGGAGTTGTAGGTAAAGGTTTTCCCCTGACATTATGTCCAGTCATGTCTGACTTGGGTGTGGTGCTCATCTCCATTTCTAAGCCAAAGAGCCAGTGTTGTCCATAGACACCTCCAAGGTCATGTGGCCAGCATAACTGCAGGGAGCATGGTTACCTTCCCACCAGAGCAGTACCTATTGATCTACTCACATTTGCATGTTTTTGAACTGCTAAGTTGGGAGAAGCTGGGGCTGACAGCGGAAGCTCATGCCGCTTCCTGGATTTGAACCTGCACCCTTTCGGTCAACAAGCTCAGCAACTCAATCAAAGAGCATTCTGAACTCCACCAACGATGTAATTGAAACAAACTTGGCACACAGATATCCCTTAACCAACAGAAAATATTGGAAGGGTTTGGTGGCCATTGACCTTGATGTAGCTCACCTACATCAGGCGAGCACTGTGGACTCAAACAATGATGGATCTGGACCAAACCTGGCAAGAATACTCAATCTGCCCAAATGTGAACACTGGGGGAGTTTGGGGAAATTAGACTTTGACACTTGGGAGTTGTAGTTTCTAGGATTTATAGTTCACCTACAATCAAAGAGCATTCTGAACTCCATCAAGCCGCAAGGGAGCCAAGGGAGCCTTCACACGAGCCCTCCTTGGGCTCCTCCACGGCCTCGCCATTTGGCGAGTGCGCGGGGGAGCCCAGGAAGGGCTCGCGCGAAGGCTGCCTCGGCTTCCTTGGCTCCCTTGCAGCCTCGCACGAAGCCTCTCTCGCCTAGACTGTGCTCCCGCCGGGCGGCAGGGGCACGATCTAGGAGAGAGAGGCTTCATGCAAGGCTAGGCCCCGCACGAAGCCTCTCTCGCCTAAGCTGCGCCCCCGCCGGGCGGCGGGGGCGCGATCTAGGAGAGAGAGGCTTCGTGCAAGGCTAGGCCCTGCACGAAGCCTCCCTCGCCTAACCCGCGTTCCTGCCAGCCGGCGGGATCGCGATCTCGGCGAGGGAAGTTTCATGTAAGGCAGCCATTTTGAGGGGGCGGGGCCAACCGAGGCCCCTTCGCGACCCCCAGAAAATGGCCCAGCGACCCCCCTGGGGGTCGCGACCCCCAGGTTGAGAACCGCTGCTATACAGTTCCGGTCCAGTGTATCTGTCCGAACGTATCTCCCTCTACGTCCCACCCCAGAATCTGAGATCATCTGGGGAGGCCCTGCTCTCGACCCCACCGCTATCACAAGTGAGGCTGGTGGGGACGAGGAGCAGGGCCTTCTCAGTGGTGGCCCCTCACCTGTGGAACTCACTCCCGGGGGAAATTAGGGCATCAACATCCCTCCTCTCCTTCAGGAGGAAGGTAAAGACGTGGTTGTGGGACCAGGCCTTTGGGCAATCTGACATTTAGACATGGCAGCCAGATGGATAGGACTGAAAGGATTGACAATTGTGGAATTGGAATTTGAACTATGAGATTGTGAAACGCTGACCGTCAATGAGGTTTCTATTGGTTTTATTGGTTTTATGGTTGTTTTGCCTATAATAATTACTGTTCTGTTAATTGTGTTATTGCCAGAATTGCTGTTTTGTTAACTGATGTTATTGTTTTTGTTGTTATGTGATGCGGGCATCGAATTGTGCTTTGCTTTTGTAAGCTGCCCTGAGTCCCCTCCGGGGTGAGAAGGGCGGGGTAGAAGCAACCAAAATAAATAAATAATTCCTGGATGACACAGCCGGCCTGGCCATGGGACGGAGACAGTCCTGGTTGCCATTACGGATGAACTCCATCGCCAGTCTGACAACGGTGGATCTGTGCTACTGGTACTTCTTGACCTTACCGCAGCGTTTGACACCGTTGACTACGATCTAATGATTCACTATCTTGCCATGTCCGGGGTTTGCGGTCAGGCCCTTAATTGGTTCAACTCATTTCTCCGGAACCGGAGTCAAAGCGTGGAGTAGGCTTGGGCGATCCAGTTCGTTAATTTCGTTATTCGTTATTAATTCGTATTTAAATTAGCTTACGATCCAATATTGAGCCATGCAGGAATAGTGTGAGGAGTAATTAATAAGGCTGGGCGGTTTCGTTCGTTAATTTCGTAATTCGTTCTTAATTCATTATTTTTTTTGATAACGAAGCGATATTGAACCATTCAGGAGCAACTTAAAATCGAAACGAATTTTTAAAATTTATTTCGTAATTGTTTCGAAATTGTTTCGAAATTGTTTCATTATTATTTCGTTATTATTTCCGTATGTCTGGTGCAAGTTTTATAGTTGTTGCTTGTTTTATCAGTGATAAAAAAAAGAAATTATCACACCAACAGTCAACAACAGAGGGAGAGGGAAGCTTCAGAAGTTCCCCCTGTCCCATTTGGAGGGTTTTTTAGTGTATTGCGCAATCGCGTCCGCCATTAACGAATCGATTCGTTATTGTTTTGAAATCGTTTCGTAATTTCTGAAATTTCGTAAATATCGAACATTTTTAAAGAAAAAATTCGGAATTCTTTTAAATAACAAAACGCAAAACCCGCCTAAAAACAAATCGAGTTTAGAAACAATTTTTTCCGTGCTTGGACAGCCCTAGCGCCTAACCTTACTGCATGTATATAAACCGTGAATATTTACTAAATTTTAATCAAATTATATTGCCAATAGTTTATACATGAGAAATATTTATTTAATTAGTCTATTGTTTATGTTTGTGCAGCAAGAAACTCTATTAGTAGGCCTAATGCAGTTGAAAAGTCTGAAAGTTTAAATGTCGCTTTAATCGTGACTTTAGTTTGTATCCTGTTTGCTTCTCTTGACTTTTCTTTTGTATTCAAGGAAAGTATTGTCTCTTGCAATGCTCCAGCAGGAGTCTGACAGCATTGACGGAGTCCATTGGCCTTGATCTCTTTTTTCCATCGTGCTTTATTGACACACGTGCGAGGAGGCAGAACTACAGTCAAAAGAACAATGTAAAACAATGTTTAACGAGACTGTCTCAGTCTTCAACTGACTGACCCTCTCTGTTCAAACGTCTAGCCTTATAGAGGGCTTTCTGGCTTTTGCACACGGCACTAATACTGTGTCATAGGGCTGGGCGGTTTCGTTTCGTTAATTCGTAATTCGTTAATAATTCGTTAATTTTTTCAATTACAAAACGATAACGAACCATTCTGGAGCAATTATTAAAAAAAACGAATTTTCAAAAACGTTTTGTAAATGCTTCGTATTTCGATATTGTATTCGTTTCGTTATTGTTTTGAGGTCGTTTCGTTATTATTTCTGCATGTCTGGGCCAGTTTTATGGTTTAATTAGTGAAAAAAAATTATAATATCACACCAACAGTCAACAACAGAGGGAGAGGGAAGCTTCAGAAGGTTTTGGAAGTTTTTTAGCGTATTTCGCGGTCGCGTCCGCCATTAACGAATCGATTCGTTATTGTTTCGGAAATAGGTTCGTTAATTTTTTACCATTTACGAAATTTCGTAAATATCGAATTTTTTAAAAGGAAAATTTTGTAATTATTTTAAATATCGAAACAAAAAAACCCCCCAAATACAAATTGATTTTAGAAACAAATTTTTACGTTGTTACCCAGGCCTACTGCGTCATCTAACTTTCTAGAATATTCTAGAATCTTCCATAGTGTAAGTTGCAACATGCATTTTTTCAACCATACGTGATCACTTGATTGCTTATATCATAAAAACTAGAGCCGATATACATTTTTAAATGTCATTTTCGTTTTCAGCACCCCAAAATCATAAAAGAACTATTTTCAGGCCCACAACTTTTTCTCTGTTGAACAGTGTTTTCGCCCGGGTCATGGGATGGAGACGGTCCTGGTTGACATTACGGATGAACTCTGTCGCCAGTCTGACAACTACTGGTACTTCTTGACCTTACCACAGCGTTTGACACGATCTAATGATTCACTGTCTTGCCATGTCCGGGGTTCGCTGTCAGGCACTTAACTGGTTCAACTCATTTCTTCGGAACCGGAGCCAATGCGTGGAGTACATGGATCAAGTCTCCGAAAGATCCCCCCTCCTATGTGGGGTCCCCCAAGGTGCAATTCTCTCTCCTCTTCTCTTCAACATCTCCGTTAGACCCCTTGCTAGTTTGGCTCGGAGATTCGGCCTGGACTGCTACCAATATGCGGATGATACCCAACTCCTTCTGCGCCTGGAGCAACGTCAGTTCCAGACAATTTCACCCAATGTCTGGAAGCTCTGTCGAACTGGCTACATGCTAGCAGACTGAAGGTGAACCCGGCAAAGACTGAGATTCTCTGGCATGGCCGCCCGGCAGGTCTGACTTATCCGCTACCCACCTTTTTGGGTACCCGAGTAAACATTACCGGCCATAACTTTGCAGATTTTCCAGCTGGAGACCTTTGGAGACAGCCTTGGTTGTCTTGGTAGATGATCTTCGCCGGGAGCTGGACAGGGGGAGTGTGTCCCTGTTGGTTCTGCTGGACCTCTCAGCGGCCTTTTATACCGTCCATCACGGTATCCTTTTGTGGCGCCTCATGGACATGGGACTTGGGGGTACTGCTCTGCAGTGGCTCCAGTCCTTCCTTGAGGGACGGTCCCAGAAGGTGTTATTGGGTGACACCTGTTCGGCCCCACAACCATTGTTGTGTGGAGTCCCACAGGGTTCAATCCTGTCCCCGATGTTATTTAACATCTACATGAAGCCGCTGGGGGAGATCATCTGGAATTTCGGAATGAGATGTTATCTCTACGCAGATGATGTCCAAATCTGTCACTCCTTTCCACCTGTCACCAAGGAGGCGGTCCAAACCTTGAACCGGTGCCTGGCTGCTGTGTCAGACTGGATGAGGGCTAGCAAATTGAAACTGAATCCAGACAAGACAGAGGTCCTCCTGGTCAGTCACTCCCTGGGGAAATTAGATCAGCGACATCCCTCCTTTCCTTTAGGAGAAAATTGAAAACATGGATTTGGGACCAGGCATTCGGACAATCTGGCAGATAAATAAAGGACTTTGACGATTGACAAGAATGGGCAAAGTGGAATGAAATTATGGAACTCTGGAGGACGAACGCTGAGCATGAGATTAGTTTTATTGATTGTGTTATATATTGATTGTTTTAACTGTTATAATGGTTTTAATTGCTGTTTTATACGTATGTGTATTACTGTGTAGGCATCGAATTGTGCCGTTTGTAAGCCGCCCTGAGTCCCCCTCGCGGGTTGAGACGGGTGGGGTAGAAGTACTTGAAATAAATAAATAAAATTTACGCGAGGAAGGTAGTGAATTCCTTCTTTTGCAATCACCACAACAATACCTATGCTTATATCTCCAATATGAGCCCAGCCAAAGTCTTAACCCTATGATCTCTTTGCTCAAAAACTTTACACCAGGGGTCCCCAAACTACGGCCCACGGACTGTATGCGGCCCGCCGAGGGCATTCCTCCGGCCCGCGAGGCCTGGCCACGCCCACCCGGCGCTGCTCCGCCCATCGCGGGAACTCTCTGCTCTGGCCGCTCTGCTTGTGTGGGAGGGAGAAGCCTTTTGTAGTTTACCTGTCTCCTTGGAGACCAGAGTGGCCGGAGCAGAGGGTTCCTGCAAAGACCGGAGCAGCGTTCTCTGGCCACGCCCACCTGGCACCGCTGGCCACGCCCACCGGGCGCCGCTGGCCATGCCCACCCGGCGCCGGATGACCACGCCCACCTGGCACCACTCCGACCTTTGCAGGAACCCTCTGCTCCGGCCGCTCTGGTCTCCAGGGAGGCAGGTAAACTACAATTCAGAAACCAAAGAACACTGCCCACCAAACCCTTCCACTATTTTCAGTTGGTCGTGGGAGAACTGTGTGCCAAGTTTGATTCAATTCAATCGTTGGTCGGGTTCCGAATGCTCTTTGATTGTAGGTGAACTATAAATCCCAGCAACTACAACTCCCAAACGTCAAGATTCTATTTCCCCCATACTCCACAAGTGTTCCCATTTGGGCATATGGAATATCAGTGCCAAGTTTGGTCCAGATCTATCATTGAGTCCACAGTGATTGATGGAGGCAGGTGAACTACAACTCCAAAACCAAAGGACACAGCCCACCAAACCCTTCCAGTATTTTCTTTTGGTCTCCAAGGAAGCAGGTAAACTACAATTCCGAAACCAAAGGACACTGCCCACCAAACCCTTCCAGTATTTTCTGTTGGTCATGGGAGAACTGTGTGCCAAGTTTGGTTCAATTCCACCGTTGATGGGGTTCAGAATGCTCTTTGATTGTAGGTGAACTATAAATCCCAGCAACTACAACTCCCATATGTTAAGATTCTATTTTCCCCCAAACTCCACCAGTGTTCACATTTGGGCATATTGAGTATTTGTGCCAAGTTTGATCCCGATCCATCATTGTTTGTGTCCACAATGATCTCTGAATGTAGGTGAACTACAACTCCAAAACCAAAGGACACTGCCCACCAAACCCTTCCACTATTTTCAGTTGGTCGTGGGAGTTCTGTGTGCCAAGTTTGGTTCAATTCCATCGTTGATGGAGTTCAGAATGCTCTTTGATTGTAGGTGAACTATAATCCCCAGCAACTACAACTCCCAAATGACAAAAATTATACATTTTTGAGTGATGGTCACTCCTTGTGTTGTGAGACGTTTAGTTGCCAAATTTGATGTGATTTCATTCATTGGTTCTTTTGTTTTTAAGGTACTCATTATGCACAGAGCATGCATATATATATATATAAAAATTTGATGGGACTCTTTGCCTTCAACAAACCCCAACGAAACTTAACCAAAATTCCTGTGCCCATAACACAACCCACAAGGTACAAACATATCTACTCAAAATGAAAAACAACACAACAACACACTCACAAAACGGCAAAACAACAAAACTCAAAAATCCCCCAACGAAACTTAACCAAATCCCTGTGCCCATAACACAACCCACAAGGTACAAACATATCTACTCAAAATGAAAAACAACACAACAACACACTCACAAAACGGCAAAACAACAAAACTCAAAAATCCCCCAACGAAACTTAACCAAAATCCCTGTGCCCATAACACAACCCACAAGGTACAAACATCTCTACTCAAAATGAAAAACAACACAACAACACACTCACAAAACGGCAAAACAACAAAACTCAAAAACCCCAACGAAACTTAACCAAAATTCCCATGCCCATAACACAACCCACAAGGTACAAACATATCTACTCAAAATGAAAAACAACACAACAACACACTCACAAAACGGCAAAACAACAAAACTCAAAAATCCCCCAACGAAACTTAACCAAAATCCCCGTGCCCATAACACAACCCACAAGGTACAAACATACCTACTCAAAATGAAAAACAACACAACAACACACTCACAAAACGGCAAAACAACAAAACTCAAAAATCCCCCAACGAAACTTAACCAAATTCCACGCCCATAACACAACCCACAAGGTACAAACATATCTACTCAAAATGAAAAACAACACAACAACACACTCACAAAACGGCAAAACAACAAAACTCAAAAATCACCCAACGAAACTTAACCAAAATCCCCGTGCCCATAACACAACCCACAAGGTACAAACATATCTACTCAAAATGAAAAACAACACAACAACACACTCACAAAACGGCAAAACAACAAAACTCAAAAATCCCCCAACGAAACTTAACCAAAATCCCCGTGCCCATAACACAACCCACAAGGTACAAACATACCTACTCAAAATGAAAAACAACACAACAACACACTCACAAAACGGCAAAACAACAAAACTCAAAAATCCCCCAACGAAACTTAACTAAAATCCCCGTGCCCATAACACAACCCACAAGGTACAAACATATCTACTCAAAATGAAAAACAACACAACAACACACTCACAAAACGGCAAAAGGATAAAACTCAAAAAAACCCAACGAAACTTAACCAAAATTCCCATGCTCATAACACAACCCACAAGGTACAAACATATCTACTCAAAATGAAAAACAACACAACAACACACTCACAAAACGGCAAAACAACAAAACTCAAAAAACCCAACGAAACTTAACTAAAATCCCCGTGCCCATAACACAACCCACAAGGTACAAACATATCTACTCAAAATGAAAAACAACACAGCAACACACTCACAAAACGGCAAAACAACAAAACTCAAAAAAACCCCAACGAAACTTAACCAAAATTCCCATGCCCATAACACAACCCACAAGGTACAAACATATCTACTCAAAATGAAAAACAACACAACACACTCACAAAACGGCAAAACAACTGAGCATGCGCATTGGCGCCCAGCCGCAAGTTCCATCGCGCGCGCACATGGCCTTCCGGCCAACGTTCCCTCTGCGGAAACCATGCCCACTCCAAGCCCCGCCGCGCCGCTTCCCGCACACACACACACCCTGCCGCACACACACACGCAACCCCACGCTCCATCACTCCCCCCGCCGCCGCACACACACACGCAACCCCACGCTCCCTCACTCCCCCCGCCGCCGCACGCACACACGCAACCCCACTCCCCCCGCCGCCGCACACACACACGCAACCCCACTCCCCCCGCCGCACACACACACGCAACCCCTCCCTCCCCCCCGCCGCCGCACACACACGCAACCCCACGCTCCATCACTCCCCCACCGCCGCCACACACACACGCAACCCCACTCCCCCCGCCGCCGCACACACACACGCAACCCCACTCCCCCCGCCGCCGCACACACACACACGCAACCCCACACTCCCCCCGCCGCCGCCCCCACACACACCGCAACCCCACGCTCCATCACTCCCCTGCCCCAATCTTACCTCCTTTTACTTCAGGCCACCTCCAAACCCCACCCCGCCCCTTCCCGCCCTGTCAAAATCTAGGAAAGACAGGAAGGAAGGAAAGAAGGAAGAAAGAGAAAGGGAGGTAAAGAAAAAGGGGGAAGGAAGGAAAGTTAGAGGAAAAAGAAAAGGAAAGAAAAGGAAAGATGGAAGGAAAGAAAAGAGAGACAGCAGAAGAGAACAAAAAAGGGGGAAGGAAGGAAAGAGATAGAGAAAGAAGAGGAGAAGGAAAGATGGGAAGGAAGGAAGGAAGGAGGGAAGGAGGGAGGGAGGGAGGGAGGGAGGGAGGGAGGGAGGGAAAGAAGGAGGAGGAAAGAGGGAAGATTGGCCACAGCAACACGTGGCGGGTAAAGGTTGTTATTTCTATTATTATTATTATGCTATTGTTCCTCTGAGACCCTTTTAGGGGGAATGGGAGAGGTGTCAGGTCCCAGAGGCAATGCATTGCATTATTGTTATTGTTATGATGGTGGTGAAATAAAAGGAAATAAAAAGTGAAAGAAGGAAGCAAACAGGGAGGGAAGAAAGGCAAAGGAAGAAAGGGGGAGGGAATGAAGGAAAGAGAGAAGGATGAAACCAAGTAGTGAAAGAAGGAAAGAAAGAAAGAGGTAGAGAAGGAAGAAAGGAGAGAAAGGGGGAGGAAAAGGGGGAAGGAATAGGTAGGTACCTCTCTTTCATAATAGTCCAGATATCTACCTCAACTTTGATAAGTTTTACTATAGGCCACAGCAACGCGTGGCAGGGCACAGCTATATATATATATATATATATATATATATATATATATATATATAATTTAAAAAGAAACACCATTGTTGTTGTTTTGTCACTGTGTTGGGCTTCTTAACGCAAGGAAGTGAATTGCTTATTTTGCAATCACCACAACAATACCTATGCTTATATCTCCAGTGTGAGACCAGCCAAAGTCTTAACCCTATGATCTCTTTGCTCAAAAACTTTACACAAAAGCCAAACCTTTATTAAATAATGACATTGGCATAGACCTACTTGTAAAAAGTTTCTTTTCCCTAACAAGAGAGACCTCATTTCAGTGCAAAGACTGGGTGGGAAGGTCGCTCGGGAAGATCTTCCTCGCTCAGCATGTGGCAATCGGTCTGAAAGGCTGGGCCTTTTTAAATAGAGGAACGAAAGGAAGGATTGCTCCACGAGGGTTCTATATTATGAAGATTTCGGCTCCTGAGGTGCTTCAGAAGTTTCTCGCGCTGTCTAAATTGTTTTCTTGGTCTCCTTTAGCATCGCGCATTATACGGAGGTGTTGTGTCACAGTCGGAGTGAACCTTGGCTATAAAAAGACCAAGAGAACCAACCCACATGGCTTTTTGTAAATGTGTAAATGTCAAGTAGTTTTCTTACACTTCTGTTGCTTTTCCCGTTTTGTAGTAACCGTTCTTTTACATATTCCTTTGCAAAATAGAGGCCATGTCCTGAGATCTTTGGTAATGCCATGGATGGGCTCATGCGCTCATCGTCTGCTGACATCATTGGGATTTTATTTTCCAGGAGGGCTGAGAGCACACATAGGACTCTTTGCCCTATGAATCAAAACATCATGGATGGCTAAGGTTGAATCTACACGGTAATGCTGTTTGAACTGCATTATATGTTGATCTGTTATAGAATGCCAATATGCTAGTAGAGCAACTGCTTTGGGAGATGGTGGTCGGGCATCCGGACAACATGGCCAGTCCAGCAAAGTTGATGGTGGAGGACCATCGCTTCAATGCTGGTGGTCTTTGCTTCTTCCAGCATGCTGACATTTATCCGCTTGTCTTCCCAAGAGATTTGCAGTATTTTTCGGAGGCAGCCAATCTGGGATCAGATCCTGGGATATAGGACAGTGTAGATCCAGCCTTTGTGTCACATTATGAGGAATTTCTTGAGGAATAGTAACTTTTAACTCCTGGTGTTGAAGTGGAACATGACCCCCCATTAGAGAGAGCAACTTATAGTTTTGCTAAGGGCAAGGACACCAGGCTAGATAATAAGGGTTAAGCCTTGGTCAGTTTGGTGTGTACCATTTAATCAAGGCTTTATGCTCTATTTTCATATGTTCATAGCAGAAGGTAACCAATTTATTACTGAAAACATGCCACAAAAGTTTTTGAATTTTTCCACCTGAGGCACACCTGGGCTCCTGAGTTCTCACAAACAAGGGACTCTCTTTCCCCCTCATCGATATTTCCCTTTATGGACCTTCCTATGAATAATATGAACTATGGACACATAATATATATTTCATGATTTCCTCGTGGCAAAGGCTTTTCCCTTTTTTATTGACCTTTTATTCCCCTATACTCATGAGGAAATCCCACCAAGGGATTGCAGAGCTCCAGACATTCCAAAGACCCTAATCCACGGTTTCCTTTGCATGGAAAATAGACTGGCAGATGGCTTTGTTTTCGGAGGTTTGCCCAACAATGCTGTTTGCCCCCTGGCAGACCCCTGGCCATTTCCCTATCTGGAGATCAGTGGGCCTTAGGAAAGCCCTCACCTCCGCACTGATTAAATTTTACTGTATATTCATCAAAGAACAATCACTTCAGCCTTATCTTCATTGTTTTCCTGTTTGCTGGCCTGGAAAAATCTGGTCTTTCCTCACACATGCCACTCAAGGGACAATAGACTAGCCCTGTTTTGAGACTTTTCCTTTGTCTCGCAGGCCACATGGCATTTCCTTTTTTTCAAAACTCATTCATAGACTCTATTGTGTTCCCTCATCCCACCTCCCTCTCTCCTGATTTGCTGTTGCCACCAGGTGGCAGAGGTCTCCCCATTGGATCCTACGGACCACTGGAGCTTTCTGATTGGTCCAGAAGCGCCGGGGGTGGGAGGGCCGCCTCCCAGCTGTTCGCCCATCGCCCAATCATGACAGGGAACAACAGGGAAGCCAGGGCAGGGAGTTTGAACTCTGCAACTTTAAATTTGCTATAAATATGACTGTATTGGTGTACTCCCCTCATGCTTAGCTTTGGCGAATGATTGCAGCTTTGCATCCGTTACAACTGAATTTCATTAAACCTCGATGGCTTTTCTTCAACTGGTGAGACTTTTCATTGGGAAATCAGGGAAAAATATGGGATGCTTCTCTGTCTCGCCAGGGAAAAAGAACTCTTTGATGAGCCTAATTGATCTCTGCCTCCTGGCAAAGACCCCTAAATTTTAGCTCTATAACAATGTGATTTAAAGAGCCAAAGATTTTCAGGAAGGCGGAAGAAGGGGTTGACTTGGCCTGCATCTCTCCCCATGTGGCCTTAGTGCTGTGTTAGACAAACACGACAAATCTTTGTGTGAGAGATAAACAAGAAGAGAAGTATAGATAATCCATAAATGTGTGTGTTGGGGAAAGAGAGACAACCGTCGTCTTGGCGTTAGGGGATCCGATAACAACACCGTGGATCCTGTAATTAAGTGACTGTTTTGTAATGGTGTTATATTATGTCTAACTCATCCTAAACAGAATTAATTATGAGCTAATTAAACAGCCCTCCTGCTTCCCTTTCAAAAATAACTCCACTCTTGACAACAGTCGCTTGAGCTACTCTCAGATAGTCATAAATCTTGGTTCTCTTTAAGGGAGAAATTGATTGCCGTTCTAATACTTATTGAACACTTATAACAGATGTTTAAATCTCTCCAAGGCCAGCATAATTAAAAGCATAAATCTGTGCTCATTTGACAAGAACGCTAACCGGAATCAAAGGTGTAAAGAAGTGAGTTGAGTGAGAAGGCAAAGGCATGATATGATGATTGGGGATGCCATGACAGTCGTCATCCGTCATGATTGACTTGGATGGCTGTTCCGCAAACGTTTATCCTTATGAATGGAGCGATTTTCAAAACAGATACCATGATCATCACACCAAGAAGAATACTTTCTCTCAAGAAGTGGTAATTTCTGAATGTTGATGTCCTCGACATTTTACTTAGTTCCAGAACAAAGCCGTCTCTGTTGTAATAATAATAATAATAATAATAATAATAATAATAATAATAATAATAATAATAATAACATATTCTGTCCTATCTCCCCAAGGAGATTCAGGGCGGATTACAGTACACATATACAGTTACTTACTTACTTACTTACTTACTTACTTAGGCGATCCCTCGTTGGACGAGTAAGATGGTCTTCCATTATGCGTTTCCTTGTGGGTCCGTAGGTGGCTGTGGAGCCCTCTTCTTGACCTGCATCTTCTCCCACACTGAGGGCATTGGTTTCCAGGTGGAAGGCGGTCTCGGTCGAGGTTGGCTTGACGCGCCTTCCTCCTGGCACGTTTCTCTCTTTTGCCCTCCACTCGTGCCTCTTCGAATTCTGCAGCACTGCTGGTCACAGCTGACCTCCAGCTGGAGCGCTCACGGGCCAGGGCTTCCCAGTTCTCAGTGTCTATGCCAGAGTTTTTAAGGTTGGATTTGAGCCCATCTTTCAATCTCTTTTCCTGTCCACCAACATCCCGTTTTCTGTTCTTGAGTTCAAAGTAGAGCAACTGCTTTGGGAGACGGTGGTTGGGCATCCGGACAACGTGGCTGGCCCAGCGGAGTTGGTGGTGGAGGAGCATCGCTTCAATGCTGGTGGTCTTTGCTTCTTTCAGCACGCTGACGTTTGTCCGCTTGTCTTCCCAGGAGATTTGCAGGATTTTCCGGAGGCAGCGCTGATGGAATCGTTCCAGGAGTTGCATGTGACGTCTGTAGACAGTCCACGTTTTGCAGGCGTATAGCAGGTTTGGGAGGACAATAGCTTTGTAGACAAGCACCTTGGTCTCCCTACGGATGTCCCGGTCCTCAAACACTCTCTGCTTCATTCGGGAAAATGCTGCACTCGCAAAGCTCAGGCGGTGTTGTATTTCGGTGTCGATGTTGACTTTGGTGGAGAGGTGGCTGCCAAAGGAGCGGAAATGGTCCACATTTTCTAATGTTACACCATTAAGCTGTATCTCTGGCATTGGGGAGGGGATGGCTGGTGACTGCTGGAAGAGCACTTTGGTTTTCTCGATGTTCAGTGACAGGCCGATCTTCGTGTATGCTTCTGCGAAGGTGTTTAGAGTGGTTTGTAGATCTTCTTCTGAATACGCACAGACGACATTGTCATCAGCATACTGGAGTTCTATAACATATACAGTAGGCATGTGCAGAGGCGGCCCTAGGTAATTTTCAACGGTAAGCAAACAGTATTTTGGTGCCCCCCCAACCAATCATTGATATATATTTT
>NW_026844478.1:38230509-38243421 GCF_025583915.1 Anolis sagrei ordinatus | reverse complement strand
TCGCGACCCCCAGGTTGAGAACTGCTGCTATAAGGAATCAATTGAAGGGGGAACGGGGTGGGGGGGTGGGAGTCTTTCCTTGCCCTTCTCCTTGCTATCGGCAGTGCCCATGATCCATGGGTCCCTCTTCCAGCTATCTTTGCTTGAAGAGCGAGCCAAAGATTAACGACATTTCCGCAAGAGAGGGCCAATTTTTCAAGTTTATGTCCCATTTCATAACGTCTTGTAAATCAGGCTTTTCCTCTCTCTCTCTCTCTTTCCTTTTTTTAATTACGCCAACTGGAAACGCGCAGCCGAGGCGAAGCATTGGAATAACTTCATCACTGGATAATTGTTTTAAAGCCTATTATGGCCTTCTCCATTATTAAACATGATGTGGTTATGAACATGCACTTAACTGCCCATTTATGGAATTGCATTAGGCCACCGCTCCGTTATTTCAGATGTATATTAATAAGGTTCCAGGACGGCGGAGGAGGGAAGGTGGGGAGGCGCACAGCCAGCGCATGAGAGGAGGAGAAGGGAACTAACTGGGGCAGAAACGAATAGCCGCACAACGGTCTCAAAGGGGTGGCAACGTCGCCGGGCCTTTCATTCGGACTCGTGATGAGACAGGTGATATTGCCAATCGGTCAGTAAAGGCCGAGTGGATTAATTCAGGCTTCCTTTCGGGTGAACAGTTGGCTATTAACGTTACTGGTAATTTGACGGGGTTATCGGCATGCTAGTGACATGTGCACATTGGATGATGGCCTCGGGGATTTAGAAAACTTAAATATCGCTATCAAAGGTTAGGCTGATCTTGGAGGGCGACCTCTCTATACCACGCTTGGCACAAGGTATCACTGTTGTGCCCACAAAGCTCTCCAAACATCCTCCAGGTGACATGGAGAACGTATTTAAATAAATTACCCAAATTGCACATAACTAACATTAACACAAAATCTATATAAATAAAAATGTCATGTTCGTTTGTGCTCTTCACAGAACTCAGAAACCACTGGGGCAATTGACACCAAATTTGGACACGATGTCTCTAACAACCCAATGTATGTTCTCCACTCAAAAAAAAAAAACAAACAAGTAAAACCAAAAGCAGAAAGGATTTCTAAACTGCATGTCCACAAAGGAGAAACTGCATGTCTACCGAGACCCATGGCCACGCTCCCTCCTCCTCCTCATGGGGAAACAGACGGCCGTTAAAGCCAGGCGCACGTGCACGGCCACACACACACACAAGTGAGTGGAGTGGAGGTGGAGGCTTGCCGCATGCAGCCCCTTCTCTTTCCCTCCTATGTCAGGAGAGCAGTCTCCTCTTCCTTTCCCCGTTGGAAGAGGAAAGGGCAGATGAGTGCCAGCAGCAGCAACAGAGCAAGGAAGAAGGGGAGGAGGAGGAGGAGGAGGAGGAGGAGGAGGAGGCGAGGAAGGTCCACGGTGCTTGAATGAAGGGCCTTCCTTCTCTCCCTCCCTTCCCTTCTCTCCTCCCTTTCATCCCTTCCTTTCTTTCCTTTTCTTCTTTCCTTCTCCTTCCTTTCCTTCTTTCCCTCCTTCCCTTCCTTCCTGTCCCTCCTTCCTTCTTCCTTTCCTTCTTTTTCCTCCCTCCCTTTCCTCCTTCTTTCCCTTTCTTCATTTCCTTCCCTCCCTCCTTTCTTCATCCCCCTCCTTTCTTTCCCTCCTTCCTTCCTCCTTCCTTCTTTCCCTCCCTCCCTGTCCCTCCTTCTTTCTTTTCCTTCCTTCCCTTCTTTCCCTCCCTCCCTCCCTTTTTCCTTCCTTCCTGTCCCTCCTTCCTTCCTTCTTCCTTTCCTTCTTTTTATGTAAGATATAAATACAATATTAAATGGAAGGGACAGTCAAGAAGTAACGAGAGAAGGAGGGAAAGAGGGAAGGAAGGAAGGAGAAGGAGGGAGGGAAAGAAGGAAAGAAAGAAAGATAGAGAAGCAAGGAAGGAGAGAAGGAAATAAAAAAGTGAAAGGAAAAAGAGAGGGAAGGAAGGAGAGAAGGAACAAAAGTTAGGGAAGGAAGGAAGTATGTAAGCAAAGATCAAAGAAAGGGAGGAAAGAAACAGGTAGAGATAGAAGAAAGAAGAGAGATAGGGAAAGAAAAAAGAGGAAAGGAAGGAAAAAGGGAAGGAAGGAGAGAAAGGGGGAGGGGAGGTTGGCCACAGCAAGGCGTGGCGGGTACAGCTAGTATACAATAAATCAGTTAAGTAATGAACCACATTTTAAAAGGTTAATATGTTTTTTTATTTTTTATTTACATATCCATAAAATACAATGAAACAAATATATCTCTATCTAAATCTATATAAATAAAAATGTAATGTATATATCTGTGGGAGAGATTAACAACTATTTCGGGTGAGAAAGGCTTTCATAAGATTAATGAATATTCCTAACTTGCCAGGGCTTCTCTTCCCCTCCTTTCCCTTTTCAAAACATTCTAGCCTGGGAGGAGAAGCAGAGCAGAAGCCAAAAAGAAAACACACTATTTAGGGAGGGGAAGATGAGAGAGAAATCTATATAAATAAAAATGTAATGTTAGTTTGTGGGATTAACATAACTCAAAAACCACTGAATGAATTGCCGCCAAATTTGGTCGCAAGACACCTACTAACCCAAGGAGTGACAATTACTAAAAAAATTGATTTTGTCATTTGGAAATTGTAGTTGCTGGGATTTATAGTTTACTTACAATCAAAGAGCATTCTGAACTCCACCAATGATGGAATTGAACCAATCTTGGCACACAGAACTCCCATGACAAAAAGAGAATCCTGGAAGAGTTTGGTGGGCATTGACCTTCGCAGTCTGGCTTTCAGCCTGAGCACAGTACCGAGATGGCTGTGGTTGCCTTGGTGGATGACCTCCGCAGGGAACTGGACAGGGGGAGTGTGACCCTGCTGGTTCTCTTGGACATCTCAGTGGCTTTCGATACCATCGACCATGGTATCCTCCTGGGGAGGCTTGCTGGGATGGGACTCAGAGGCACAGTTCTTCTGTGGCTCCAGTCCTTCCTGGAGGGTCGTTCCCAGTCGATGAAGCTGGGGGATTCCTGTTCGGACCCCTGGCCATTGACTTGTGGGATCCCGCAAAGATCCATTCTCTCCCCCATGCTTTTTAAGATCTACATGGAACTGCTGGGAGAGGTCATCCGGAGTTTTGGAGTATGGTGCCACCTCTACGCAGATGACACCCAACTCCACTACTCATTTCCACTAGACTCCAAGGAAACCCCGAGGATCCTGGACCAGTGCCTGGTCGCTGTGATGATCTGGATGAGGAAGAACAAGCTGAGGATCAATCCTGACAAGACAGAGGTCCTCCTGGTCAGTCGCTCATCTGACCGGGGTATTGGGTAGCAACCTGTGCTGGACGGGGTTGCACTCCCCCTGAAGTCACAGGTCTGCAGCTTGGGGGTCCTCCTGGACTCATGCGCAGGTGTCAGCAGTAGCTGGGAGGGCCTTTGCACAATTAAAACTTATGCACCAGCTGCGACCATACCTCATGAAATCTGACTTGACCTTGATGGTCCCCGCCTTAGTTACCTCTAGACTGGATTACTGCAATGCACTCTATGTGGGGCTACCCTTGAAGACAGCCCGGAAATTACAGCTTGTCCAATGTTCGGCAGCCAGATTAATAACTGGGGCTAGTTATAGGGAGTGGTCACCCCCCCCCCTTGTTTAAGGAGCTCCACTGGCTGCCATTCATCTTCCAGTCCCAATTCAAGGTACAGGTTCTGACCTATAAAGCCCTAAATGGTTTGAGACCCACCTACCTTCATGACCATATCTCTCTCCATGAACCAACCCGGGCCCTTTGATCTTTGGGGGAGGCCCTCCTTTTGCCCCTGCCAATCTCACAAGCTTGTCTTGTGGGTACAAGGGAAAGAGCCTTTCTGATGAGGATGATGGGACTCAGGTTCACAGTTTGGTTCAAAATGTCCCTGTTATAGACAGTGAAGAAATGCAGTTTCCCACAGTAAGGCATGAGAGTGTTGATACTGAAAATAGCCAGGTGCCGTTTGACTCAGAGAAGGAGGTTAGTTCTCAGTCTGATAATGAGCAAGCAGGAAAACACTGGGCTGGGCATGTTTAGCCTGAAGAAGAGAAGGCTGAGAGGAGATATGATAGCCATGTATAAATATGTGAGAGGAAGCCACAGGGAGGAGAGAGCAAGCTTGTTTTCTGCTTCCTTGGAGACTAGGATGCGTAACAATGGCTTCAAACTACAAGAAAGGAGATTCCATCTGAACATGAGGAAGAGCTTCCTGACTCAGTTCTTGGGGGTTTTTTCGGGCTATAGGGCCATATTCTAGAGGCATTTCTCCTGACGTTTCGCCTGCATCTATGGCAAGCATCCTCAGAGGTAGTGAGGTCTGTTGGAACTGGGAAAGCTCACAGCTTCCTGACTGTGAGAGCCGTTCAGCAGTGGAACTCTCTGTGTGATGGAGGCTCCTTCTTTGGAAGCTTTAAAACAGAGGTTGGATGGCCATCTGTCAGGGTGATTTGAATGTAATACACCTGCTTCTTGGCAGAATGGGGTTGGATTGGATGGGCCATGAGGTCTCTTCCAACTCTTTGATTCTTTGATTCTATGATTCTTTGATTCTATGATTCTATAACAGGCTGACACTAACAAACAGACTGACCTTGACGATATGGGAACTTTAGATCGGGCTGACCGGTTGGAATTCCAAATTCGAAGGAGTGAAAGAATAGCTAACAAGAGGGAGGCCAGAGAAATGCCTTCATGTTTTGCAAAGGGTATTAAACGGTGTGTTTGAGACCAGATCTTTGTCAAAGCAACTTTGCGTTTACCTAAGGAGCTTGCCTAAACTAGGCTGGATTATCTTGCAGCTTTCTCATTCATGGTTCCAGGACTTTGTCATGTTCTCTTGGGTTGTGCTTTGCTGATGCCTTTTTGGATTAAGCTATGTTATATTGATATTTTGGAACATTAACCTTTGCTTTTAAGAACCTTTTTACTTTTTATTTTTAATAAACTATAAAGACTTCTGGTATTCTTCAACAAGGTGAATCTACTCTGAGGTGCAACACCTGGAGAGATCAGGAAAGCCCCTACACTAGAAACGCTTAAAAAGGACCTTAAAACCTGGCTCTTCCAAGCTACGGACCTGCGTCCTCAGGGGGAGTGGAACCCCGTCGAGCACAGGTTGCCACCCAATACCCCGGTCAGTCCCACGACTGACCAGGAGGACCTCTGTCTTGTCTGGATTAAGCTTCAACCTGTTAGCCCTCAACATGACTGAAAAACATGTTGTCCTGAATTACAAAGAGTATACTACTTACTTACTGTTCATCTGCATGGCATATTTTCTTTCTTTGGCAAGGCAGTGTGTCAGCTGATCAAATGTGAACTACACATTCTTTTCATTTTGTCACATCCTCTTAGCCTTCTATTCTGCAGGGTAAACATGCCCAGCTCTTTAAGCCGCTCCTCATAGGGCTTGATCATTTAATCACCTCCTCTGGATGCATTCCTTATGCATTGTACAGCACACTTCTCACATTTAGAAGCACTTTGAATTTTTTTTTACCCAAAAGTCTTTTGCATTGAGTTTAGATATAGTTTTTCAGCATTGGCAGAAGTCAAAGACATATGACGTGAGGATGACTTATGGTGAGTTATTAAAGAAACGTGGCTGAAAGAAGCATTGTAAAACCATAACAAAAGCCACAGGGGTGGCCTTGGGTGTCAAGAAGAACGAAAGGCCTTACCGATGAAAATAAGGACATTACAGCCAGAGGTCTCCATATTCAAGGGGATTTAATGGGGTATGTCTTGCAAAGCAGAGAGTTTGGGCAGACCTTGGAACAAAATACAGCAGCGTGCATCAAGGGAGTCTATAGGACAAAGGTCTAAAAGCATCTATAGAGATTTAAAGTGGAAGAATTGCTTCTGCTGGGGAATAAAGAATGACTGCAGCATCACCCCAAAGTGCAAACGTGACGGTGTTTGCAGGAGACGGACACTATCTATTAGGAGAAATATTGCACTGCAGCAGCAATGGGCACTAATGAGGAAATGTCAACGTGAAGCTTATGGATTGGCACCCTTTATGTTGAATTAAAAGTGGAGACGTTGCAGGAAAAATGGATAGATTGCTGGTAAGGACAACATAACTTTGGGAACGAAGGGGAAAAGATGTGGAGGTTCGAACGTACATCAAGATGACCAAATTATTCCATCTTTGGCCTCCAAAAAATTGGGGAGGAAAGCATAATATGTGCTTTGTGTTGAGGGTGTTGCAACTCAGGGTAGTTTTCACCTTGCTCCAGACACCACCACACCAAAGCTGTAGGTTTTGTAGTTTATTGAGAAAAAAGCAAAACAGAGTATATGAAATGTATAAAATCCATAGGCAGATCAAAGGCTTAAATGCAAAGACACAATTCCCAAGATCCAAAGGTATTTTATTTATTTATCATGTCATCAGCAACCATACCATTGTATTACATTTCTAACAGAATAAAACAAACACACAGATTAAAAAAAGAAACACAGATTTTGCAAACTTGGTAGTTGGTTAAGTGTCCTTTGAGCAGTATCTGGCCCCTTGGAGTTCCTCTGGTGTTGCCGCAAGAAGGTCCTCCATTGTGCATGTGGCAGGGCTCAGGGTGCATTGCAGCAGGTGGTCAGTGGTTTGCTCTTCTCCGCACTCGCATGTCGTGGACTCCATTTTGTGGCCCCATTTCTTGAGGTTGGCTCTGCATCTTGTGGTGCCAGAGTGCAGTCTGTTCAGCGTCTTCCAAGTCGCCCAGTCTTCTGTGTGCCCAGGGGGGAGTCTCTCATCTGGTATCACCAATGGATTGAGGTGCTGGGTTTGGGCCTGCCACTTTTGGACTCTCACTTGCTGAGGTGTTCCAGCGAGTGTCTCTGTAGATCTAAGAAAACTATGTCTTGATTTAAGTCTTTGACGTGCTGGCTGATACCCAAACAGGGGATGAGCTGGAGATGTCACTGCCTTGGTCCTCTCACTCTTGGCTGCTACTTCCTGGCAGATGTCAGGTGGTGCAATACCGGCTAAGCAGTGTAATTTCTCCAGTGGTGTAGGGAGCAGACTCTCCATGATAATGCGGCATGTGCACCTTACACCACTGGAGAAATTACACTGCTTAGCCGGTATTTCACCACCTGACATCCGCCAGGAAGCAGCAGCCAATAGTGAAAGGACCAAGGCAGAGACATCTCCAGCTCATCCCTTATTTGGGTATCAGCCAGCACATTAAAAACTTAAATCAAGACATAGTTTTCTTAGATCTATAGAGACACTCGCTGGAACACCTCAGCAAGCGAGAGTCCAAAAGTGGCAGGCTCAAACCCAGAACTTGATACCCAATGAGGGACTCCCCCCTGGGCACACCGAAAACTGGGCGACTTGGAAGGCACTGAACAGACTGCACTCTGGCACCACGAGATGAAGAGCCAACCTCAAGAAATGGGGCCACAAAGTGGAATCCACGACATGCAAGTGCGGAGAAGAGCAAACCACTGACCACCTGCTGCAATGCACTCTGAGCCTTGCTACATGCAGAATGGAGGAGCTCCTTGCGGCAACACCAGAAGCACTCCAAGTGGCCAGATACTGGTCAAAGGACATTTAATCGACTACCAAACTCACAAATTTTGTATTTTGTCTGTTTGTTTGCTTTGTTTCTGTTAGAAATGTAATATAATTGACTGGTTGTCCTGACATGACAAATAAATAAATAAATCTGCACGATTGCTGTCCAAGGTCCTGAACCTGAGTCCCTGGATCCTGATGGAATTAATATCCTGAATGGGACACAGTTATCTTTTGTGCAAGTCTTCAAAAAGTGGACAATTCAGACCGGAATGCTATGTATTTGAATATGGTAAACCCACTGAATTCTGCAACTCCCCCTCCCCATATTAGCCTTAAAAGAGCATCATTCAGATTTCCCTTTATGCATGAAATATGCAAAAGCTTTCGACTACATTGGTCACGAAGTAATGAGTGTTGGGAACCGCACCAAAAAGGGATTCTGAGGACACATCACAGAACTGATTTGACATCCGCTGTGATTATTCAGTGGCCGTAAAAACATTTGGCGTGAGGCCACAGCGAAATGAAGTCTAGCTTTAGAGGACCCAGGCCAAGATTTCCGAGCGAAGGAATGATCTTGGAGGAAAAGGAGAATGGGAAGGACTCCTTGGATTTATTTATGTATCGTGTCAGGCAACCGAACAGTTGTATTACATTTTTGACAGAACAAACAAACAAACACACAAAAGATACAGAGTTTGCAAGCTTGGTAGTTGATTAAATGTCCTTTGACCAGTATCTGGCCCCTTGGAGTGCCTCTGGTGTTGCCACAAGAAGGTCCTCCATTGTGCATCATGTGGCAGGGCTCAGGTTGCATTGCAGCAGGTGGTCAGTGGTTTGCTCTTCTCCGCACTCGCATGTCGTGGATTATTCCACTTTGTGGCCCCATTTCTTAAGGTTGGCTCTGCATCTCGTGGTGCCAGAGGGCAGTCTGTTCAGCGCCTTCCAAGTCGTTCAGTTTTCTGTGTGCCCAAGGGGGGAGTCTCTCATTTGGTATCAGGTTCTGGGTTTGAGCCTGCCCCTTTTGGACTCTTGCTTGCTGAGGTGTTCCAGCGAGTGTCTCTGTAGATCTTAGAAAACTATTTCTTGATTTAAGTCGTTGACGTGCCAGCCAATACCCAAACAAGGGATGAGCTGGAGATGTCTCTGCCTTGGTCCTTTCACTATTGGCTGCTACTTCCTGGTGGATGTCAGGTGGTGAAATACTGGCTAAGCAGTGTAATTTTTCCAGTGGTGTAGGGCACAGACACTCCATGTCTCATTAAGAGCCACATCCACTGTTTTAGCGTGGTGAGATGTGTTCCACACTGGGCATGCATACTCAGCAGCAGAGTAGCACAGCGCAAGGGCAGATGTCTTCACTGTGTCTGGTTGTGATCCCCAGGTTGTGCCAGTCTGCTTTCGTATGATATTGTTTCTAGCACCCACTTTTTGCTTGATGTTCAGGCAGTGCTTCTTATGAATGTATGTATCTTGCTATGAAATATCGCTTGCCCTCCTGTCTTGCCCCCTGAGTTTTGCCCTAGAAAAATGTGACCAAGGACTGTTAAAATGCCCGAGGGAGCGCCAAGCTTCCTCGAAACCAGCCAAATCATGAAACATTTTGCATGGACAATAGCAAGCTGAAACTTCCTCTTGTTTGCTTTCTGAGTTTTGTCTGGCAGGCAAAGGAAGTTTCTTTGGACATTTTGATTGAATCACAAAGGGACAAGGCTGACCCCAGGGGTCCCTGTTTGTTCCTTTCTCTTTTTTTATATATAATCTTTATTGCATTTTTTAAACAGTTAAAAGACACCGATATACAGACATACTAAGACATCACAGTAATTACATAGAGGGTACAACAAATACATACTATACACCTAACATCCAACAAGTTTATAAAAAGACTTCCATTTTGCATTCCATCGGGTATATTACTTGTTCCCTATCATTATGGCCCATCAACTCTTTGTTGTAAGTTGTGGTCATAACGGCTTTTTGACCTTTGATTTTATTACAGTTTCTTTTAAATTTCTCCATTATTATTCTTAGGCAGTAGGTCTGGGTAACAACGGAAAAATTTGTTTCTAAAATCGATTTGTATTTGGGGTTTTTTGTTTCAATATTTAAAATAATTACAAAATTTTCCTTTTAAAAAGTTCGATATTTACGAAATTTCGTAAATGGTAAAAAATTAACGAATCGATTTCCGAAACAATAACGAATCGATTCGTTAATGGCGGACGCGACCGTGAAATATGCTAAAAAACCTCCAAAACCTTCTGAAGCTTCCCTCTCCCTCTGTTGTTGACTGTTGGTGTGATATTATAATTTTTTTTCACTAATTAAACCGTAAAACTGGCCCAGACATGCGGAAATAATAACGAAACGACCTCAAAACAATAACGAGACGAATACAATATCGAAATATGAAGCATTTACAAAACGTTTTTGAAAATTCGTTTTTTTAATAATTGCTCCAGAATGGTTCATTATCGTTTTGTAATTGAAAAAATTAACGAATTATTAACGAATTACGAATTAACGAAACGAAACCGCCCAGCCCTATTAGGCAGTTCTTTCTTCCAACTTACTTTTCACATACTCCTCCACCAGTTTCCAATCTGTTTGTCTCATTGGGTTCCCGGTGCTTTTCTTCAAGTAAAACGTAAGCTTGTCCATGTCCTTAATATCCAGCAGCTTGTCAAGCCATTGCTCGATTGTGGGCGTCTGATCTTCTTTCCACAATTTTGCAAACGTGATTCTCGCTGCTGTGGTTATGTATTTATTTATTTATTTATTTACTCTATTTGTATACCGCATATATCAGCCTGAGGCGGCGACTCAATGCGGTTTACAATAAAAAGCAACACTAAACAATGTATGAGACATACAATACAGACAAACACATAATCATCAACGCCACACTTAGAATCAGATTCCGATCTCAAGATCCTTTTTCCATTCCTTGTCCGATGCCGTCATTATTGAGTTAGTTGCCGAAAGCCTGCTCGTAGAGCCACGTCTTCACCCTCCTCCGAAACACCAGTAACGAAGGGGCCTGCCTGATGTCCACCGGTAACGCATTCCATAGCCGAGGGGCCACCACCGAGAAGGCCCTGTCTCTCGTGCCCGCCAGCCGCACTTGTGACGCCGGCGGAACCGAGAGCAGGGCCTCCCCGGAAGATCTTAACGCTCTTCCCGGTTCGTAGGAGGAGATGCGTTCGGAGAGGTAAGTGGGGCCGGAACCGTGTAGGGCTTTATAGGCTAAAGCCAGCACCTTAAATTGTGCCCGGTAGCGAATTGGCAGCCAGTGGATTGGCAGAGTCTTCAGAGGGAGTGCGACCCCATCCAACACAGGCTGTAACCCTATACCCTGTTCGGCCTTTCAACTGACTAGGAGTACCTCTGTCTTGTCTGGATTGAGTTTCAATTTGTTCACCCTCATCCAGTCCGACACAGCAGCCAAGCACCGGTTCAGGACCTGGACAGCCTCCTTAGTAGTAGGTGGAAAGGAGTGACAGAGCTGGATGTCATCTGCGTACAGATAACACCTCACCCCGAAACTCCGGATGATCTCTCCCAACGGCTTCATGTAGATGTTAAACAGCATGGGGGACAGAATTGAACCCTGCGGGACCCCACAAATCAATGTATGTTATTATAATGTCCTCATCTCGCTCCAGTTGTAACTCTTCTTCTGTTAATCCTAGCAGAAAGATTTCTGGCTTAAGGGGGACCTTTTTTTAAAGTATCTTTTGGGTTTCTTCTTTTATTTCTCTCCAAAATTTAGCTGAAATAGGGCAGGTCCACCACATGTGGAAGTAGCTGCCCACTTGTTCCTTACATTTCCAGCATGTATTTTTATAGCCCTTATACATCAGGCTTAGCTTTTGCGGGGTCATATACCACCGGTGGAAGTTCTTGAGCCAATTTTCTTTAAGTGAAGTTGAATATGTATATTTTAGCTTTTTCTGCCAAATGTGTTGCCATTCTCCCCCGGTGGCGCAGTGGGTTAAAGCACTGAGCTGCTGAGCTTGTTGATCAAAAGGTCACAGGTTCGATCCCAGGGAGCGGCGTGAGCTTACGCTGTCAGCCCTAGCTTCTGCCAACCTAGCAGTTCGAAAACATGCAAATGTGAGTAGATCAATACGTACCGCTCCGGCGGGAAGGTAACGGCGCTCCATGCAGTCATGCCGGCCACATGACCTTGGAGGTGTCTACGGACAACGCTGGCTCTTCGGCTTAGAAATGGAGATGAGCACCACACCCCAGAGTCAGACATGACTGGACTTAATGTCAGGGGACTACCTTTACCTTTACCTCTCTAAGCTTTATCTCTCTACCGATGTTTTTGGCCCATAATACCATGCAGTTCTTGATGCCCTCTGTTTCCACTTCCCAATCTAACAGCTGGCTATATATTTTTGTAATATTCTTTTTTTTCCAATTTTAATATTTTGTCCCATGTTGTGTCTTTGTCCTTGAAACCTTTCTTTTGATCTTGTTTATATGTTTCTGAAGGTATTGCAGCCACGTTATATGTCCTAGACTATTTGACAGGTCTGCTTGGGATTTTAAAGAATATGTTTTGTTGATGTTCTTATAGTCTAATAGCTCTTTGTATGTTGGCCACTTGTGCCATCCCTGTAGTCTTCTTTGCTTAGCCTCTACCGGTGAGATCCAGAGAGGGGTCTTAGTATAAAAATATTTTTTGTATTTATCCCAGACCTTGATTAGCGCCGACCGTACAAAGTGGTTTCCGAAGCTTTTTTCAATGCTAGTTTTGCCGTACCACATGTACGCGTGCCATCCTACAGTCAGATTGAATCCCTCTAGGCCTAATGTTTTTTGGTTTCTAAGCAGAGCCCACTCCTTTAACCATACAAGTGCACAGGCCTCAAAGTAGATTTTGTTCCTTTCTCAAAATCCATCAGAAGACACACCTTATCAGATCTAAGGCAGGAAAACCTTTCTTAATGAAATCAACCTTTGCTGGCCAAAACAATGCCCCTCTTCCGTCCTGCCTCCCTCTCCCTGATTTGCTAAGGAGCCGAAGAGGGAGGGAGTTTTGAAACTTTCAAACCTGTATTTTGCCTATAAAAATGCCTGTAAATTCTGTATTGCTATGCTTGTGGTGGAACTATTCCCACAATGCATCCAATCTCAGCTGAATCGCTAATAAAGACACCTCGGTCGCCAGCTTCTTCCGCTTTGGTGGGGATTTATTATTTTTAATATTTTCTGCTGCTGGAATTGGCTTTGCTACCCTCACCAAGGTTCAGGGACCCTCTTTGGTGCGGTCCTCGGGATCTCCTCGGCTGGGGAGATCCTCCTAAA
>NW_026844478.1:38213796-38225405 GCF_025583915.1 Anolis sagrei ordinatus | reverse complement strand
CCCAATTACAAATCGATTTTAGAAACAATTTTTTTCTTGATCAAACAGGCCTAGTAGTGAGGTCTGTTGGAACTAGGAAAATTGGGTTTATATATCTGTGGAATGACCAGGTTTGCGACAAAGGACTCTTGTCTGTTGGAGCTAGGCGTGAATGTTTCAACTTACCACCTTGATTAGCATTTGATGGCCTGGCTGTTGTTTGGTGTGGCTTGTTAGTGCCTGGGGCAATCTTTTGTTGAGAGGTGATTAGATGGACCTGATTGTTTCCTCTCTGCTGTTTTGTTGTTGTAATTTTAGAGTTTTTTTTAATACTGGTATCCAGATTTTGTTCATTTTCATGGGTTCTTCCTTCCTGTTGTGGATTTAATGCTTGTGGATTTCAGTGGCTTCTCTGTGTAGTCTGACATAGTGGTTGTGAGAGTGGTCCAGCATTTCTGTGTTCTCAAATAATATGTGTTCTTGTAATAATACGATCTTGACAGATTAGAGAGATGATGGGCCAAAACTAACAAGATGAAGTTCAACGGGGACAAATGCAAGATACTCCACTTAGGCAGGAAAAACGAAATGCAAAGAGACAGAATGGGTGACGATGAGGCCTGGCTCGAGAGCAGTACGTGTGAAAAAGGTCTTGGAGTCCTCGTGGGGAGGAAGGTGAACATGAGCCAGGAATGTGATGTGGCGGCAAAAAAAGCCAATGGGATGTTGGCCTGCATCAAGAGGAGCCTAGTGTCTAGATCTAGGGAAGTCATGCTCCCCATGCTCTATTCCGCCTTGCTTAGACCACACCTGGAATATTGTGTCCAATTCTGGGCCCCACAATTCAAGAGAGAGATTGACAAGCTGGAATGTGTCCAGAGGAGGGAGACTCAAATGATCAAGAATCTGGAGAACAAGCCCAATGAGGAGTGGCTTAAGGAGCTGGGCATGTTTAGCCTGAAGAAGAGAAGGCTGAGAGGGGATATAATAGCCATGTATAAATATGTGAGAGGAAGCCACAGGGAGGAGGAGGGAGCAAGCTTGTTTTCTGCTTCCTTGGAGACTAGGACGCAATGGAACAATGGCTTCAAACTACAAGAGAGGAGATTCCATCTGAACATGAGGAAGAACTTCCTGACTGTGAGAGCCGTTCAGCAGTGGAACTCTCTGCCCCGGAGTGTGGTGGAGGCTCCTTTTTTGGAAGCTTTGAAACAGAGGCTGGATGGCCATCTGTCAGGGGTGATTTGAATGCAATATTCCTGCTTCTTGGCAGCATGGGGTTGGACTGGATGGCTTCCAACTCTTTGATTCTAGGATTCTATGATTCCAGGTAGGTTCATCGTGTGCTGACTATGGCTGACTTCTCTGGTTGAAGTAGTCTGCAGTACCTTTCATGTTCCTTGATGCGTGTTTGGCCAATGCTGCTGTGTTTGGTGGTCCCTCTGTAGACTTCTTGTCCACAGCTGCATGGAACACGGTAGACTCCTGCAGAAGTGAGAGGATCCCTCTTGTTCTTTGCTGAATGTAGCATTTGTTGGATTTTCTTGGTGGGTCTGTAGATAGTTTGTATGTTGTGTTTCCTCATCAGCTTCCCTCTGCGGTCAGTGGTTCCCTTGATATCTTGCAAGAACACATTTCCTCTGGGTGGATCTTGGTCTTGACTCTCGTGGCTTGTTCTTGGTCTTGCAGCTCTTCTGATGTCTGAGGTGGAGTCTCCATTGGCCTGTGGAGCCCAGTTGAGGTGTTTCAGTTCCTCTTGGAGGAGAAGGTGGGCCTCGCAGATTCTTTTTGCACGGTCTGCCAAGACTTTAGTGGGGCTCCTTTTTTGACTTGGGTGATGGTTGGAGTTTTGATGTAGATATCTCTCTGTGTGTGTGGGTTTTCTGTAGACGGTGTGACCCAATTGTTGATCTGGTTTGCGGATGACGAGGACATCTAGAAAAGGCAGTCTTCCTTCATTTTCTTTTTCCATAGTGAAGTGGATGTTTGGGTGGATGCTGTTGAGATGGTCCAGGAACCTGTTGAGTTCTTCTTCTCCATGGCTCCAAATGGTGAAGGTGTCATCCGCATATCTGAACCATATATAATGGCATTTTCTGTAGTGATTGCTAACTGAGTGGTGTTAGGATGATGCTTCTTCCAGCCCACTGGCATTTGTCCACTTGTCTTCCCAGATTTGCAGGATTTCTTGGAGGCAACACTGATGGAGTCGTTCTAGGAGTTGCATGTGACGTCTGTAGACAGTCCACATCTCGCAGGCGTATAGTATGGTTGGGAGGACAATAGCTTTATAAACAAGCACCTTGGTCTCCCTACGGATGTCCCTGTCCTCAAACACTCTCTGCTTCATTCAGAAAAATGCTGCACTTGCAGAGCTCAGGCAGTGTTGTATTTCAGTGTCAATGTTGACTTTTGTGGAGAGGTTTCTGCCAAGGGAGCGGAAATAGCTTTATAAACAAGCACCTTGGTTTCCCTACGGATGTCCTGGTCCTCAAACACTCATTGCTTCATTCGGAAAAATGCTGCACTCGCAGAGCTCAGTTGGTGTTGTATTTATTTATTATTATTTATTTACTTCATTTGTATACCGCTCCTCTCAGCCCTTAGACGACTCGGAGCGGTTCACAACAATTCAACAGTATACATAGTGCAGACAATAGGCCTTTAAAACAATAGCATCACAATCAATAAACATAGCATCAATACAAAATTACATCAGTATAGCAAATCCATCAGGTCTCATGACTAGAATCAGTATCCAATCTCGTTATCCATTATTCCGTGTTCCAATAATCAATCAATCACACTGCTTAGCCAAATGCCTGTTCGAACATCCAGGTCTTCAATTTCCTCCGGAATACCAGCAAGGAGGGGGCCGATCTAATATCTGCAGGGAGAGCATTCCATAGCCGGGGGGCCACCGCTGAGAAGGCCCTATCTCTCGTCCCCGCCAGGCACACTTGTGAGGCCGGCGGGACCGAGAGCAGGGCCTCCCCAGATGATCTTAACGTCCTAACTGGTTCATAGGAGGAGATGCGTTCCGACAGGTAAGTCGGGCCAGAACCGTTTAGGGCTTTAAAGGGTAAAGCCAGCACTTTGAATTGTGCTCGGTAGCAAATTGGCAGCCAGTGGAGCTGGCGCAACAGAGGAGTTGTATGCTCCCTGAGCCCCGCTCCTGTTAGCATCCTGGCTGCCAATCGCTGGACCATTTGAAGCTTCCGAGCAGTCTTCAGAGGCAACCCCACGTAGAGAGCATTGCAGTAGTCTATACAGGATGTGACTAGAGCGTGGACTACCGTGGCCAAGTCAGACTTCCCGAGGTACGGGCGCAGCTGGCGCACAAGCTTTAACTGTGCGAATGCTCCCCTGGTCACCGCTGAAACCTGGGGTTCCAAGCTCAGCGACGAGTCCAAGATCACACCCAAGCTGCGAACCTGTGTCTTCAGGGGGAATGTGAACCCCTCTAACACAGGCTATAACCCTATGCCCTGTTCGGCCTTGCGACTGACCGGGAGGACCTCTGTCTTGTCTGGATTCAATTTCAATTTGTTCGCCCTCATCCAGACCATTACAGCGGCCAAGCACCAGTTCTGGACTTAAACAGCCTCCTTAGTAGCAGGTGGAAAGGAGGAACAGAGTTGGACATCATCTGCATACAGGTGACATCGTACCCTGAAACTCCGGATGATCTCTCCCAGCGGCTTCAGTGTCAAAGTTGACTTTTGTGGAGAGGTGGCTGCCAAGGGAGTGGAAATAGCTTTATAAACAAGCACCTTGATCTCCCTACGGATGTCCCGGTCCTCAAACACTCTACTTCATTTGGGAAAAATCTGCACACACAGAGCTCAGTCGGTGTTGTATTTCAGTGTCAATGTTGACCTTTGTGGAGCGGGAATGGTCAATGTTTTCTAATGTTACACCATTAAGCTGTATTTCTGGCATTGGAGAGGGATTGGCTGGTGACTGCTGGAAGAACACTTTGCTATGCACAAGGACATGTATCACAGAAAACTACTAATTCTTTACCTGTTTAGCATCAGGGAATGTCTTATCTCAGCTGATAAATGTAGAGTAATTCTAATGTATACCAAAGCAGGTGAACTCAACCCACAGAGAATTAAAGAGACAAATGAAACCACAAAAGGAAAGTCGAATCTGGTTTCCTTTGGTAGTTCAATGGCTTTTTCATCCCGCCGTTGATCATCTGGGTCTTCCCTGCATTTTGTCATATTAAACGCTTACACTGTTCAGTTCTCTCCGGCTTTGGAGATGTCAAGTATGACACAACGCTATGGGGTTACAGACTAAATTTTATGCATGGGTGGAATCCCAGAAGATGATGTCGAGCACGGGGGAAGATTGAATCAGTGTTGGGAATGTCTATATTAAATCCACAGCCATTTTTTCTTCTCCCCTTCTACTAGCGACAGAAAGCATGACAAAGCAAGCAATATTATGCAAACAGTACACACACAGTGAGTCTTTTGGTCTGTCTGGCCCATGAAAGTGTCATCTACATATCTGAAGCAAACCCATGAAAGTGTCATCTACATATCTGAAGAAAACCCATGAAGGTGTCATCCACATATTTGAACCATACCATGAAGGTGTCATCCACATATCTGAACCATACCATGAAGGTGTCATCGATATATCTGAACGATACCCATGAAGGTGTCATCCAAATCTCTGAACCATTCCCATGAAGGTGTCATCCACATATCTGAAGCAAACCCATGAAGGTGTCATCCACATCTCTGAACCATACCCATGAAGGTGTCATCCACATATCTGAAGCAAACCCATGAAGGTGTCATCCACTTATCTGAACCATTCCCATGAAGGTGTCATCCACATATCTGAAGCAAACCCATGAAGGTGTCATCCACATATCTGAACCATACCATGAAGGTGTCATCCACATATCTGAACCATACCCATGAAGGTGTCATCTACATATCTGAAGCATACCCATGAAGATGTCATCCACATATCTGAACCATACCCATGAAGGTGTCATCCACATATCTGAAGCAAACCCATGAAGGTGTCATCCATATATTTGAACCATACCATGAAGGTGTCATCCACACATCTGAAACAAACTCATGAAGGTGTCATCCACATATCTGAAGCAAACCCATGAAGGTGTCATCCATATATTTGAACCATACCCATGAAGGTGTCATCCACGCATCTGAAACAAACTCATGAAGGTGTGATCCACATATCTGAAGCAAACCCATGAAGGTGTCATCCACATATCTGAAGCAAACCCATGAAGGTGTCATCTACATATCTGAAGCAAACCCACAAACCCATGAAGGTGTCATCCACATCTCTGAACGATGCCCATGAAGGTGTCATCCACATATCTGAACCATACCCATGAAGGTGTCATCCACATAGTTGAAACATACCCATGAAGGTGTTATCCACATATCTGAAGCAAATCCTTGAAGGTGTCATGCACATATCTGAAGTATACCCATGAAGGTGTCATCCACATATCTGAACCATACCCTTGAAGGTATCATCCACATATCCGAATCATACCATAAAGATGTCATCCACATATCTGAACCATACCCATGAAGGTGTCATCGATATATCTTAAGCAAACCCATGAAGATGTCATCCACATATCTGAACCATACCCATGAAGGTGTCATCCACATAGTTGAAACATACCCATGAAGGTGTTATCCACATATCTGAAGCAAACCCTTGAAGGTGTCATGCACATATCTGAAATATACCCATGAAGGTGTCATCCACATATCTGAACCATACCCATGAAGGTATCATCCACATATCCGAATCATACCATAAAGATGTCATCCACATATCTGAACCATACCCATGAAGGTGTCATCGATATATCTTAAGCAAACCCATGAAGGTGTCATCCACATATCTGAAGCAAACCCATGAAGGTGTCATCCACATGTCTGAACCATATCCATTAAGGTGTCATCCATATATCTGAACCATGTGGTGTTATTCACAGATCTGAACCATGCCCATGAAGGTGTCATCCCAATTGTTGATCCGGCTTGAGGATGAAGAGGACATCTAGAAATTGCAGGTTTCCTTCGTTTTCTTTTTCCATGGTGAATTGTATGTTTTGGTGGATGCTGTTGAGGTGGTCCAGGAACTTGTTGAGTTCTTCTCCTCCATGGCTCAAATGGTGAAGGTGTCATCCACATATCTGAACCATATCCGTGAAGGTGTCATCCACATATCTGCACCATACACATGAAGGTGCCATCTAAATATCCGAATCATACCATGAAGATGTCTTCCACATCTCTGAACCATACCCATGAAGGTGTCATCCACTTATCTGAACCATTCCCAAGAAGGAGTCATCCACATATCTGAACCATAGCCATGAAGGTGTCATCCACATTTCTGAACCATACCCATGAAGGCATCATCCACATATCTGAACCATACCCATGAAGATGTCTGAACCTTACCCATAAAGGTGTCATCCACATATCTGAACCATACCCATGAAGGTGTCATCCACATATCTGAATCAAACCATGAAGGTGCCATCCACATCTCTGAACCATACCCATGAAGATGTCATCCACATATCTGAAGCAAACTCATGAAGGTGTCATTCACATATCTGAACCATACCCATGAAGGTGTCATCCACATATTTGAACCATACCATGAAGGCGTCATCCACATATCTGAACAATATCCATGAAGGTGTCATCCACATATTTGAACCATACCATGAAGGCGTCATCCACATATCTGAACAATATCCATGAAGGTGTCATCCACATATCTGAACCATACCCATGAAGATGTCTGAACCTTACCCATAAAGGTGTCATCCACATATCTGAACCATACCCATGAAGGTGTCATCCACATATCTGAATCAAACCATGAAGGTGCCATCCACATCTCTGAACCATACCCATGAAGATGTCATCCACATATCTGAAGCAAACTCATGAAGGTGTCATTCACATATCTGAACCATACCCATGAAGGTGTCATCCACATATTTGAACCACACCATGAAGGCGTCATCCACATATCTGAACAATATCCATGAAGGTGTCATCCACATATTTGAACCATACCCATAAAGGTGTCATCCACAGATCTGAACCATATCCGTGGTTCAGGTGTCATCTAAATATCCGAATCATACCATGAAGATGTCTTCCACATATCTGAACCATACCCATGAAAGTGTCAGCCACATATCTGAACCATACCCATGAAGGTGTCATCCACGTATCTGAACAATATCCATGAAGGTGTCATCGACATATCTGAAACAAACCCATGAAGATGTCATCCACATATCTGACCCATACTCTTGAATCTGAACCATACTCTTGGATTCGGAAACTATGGGTAGAGTTTTACACCGCTTTACTGCCATGGATCAATGCTATGGAATTGTGGAACTGTACTTATTATTATTTTTTACAAGGGCTTGAATCTAAAACAGGACGGAAAACGGACTTGCGAAAAAGAATCCTTTTGTCAGTACAGCTGTTGCCTTTAAACAGAACAGGACAGAGACGAATTGGAATGCAAACCAGTTAGTTATTTAGAGAAGAGCATGAAAGATGACAGCATCAGCGGTTGGCCATGTTTTGCATGTCAATGAGCCCATGGGATTTCACTAATGAACTTCCTGTCTATTGCTGGGCAAATATTACACCTGAAAATGACCACCTGGCTAAACACCAAAGCGTTGAGTTAAGGTGTCCAACGTGGCAGTCGGGAAGGAAAACATACAGAAATTTGCATTGGGATTCCCTTCAAAGATTGGGTCTAAAAGGAACCAAAACAGTTGTATTGCATTAAAAAACAGACAAACAAACAAACTAAACACAAAAATTGCAGACTTGGTATTCTATTAAATGTCCTTTGACCAGCACATGGAGTGCCTCTGGTGTTGCTGCAAGAAGGTCCTCCATTGTGCATATAGAAGGGCTCAAGTTGCATTGCAGCAGGTGGTCAGTAGTTTGCTCTTCTCCACACTCGTACGTCGTGGACTCCTCTTTGTGGCCCCATTTCTGAAGGTTGGCTCTGCATCTCGTGATGCCCGAGTGCAGTCTGTTCAGCACCTTCCAAGTCGCCCAGTCCTCTGTGTGCCCAGGGGGGAGTCTCTCACTTGATATCAGGTTCTGGGTTTGAGCCTGCCACTTTTGGACTCTCGCTTGCTGAGGTGTTCCAGCGAGTGTCTCTATAGATCTAAGAAAACTATGTCTTGATTTAAGTTTTTAATGTGCTAGCTGATACCCAAACAAGGGATGAGCTAGAGATGTCTCTGCCTTGGTCCTTTCACTATTGGCTGCTGCTTCCTGGCGGATGTCAGGTGGTGCAATACCGGCTAGACAGTGTAATTTCTCCAGTGGTGTAAGGTGCAGACACTCCATGTCTCATTAAGATCCACATCCACTGTTTTAGCGTGGTGAGATGTGTTCCACACTGGGCATGCATACTCAGCAGCAGAGTAGCATAGCGCAAAGGCAGATGTCTTCACTGTGTCTGGTTGTGATCCCCAGGTTGTACCAGTCAGCTTTCGCATGATATTGTTTCTAGCACCCACTTTTTGCTTGATGTTCAGGCAGTGCTTCTTGTAGGCCAGAGCACGATCCAGAGTGACTCCCAGGTATTTGGGTGCGTTGCAATGCTCCCGTGGGATTCCTTCCCAGGTAATAATCCTCAAAGCTCGGGATTCTTGTCTGTTCTTAAGGTGAAAGGGACATGTCTGTGTTTTAGATGGATTAGGGATCAGTTGGTTTTCCCTGTAATAGGCAGTAAGAGCACCTAGAGCTTCGGAGAGTTTCTGTTCAACCTCCATGAGTTTGCTTCAGATATGTGGATGACAACTTCATGGGTATGGTTCAACCATCTCTGTTCAGCACCTTCCAAGTCGCCCAGTCCTCTGTGTGCCCAGGGGGGAGTCTCTCACTTGCTATCAGGTTCTGGGTTTGAGCCTGCCACTTTTGGACTCTCGCTTGCTGAGGTGTTCCAGCAAGCATCTCTGTAGATCTTGGAAAACTATTTCTTGATTTAAGTCGTTGGCGTGCTGGCTGATACCCAAACAAGGGATGAGCTGGGGATGTCTATGCCTTGGTCCTTTCACTATTGGCTGCTCCTTCCCGGAGGATGTCAGGTGGTGCAATACCGGCTAAGCAGTGTGATTTCTCCTGTGTTGTAGGGCACGGGCACCCCGTGATAATGCGGCATGTCTCATTAAGAGCCACATCCACTGTTTTAGCGTGGTGAGATGTGTTCTGTCTCGCGCTGGACCTGTAAATAATTGTCTTTAAATAGGACGTGCAACTTGAGCCCAGTGGGAAGCCAGGGCCCCCCGAAGAGAAGTTCTCAGAGGTTTTCCACCACAAATGATCTTTAGATGGCTTGTGAAGTATAACAAAGTCCTTTATTAATGAACAATCAAACAGAAACTTCTCTTGTCTTCGGTATAGTTAAACAAATGATTCCAGGCTTTCAAGCAACTGGTGGCTTCCTAATCTTGTCCACGAAGGACAAGCAATTGTCTTAAATAACTGTTTCTTTGCTTTAAAGGAAAATCCCCCTTTTCCTCGCAGGATTGCAAGACATCCGGGCGTCCCCTGGGCAACGTCTTAGTAGACGGCAGATTCTCTCGCCACAGAAGCGACCAGCATGCAAGCAAGCAAGCAAAACAACCAACGGTCCTTTTCAGGACCAACCATGACAATCTGTGTTTGTTTTGCTCTGTTAGAATTGTAATACAATGGTTGCTGATGACACGATAAATAAATAAATAACTTCTCCCAGGCTGACTGTAATCTAATTCTTACTGATGTGGGCTCTGCTACTGGGTCGAATTGCGTCTCGAACGCCGAGTGAACCTACCAGTAAGGCTAGTAGATTCTCCAGCTGAAGTTCTTTGGTCTTTAGGGCTGTTTCCCTGGAAATCTTTGAAGATCTTTGGATGCTCTTAAGACTGTTTCCCCCCGGAAAGTCTTAAGGGTTGAAGCTTTTGTACAGGAGAAGCTTGTACACGTCCTCTAAATTAGCTTTCCTTACTGAGACTAACTAAAAATGGCTCCCTTCCCTTCCCAATTGCCCTGAACAAGGGGCGGAACCAAAACTTAACGATGATGGACAGGTGACTTGCCCTACGACTGCAACCAAAGGAAGCCACCTTTCTGCAGAATCTCTGAAAACCCTGGACTGCAAGCAAACATCTAATGCAAAGCAAATAAAGTTGGAGCTCCTGGTACAGCCGTACCAGCACAGTTGAAGTTTTTGTGTAGATCTCTATCTGTGTGTGTGGGTTTTCTGTAAACTGTGTGACCCAATTGATGATCTGGTTTGTGGATGACTAGGACATCTAGAAAAGAATGTTGCTAGAATAGACTGAAGGAATCACGCAAAAGCTCCGAGAGCAATGGAAGGGAATGAAGGCCGAACAGGGTATAGGGTTACAGCCTGTGCTAGACGGGGTCGCACTCCCCCTAAAGGCACAGGTTCGCAGCTTGGGTGTGACTCTGGATTCTTCGCTAAGCTTGGAACCCCAAGTTTCAGCGGTGTCCAGAGGAGCATTTGCACAGCTTCGGCTCGTGCGCCAGTTGCGCCCGTATCTTGGGAAGTCGGACTTGGCCACGGTAGTCCACGCTCTTGTCACATCCCGTATAGATTACTGCAACGCGCTCTACGTGGGGTTGCCCGTGAAGACTGCCCGGAAGCTTCAGATGGTCCAGCGTTCGGCAGCCAGGTTGCTAACGGGAGCGGCACTCAGGGAGCACACCACTCCTCTGTTGAGCCAGCTCCACTGGCTGCCAATTTGCTACCGGGCACAATTCAAGGTGCTGGCTTTAGCCTATAAAGCCCTACACGGTTCCGGCCCCACTTACCTCTCCGAACGCATCTCCACCTATGAACCGGCGAGGTTGTTAAGATCGTCTGGAGAGGCCCTGCTCTCGGTCCCGCCAGCGTCACAGGTGCGGCTGGCGGGAACGAGGGACAGGGCCTTCTCAGTGGTGGCCCCCCGGCTATGGAGCCAGCGTCACAGGTGCGGCTGGCGGGAACGAGGGACAGGGCCTTCTCAGTGGTGGCCCCCCGGCTATGGAATGCCCTACCAGCGGACATCAGGCAGGCCCCTTCGCTATTGGCGTTTAGGAGGAGGGTTAAGAAGTGGCTCTTCGAACAGGCGTTCGGATAAATATGCAATTAACAACTGACTCAGGAATGACGGCACATTGAACAAGGAATGGTAATACGACTGTGAGATCGAGATCTGATTCTAATGAGGCGTGATGATTTTTATGTGTATTGTTTGTGTATGTTTGTTATATAGATTGTTCAGTGTTGCACATTTTATTGTAAACCGCTTCGAGTCGCCTTTTTAGGCTGATATTTGCGGTATACAAAAGAAGTAAATAAATAAATAAATAAATAAATAAGATGGCTCCTACCCAAAGCAGGGAAAAATAGGAAAATGCCAATAGGGAGAAAGAAGTGTGCATTCTGGGCTGAATACAAGGGAAATGTTGGATCCAATTGTTTCATGAGAGAGAGGGGAAAAAAAGAGGAGGAGGAGAACTCTTAACATCGAACAGATGCATGTTCACTGAGCAGAAACA
>NW_026844478.1:38203796-38208796 GCF_025583915.1 Anolis sagrei ordinatus | reverse complement strand
AACATGTAACTGTTGCCAAAACTCCCAGGCTCAGCTAGCCTCTAGAGCAGTGTTTCTCAACCTTCCTAATGCCGTGACCCCTTAATACAGTCCCTCATGTTGTGGTGACCCCCAACCATAACATTTATTTATTTATTTTATTTATTTATTTCATTTACTTATACCCCGCCCTTCTCACCCCGGGGGGGGACTCAGGGCGGCTTACAGTGGGGGCACAATTAGATGCCCAAAACAATTCACAAGCAATACAAATACAAACAATTCAACAATTAATTAAAAACATCAGTACATAATAAAATAATAAAAACAGTCTCATGCTCAGGGTTCAGAGTCCATATATCCATTCCATTCCATTTGTCCTTGTCTATCATCAGATCCTTCAGTTAGCTGTCAGAATGACCAAAGGCTTGATCCCAGATCCAGGTCTTCAGTTTTTTCCTAAATGCCAAAAGGGAAGATGACAATCTAATCTCCCCGGGGAGTGAGTTCCACAGGTGGGGGGCCACCACTGAGAAGGCCCTGCTCCTCGTCCCCGCCAGCCTCACTTGTGACAGTGGCGGGGTCGAGAGCAGGGCCTCCCCAGAAGATCTTAAGCTTCGAGGTGGGACGTAGAGGGAGATCCGTTCAGACAAATACACTGGGCCGGAACCGTATAGGGTTTTGTAGGTCAAAACCAGCACTTTGAATTGTGCTCGGAATTGGATCGGCAGCCAGTGGAGCTGACGCAACAGGGGGGTTGTATGCTCCCTGTACGTCGCTCCGGTGAGCAATCTGGCTGCTTCTCGCTGGACTAGTTGTAGTTTCCGAGCAGTCTTCAAAGGCAACCCCACGTAGAGTGCGTTGCAGTAATCCAGCCGGGATGTGACAAGAGCGTGGACCACCGTGGCCAGATCTGGCTTCTCAAGGTACGGGCGCAGCTGGCGCACAAGTTTTAATTGTGCGAAAGCTCTCCCGGCCACCGCTGAGACCTGGGGTTCCAGGCTCAGCGATGAGTCCAGGATCACTCCCAAGCTGCGAACCTGCGTCTTCAGGGGGAGTGTAACCCTGTCTAACACAGGCTGTAACCCTATACCCTGTTCGGCCTTACGACTGACCAGTAGGACCTCTGTCTTGTCTGGATTCAATTTCGATTTGTTAGCTCTCATCCAGTCCGATACAGCGGCTAAACACCGGTTCAAGGTCTGGACAGCCTCCTTGGTGACAGGTGAGAAGGAGTGACAGATTTGGACGTCATCTGCATAGAGATAACATCTTAGTCCGAAACTCCGAATGATCTCTCCCAGCGGCTTCATGTAGATGTTAAATAACATCGGGGACAAGATTGAACCCTGTGGGACTCCACACAACAACGGTTGTGGGGCCGAACAGGTGTCACCCAATAACACCTTCTGGGTCCGTCCCTCAAGGAAGGATCGAAGCCACCGCAGAGCAGTGCCTCCGAGCCCCATATCCATGAGGCGGCCCAGAAGGATACCGTGATCGACGGTATCGAAGGCCGCTGAGAGGTCCAGCAGAACTAACAGGGACACACTCCCCCTGTCCAGTTCCCTGCGGAGATCATCTACCAAGGCGACCAAGGCTGTCTCAGTTCCATGTCCCGGTCTGAAGCCAGACTGTGCCGGATCCAGATAATCAGTGTCTACCAGAAACCCCTGGAGTTGTGTTGCCACCACATTCCATGACTTTGCCCAAGTAGGGAAGATTGGAAACTGGCCGATAGTTGTCGAATTGAGTGGGATCCAGTGATGGTTTCTTCAACAGCGGTTTTATAATAGCTTGTTTTAAGCTCGCTGGAAATTTTCCTTCCTGTAAGGAGGCATTAACCATCACCTTCACCCACTCCGCCAAACCCCCTCTGGCTTCCTTGATCAGCCAGGATGGGCAGCGGTCTAGGATGCATGTGGTGGGTCGCACCTCTCCAAGGATCCTGTCCACATCCTCAAGCTGAACCAATTGAAAAGAATCCAACAAAACTGGACAAGCAGATGCTCTCGTTACATCCCCAGAGACTGCCGTTAACATGACGTCAAAACCCGACCGAATCCGCTCAATTTTATCAGCGAAGGATCGAGCAAATGCTTCACAGCGAGCCACCGAGTTGTCCGAGGCCTCGCTTTTTGGCGGATTTAACAGGCCCCTGACAACTCGGAAAAGCTCCGCCGGACGATTCTTCGCTGATGCAATATTGGCTGTGATGAATATTTTCTGAGCTGCCGTTATTGCCACACCGTAGGACCTTAGAAAGGCATTCAGGTGTGTTTGGGCTGGATTGGTGGGGTTCTGGCGCCACACGCACTCTAACCTCCTCTTCTTTCGCTTCATCGCTGCCAGCTCCTCGGTGAACCAAGAGGCTGGTTTAGCTCGGTTACTCGAGAGGGGGCGTTCCGGAGCGATAGTGTCAATTGCCCTAGTCAACTCATTATTCCAACGAGAGACCAGAGTATCGACAGTATCACTAGCCAAGGAGGTGGAGAGATCCCCAAGAGCCGTCAGGAGTCCATTTGGATCCATAAGTCTCCTGGGGTGGACCATTCTAATGGGTCCCCCACCCCTGCGGAGGTTAGGAGGCCCAGTTAGTCTAAATCTGATCAGGTGGTGATCGGTCCATGGCAACGGAGCGATGGTCGGCTCCTCCATCCCGTCACCCTCATCCCATCCCTGGACAAAAACCAAATCTAAAGTGTGCCCGGCACTATGGGTGGGACCAGATATTAGTTGGGACAGGCCCATGGTTGCCATGGCGGCCATGAAGTCCTGAGCCGCACCAGAAAGAGGGGCCTCGGCATGGACGTTGAAATCTCCCAAGACCAGAAGCCGTTGGAAGCTCAACGCCATGTCCGAGACCACTCCCGCTAGCTCAGGTAGGGAGACTGTAGTGCAGCGGGGTGGTCGGTACACTAACAGAATCCCTATCCTGTCCCGGTCACCTATCCTAAAGCTGGCACATTCAAAGGAAGATGATTGTGGGATGGGACACCTGATCAGTGGAATAAAGTCCTTATAGACCACTGCGACTCCGCCTCCACTGCGACTCCGCCTCCACCAAGCCTTGTTGGTGCTGAACGGAATAACCTGGTGGACAGAGTTGGGAGAGATTGACCCCTCCCCCCTCGTCCAACCAGGTCTCCGTTATACAAGCCAGGTCGGCTCGTTCTTCTTGGATTAGATCTTGAATGATAGAAGATTTTCCATTTACCGACCTGGCATTGAACAGCACCACCTTTAGCTTGGAGGGCACCTCAGTTGTATATTGTCAGGAGTGAGTTTTGGGGTTGTCAAATTATCATTATTAATTTCGGGCCGAATAGTAACATTAATTTTTGGAGTTGTCAATGTCCTATTTAGAATTTTGGGTCGAATTTGCTTTTCTCTTTGATTTCTAAGATCTTTGGAGGTTGCCAATTTGTAATTGAGAATTTTGGGCCGAAATGAATGTTTTATACTCCCTTTCCCGTATCTCCCTCTCCCAGTCACCACCTCTATGGCGGCCCCTCCACCCACAGCCCCCCCCCCCCCGGGGACGTTCCCTCCATTTCCAGCAGTTGTAATCTCAGTTGTGGGCGCATACTCATAGTACTGATTATCTGTCTCTGGGTCCCAATATTCCCACCTCTCAACATTGTTTTTGTTGCTACTTCATAACAGTCATTTTACTACTGTTATAAATCATAATGTAAATTTCAGATATGCAAGATGTATTCTCATTCACTGGACCAAACTGGGCACAAATACCCAATGCAACCACATGTAAATGCTAGTGGGGTTGGGGGAGGATTGATTTTGTCATTTGGGAGTTGTAGTTGCTGGGATTTATAGTACACCTATAATCAAAGAGCCTTCCGAACTCCACCAGCGATGGATTTGAACCTAATTTGCCACACAGAACTCCCATGACCAATGGAAAACACTGGAAGGGTTTGGTGGGTATTGACCTTGAGTTTGGGAGTTGTAGTTCACCTATATCCAGAGAGTACTGTGGACTCACGCAATGGTGGATCTGGACCAAACTTGGCACAAATACTCAATATGCGCAAGTGTGAACACTGGTGGAGCCTGGGGAAAATAGACCTTGACTTTTGGGAGTTGTAGTTGCTGGGATTTATAGTTCATTACAATCAAAGAACATTCTGAACTCCACCAATGATAGAATTGGCTCAAACTTCCCACATGGAATCCCCATGACCATCAGAAAATACTGTGTTTTCTGATGGTCTTTGGCGACCCCTCTGACTCCCCTTCGTGACCCCCTCAGGGGCCCCGACCCCCTGGTTGAGAAACACTGCTCTAGAGTGTAGCTCAACCAATCAGCTTTGTGCGTTGCATTTTTCCGTTAACGCACTCACCAACTGATTTTAACACACTCCAAGAGTCTCCACACCCACAAGCACATGGACACTCTCCTTATGCTGGCCTAGGACTGTAATAAAGATATTTAATTTGAATATCTTTATTATTAAGATGATTATATATTCTCCTGCTTATTCTCTTTTAAAGCAGACTCGGAGCTATTTGCTCTGAACAAGGAGCATCGTGCCAGAAACAATACCATACGAAAGCTGACTGGCACAACCTGGGGATCACAACCAGAAACAGTGAAGGCATCCGCCCTTGTGCTGTGCTACTCTGCTGCTGAGTATGCATGTCCAGTGTGGAACACATCTCACCATGCTAAAACAGGGGATGTGGCTCTGAATGAGACATGCCGCATTATCACAGGGTGTCTGCGCCCTACACCACTGGAGAAATTACACTGCTTAGCCGGTATTGCACCACCGGACATCCGCCGGAAAGTAGCAGCCAAGAGTGAGAGGACCAAGGCAGAGACATCTCCAGCTCATCCCTTGTTTGGGTATCAGCCAGCACGTGAATGACTTAAATCCAGACATAGTTTTCTAAGATCTACAGAGACACTCGCTGGTATTATTTATTTATTTATCTCACAGTTTTCTATACCGAGCTTCTCAACCTCATTGAGGGACTCAGCCCGGTTTCCAGCCATA
>NW_026844478.1:38153726-38203696 GCF_025583915.1 Anolis sagrei ordinatus | reverse complement strand
CTAAGCGGGATGTAACCAAAGCGTGTACTACCATGGCCAAGTCAGCCCTCCCAAGGTACGGACGCAGCTGGCACACAAGTTTTAATTGTGCAAATGCTCCCCTGACCACCGCTGAAACCTGGGGTTCTAAGCTCAGCGATGAATCCAGGAGAACTCCCAGACTGCGTACCTGGAACACCTCAGCAAGTGAGAGTCCAAAAGTGGCAGGCTCAAACCCAGAACCTCAACCAATGGCTGATACCAAATGAGAGACTCCCTCCCGGGCACACAGAAGACTGGGCGACTTGGAAGGCGCTGAACAGACTGCGCTCTGGCACCACGAGATGCAGAGCCAACCTTCAGAAATGGGGCCACAAAGTGGAATCCTCAATATGCGAGTGCGGAGAAGAGCAAACCACTGACCCCCTGCTGCAATGCAACCTGAGCCCTGCCACATGCACAATGGAGGACCTTTTTGTGGCAACACCAGAAGCACTCCAAGTGGCCAGATACTGGTCAAAGGACATTTAATCAACTACCAAACTCACACATTTTGTATTTTCTCTGTTTGTTTGCTTTGTTCTGTTAGAAATGTAATATATTTGACTGGCTGCCCTGACACGAGAAAGAAAAAAAAAGAAAGATGCACAATTCGAGAGGAAGAAAGGCAAGAGACGAAGATGATGTCAAATTAAGTCTTTCTTTTTTTGGTTGGGAAGAAAAATCAATTTGATGGAGCCAGACTTGGGTTTCATGAATGATGCAGGTGCCGCTTTACTGCAAATGATAATCGCGAAAGCCTTTCTTTTGATTGATTAGGAGAAGTGTAAAGCCTGCCTAAATGACAGCGCTTGATCTGGTCATTTAGAATTAAAATATAAATCAAAGGGATCATTAGCTATAACTTCACCTTCCTGCCTTTCCCCCCCTCAAAGCCCAGGAGGGAACGCTTCTCAATCTCTTAATTCGGCCGAAAGCGAGATTTGGAGTAAGCAACGTGATAAATAATGAAAAGCGAGACACTTTGATACCATAATCGCATCGGGAGAAATGAATGAATGTCCAAAGATCACACTACGCAACATCAGTTGAGACATTCACACCTAGCTCCAGCAGACAAGAGCCCTTTGTCCCACCCTGGTCATTCCACAGATATATAAACCCACTAGCGGTCCCCTGCCAGGCGTTGCTGTGGCCCAGTCTGATGATCTGGAAAATAAAGTAATGAGAAAGTGTTGGTTTCTAATATATGCAATTCCTTTCTGCTTGTGAGTAAACAGTATTTCTTGTTGTTTCTTTGCCAGTGTTGATGTGGAGAGTGTCTGGTTTCCCTACTCTGGAACATGGAACATATTAGGCCTGGGCGGTTTCGTTTCGTTAATTCATAATTCGTTAATAATTCGTTAATTTTTCCAATTACAAAACGATAACGAACCATTCTGGAGCAATCATTAAAAAAAACGAATTTTTAAACACGTTTTGTAAATGCTTCGTATTTCGATATTGTATTCGTTTCGTTATTGTTCAGAGGTCGTTTCGTTATTATTTCCGCATGTCTGGGCAAGTTTTATGGTTTAATTAGTGAAAAAAAATTATAATATCACACCAACAGTCAACAACAGAGGGAGAGGGAAGTTTCAGAAGTTTTTGGAGGTTTTTTAGCGTATTTCGCGGTCTCGTCCGCCATTAACGAATCGATTCGTTATTGTTTCGGAAATCGATTCGTTAATTTTTTACCATTTACGAAATTTCGTAAATATCGAACTTTTTAAAAGGAAAATTTTGTAATTATTTTAAATATCGAAACAAAAAAACCCCCCAAATACAAATCGATTTTAGAAACAAATTTTTGCGTTGTTACCCAGGCCTAGAACATATCATAGTCCTTCTTTAAGGGTCTCTTTCAAATCTATGATACTATATCTGTGTGTTTGTGTGAGATGATTCTTCAAAGAGCTATCCAGTCATCAATATATAGATAGATATGATTATCTATCTATATATTGATGACTGGATGGCTCTTTGTCAGGAGGGCTCTGATTACATTTTCTTGCCCTGGTGAAGAGAGTTGGACTGGATGGCCTTAAGTATTTTCTGTTGGTCATGGGGGTTCTGTGTGGGAAGTTTGCCCCATTTCTGTCATTTGTGGGTTTCAGAATGCTCTTTAATTGTAGGGAACTATAAATCCCAGTAACTACAAATCCCAAATGTCAAGGTCTATTTCCTCCAAACTCCATCTGTGTTCATGTTTGGGCATATGGAATATTTGTGTCAAGTTTGGTCCAGATTCATCATTGTTTGAGTCCACAGTGCTCTCTGGATGTAGGTGAACTACAACTCCCCAACTCAAGGTCAATGCCCACCAATCCCTTCCAGTGTGTTCTGTTGGTCATGGAAGTCCTGTATGCCATCATTGGTGGAGTTCAGAATGATCTTTGATTGTAGGTAAACTATAAATCCCATGGAGCCCCTGGTGGCACAGTGGGTTAAAGCACTGAGCTGCTGAGCTTCTTGATCGAAAGGTCGCAGGTTTGATTCTGGGGAGCAGTATGAGCTTCTGCTGTCAGCCCTAGCTTCTTCCAACCTAGCAGTTCGAAAACATGCAAATGTGAGTAGATCAATAGGTACCGCTCCGGCGGGAAGGTAACGGTGCTCCATGCAGTCATGCCGGCCACATGACCTTGGAGGTGTCTACGGACAACGCTGGCTCTTAGGCTTAGAAATGGAGATGAGCACCACACCCCAGAGTCAGACATGACTGGACTTAATGTCAGGGGACTTCCTTTACCTTACCTTTACCTTTTAAACTATAAATCCCAGCAACTACAACTCCCAAATGTCAAGGTCTATTTCCCTTAAACTCCATCTGTGTTCATACTTGGGCATATGCTTAGCAAACCCTTCCAGTATTTTCTGTAGCTGATGGAAGTTCTGTGTGACAAGATTGGTTCAATTCTCTTCCTGTTGGGATTCAGAGTGCTCTTTGATTGTAGTTGAACTATAAATCCCAGCAACTACAACTCCCAAATGTCAAGGTCTATTTCCCTTAAACTCCATCTGTGTTCATACTTGGGCATATGGAATTTTTGTGTCAAGTTTGTTCCATATCCATCATTGTTTGAGTCCACAGTGCTCTCTGGATGTGGGTGAACTACAATTCCCAAACTCAAGGTCAATGTCCACCAAACGCTTCCAGTTTTTTCTGTTGGTCATGGGAGCCCTGTGTGAGAAGTTTGGCCCAAATCCATCATTGGTGGAGTTCAGAATGCTCTTTGACTGTAGGTGAACTATAAATCCCAGCAACAACAATTCCCAAATGACAAAAATCATTTTTTTTTAGTGGAGGACGTAAATTGGACTGTTAGGTGTCTTGTGTCCAAATTTGGTGTTGATTCCCCCAGTGGTTTTTGAGTTCTGATGGTAGCACGAACTAACATGACATTTTTATTTATATAGATTTTCCTAGTTCCAATAGCTTCTTGGCAAAATGGGGTCAGACTGGATGGCCCATGAGTTCTCTTCCAACTCTAGGATTCTATTATCTAGATCTAGATCTGGGGTCTTCAGACTTTTTAAACAGAGGGCCACGTGACAGTCTCTCAAACTGTTGGAGGGCTGGATTATAATTTGAAAGAAAACCATGAATGAATTCCTATGCACACTGCACATATCTTACTTGTAGTGCAAAGAGAAGAGTGGGAAGAGTGGGCCTGATTTTGGCAGACGAGATAGGATTGTTGTTGTTGTTGTTTATTAATGACTTAGATGAAGGGCGAGAAGGCATGATCATCAAGTTTGCAGACGACACCAAATTGGGAGGGAGAGCCAATACTCCAGAGGACAGGAGCAGGATTCAAAACGATCTTGACAGATTAGAGAGATGGGCCAAAACTAACAAAATGAAGTTCAAGAGTGACAAATGCAAGATACTCCACTTTGGCAGGAAAAACGAAATGCAAAGATACAGAATGGGGGACAATGCCTGGCTCGAGAGCAGTACGTGTGAAAAAGATCTTGGAGTCCTCGTGGACAACAAGTTAAACATGAGCCAACAATGTGATGTGGCGGCAAAAAAAGCCAATGGGATTTTGGCCTGCATCAAGAGGAGCCTAGTGTCTAGATCTAGGGAAGTCCTGCTCCCCATGCTCTATTCTGCTTGGTTAGACCACTTTACCTGGAATATTGTGTCCAATTCTGGGCACCACAATTCAAGAGAGAGATTGACAAGCTGGAATGTGTCCAGAGGAGGGCGACTAAAATGATCAAGGGTCTGGAGAACAAGCCCTATGAGGAGCGGCTTAAGGAGCTGGGCATGTTTAGCCTGAAGAAGAGAAGGCGGAGAGGAGATATGATAGCCATGTATAAATATGTGAGAGGAAGCCACAGGGAGGAGGGAGCAAGCTTGTTTTCTGCTTCCCTGGAGACTAGGACGCGGAACAATGGCTTCAAACTACAAGAGAGGAGATTCCATCTGAACATGAGGAAGAACTTCCTGACTGTGAGAGCCATTCAGCAGTGGAACTCTCTGCCCCGGAGTGTGGTGGAGGCTCCTTCTTTGGAAGCTTTGAAGCAGAGGCTGGATGGCCATTTGTCAGGGGTGATTTGAATGCAATATTCCTGCTTCTTGGCAGAATGGGGTTGGACTGGATGGCCCATGAGGTCTCTTCCAACTCTTTGATTCTAGAATTCTATGATCCATTTATTATCTCTTGCATGCCTCCACTCTTAATTGTTTTCACCTGTAAACTCTTACTTACAGATTACTCAGCCCTTTAGATTTAAGACTTAGAATCATAGAATTGGAAGAGACCCAGTCCAACCCCATTCTGCCAAGAAGCAGGAGAATCACATTCAAATCACCCCTGACAGATGGCCATCCAGCCTCTGTTTAAAAGCTTCCAAAGAAGGAGCCTCCACCACACTCCCTCACGCAAACACACATATATACACAAAGATACACACAAACACACATATATATACATGCAAACACAAATACACACACACATATATATACACGTAAACACACATATATACACAAAGATACACACACACACATATATATACATGCAAACACAAATACACACACACACATATATATACACGTAAACACACATATATACACAAAGATACACACACACACATATATATACATGCAAACACAAATACACACACACACATATATACACGTAAACACACATATATACAAAAAGATACACACACACACATATATATACATGCAAACACAACTACACACACACTTATATATATATATATATACACGCAAACACACATATATACACAAATACACACACACATATATATACACGCAAACACACATATATACACAAAGATACACACACACACATATATATACATGCAAACACAAATACACACACACATATATATACACGTAAACACACATATATACACAAAGATACACACACACACATATATATACATGCAAACACAACTACACACACACTTATATATATATATACACGCAAACACACATATATACACAAATACACACACACATATATATACACGCAAACACACATATATACACAAAGATATATACACACACACATATATACATGCAAACACAAATACACACACATATATACACAAAGATATACACACACATACACATATGTTGCAATTTTAGAATATTTTAATACTGGCAGCCAGATTTTGTTCATTTTCATGGTTTCCTCCTTTCTGTTGGAATTACAACAGCACAACAACAGAGAGGAAACAAACCAGGACATCTAATCACCTCTCAACAAAAGATTGCTCCAGGCACTGCCAGGCCATTATATGCTAATCAAGGTGGTCAGTTGAAACATTCACACCTAGCTCCAGCAGACAAGAGTCCTTTGTCCCACCCTGGACATTATTCCACAGATATATAAACCCATTTTCCTAGTTCCAACAGACCTCGCTACCTCTGAGGATGCTTGCCATAGATGGAGGCGAAATGTCAGGAGAGAATGCCTCTAGGACATGGCCCTATAGCCCGAGAAAACCTACAACAACCCAATGATGATGATGATGATCAACAGCACAACAACAGAGAGGAAACAAACAAGGACATCTAATCACCTCTCAACAAAAGATTGCCCCAGGCACTGCCAGGCCATCAAATGCTAATCGAGGTGGTCAGTTGAAACATTCACACCTAGCTCCAGCAGACAAGAGTCCTTTGTCCCACCCTGGTCATTCCACAGATATATAAACCCATTTTCCTAGTTCCAACAGACCTCGCTACCTCTGAGGATGCTTGCCATAGATGGAGGCGAAATGTCAGGAGAGAATGCCTCTAGGACATGGCCCTATAGCCCGAGAAAACCTACAACAACCCAATGATGATGATGATGATCAACAGCACAACAACAGAGAGGAAACAAACAAGGACATCTAATCACCTCTCAACAAAAGGTTGCCCCAGGCACTGCCAGGCCATCAAATGCTAATGAAGGTGGTCAGTTGAAACATTCCCACCTAGCTCCAGCAGACAAGAGTCCTTTGGGGGTGGGTTTAGGACGGCTGGTATGATAGGGGGGACTAAGTTTTAATGAGTTATGAACTGAAAACTGGGATATTTGCGCTGGGGGGGGCTCGATGCGTGCTTAGCATAGGGGAGACTAGAATGAGGGGGTACTGGATGGTACTGGGGGGGGAGGGGGTGGGGAAGAGCTGGGAGGGGGGGGGGGGCTGGCTTGAGCCTGGTTTGCCCCAGGCACTGCCAGGCCATCAAATGCTAATGAAGGTGGTCAGTTGAAACATTCCCACCTAGCTCCAGCAGACAAGAGTCCTTTGTCCCACCCTGGACATTATTCCACAGATATATAAGCCCATTTTCCTAGTTCCAACAGACCTCGCTACCTCTGAGGATGCTTGCCATAGATGGAGGCGAAATGTCAGGAGAGAATGCCTCTAGGACATGGCCCTATAGCCCGAGAAAACCTACAACAACCCAATGATGATGATGATGATCAACAGCACAACAACAGAGAGGAAACAAACAAGGACATCTAATCACCTCTCAACAAAAGGTTGCCCCAGGCACTGCCAGGCCATCAAATGCTAATCAAGGTGGTCAGTTGAAACATTCACACCTAGCTCCAGCAGACAAGAGTCCTTTGTCCCACCCTGGTCATTCCACAGATATATAAACCCATTTTCCTAGTTCCAACAGACCTCACTACCTCTGAGGATGCTTGCCATAGATGGAGGCGAAACGTCAGGAGAGAATGCCTCTAGAACATGACCATATAGCCCGGAAAAACCTACAACAACGCAAATAAACATGTGCTTGCAGTTCTGGAGGGACTTGTTGAACTATGTCTTCTCCTGGCCTTAGCAAAGGGGATTTGGCTCCCCAGGTGAAACCCATGAGTCTCTCTCTAAGATGGAATGATTGTATTCAGGTGAGCAAAATTGTGGGCGCCATCCCGGCTCTGGTCGCTAGAGGGCGGTGCTGCGCTGCTTCTGCTTCTCCTTTGAAAGGTAAGTAAGAGAAGTGACATTTTTTGCATGGGAGTAAAAGCAAAAAAAATTAGATGGGGGGGCTTGAGCTGTTCAAAAATGCCCAGAATCTCTGGGCAGGACGTTTTCCTTCCCTCTCCTCCTGATCCAGAGCCTCCCACCCTTTCAGGAAAGGAGGGGAGAGCGCCAACGTTGGGAGCCTGCTCTTCTCCCTTTGCAAGGATGGAGAAATAGAGAGAGTTTGCTTGCAGGAGGAGTTGGGCTGGGAAGAAGGTCACCCAACTCTTTTCCCAAGATTGTTGTGTCTCTTGGGGCAACTTTGCTCCCCTCCAGGTGTGTTGTTGCTGTTGTGCATCACATCCCCATGGATGGATCTCCAAGCTGGTGAAGGAAGAAGCAGAGAAGGCAGCATTGCTCAGCTTGGAAGTCCTCCTGGCTTCTCCTGCCTTCTTCTCTCCAAGCCTGTCTTCTTCCAGACCCTCTCGCCTTCTTCTCTCTCCAAGATGCCCGGCTGGATTTTCTCCTGGAAGGTTGGGACTTCTGCCTTTGGATTGCTGCAAAGGGACGCAAGCAAGGACCTGTGAACCCACACGACTGGCACCTTTGCAGGTAAGGTCCAGGGCTTGCTCTTGGTCTCTTTCTCTCTCTGTGTGTGTATTGTCCATCAGGGATTTCTCTTCACCCAGTTCGCTTTGTGTGTGTATTTTGCGTATATGCCGGCAGCCAGAGATGTAGGCGAAATGTCAGGAGAAAGTGCTGCAAGAGCCACACAACACTCCAGCTTATTCTGTTCCCTACTGCACGTGGGTCCATCAGGGATTTCTCTTCGCCCAGTTCGCTTTGTGTGTGTGTTTTGCGTATATGCCGGCAGCCAGAGATGTAGGCGAAATGTCAGGAGAAAGTGCTGCAAGAGCCACACAACACTCCAGCTTATTCTGTTCCCTACTGCACGTGGGTCCATCAGGGATTTCTCTTCGCCCAGTTCACTTTGTGTGTGTGTTTCACATGTATGCCAGTAGCCACAAATGCAGGAGAAAGATCAGGAGAAAGTGCTGCCTGGCCATGTTCCAGAAGCATTCTCTCCTGACGTTTCGCCTGCACCTATGGCAGGCATCCTCTGAGATTTGGAGGTTTGTTAGAAACTAGGAAAGTGGGATTTATTCCAACAAAATATTCACCCAGGCAGGAAGCAGCCAAGCCTTGAAGCTGCAAGGCTATTCAATGCTAATCAAGGCGATCAATTGCCTTGATTAGCATTGAATAGCTAATCAGATATATAATCCCTACTTTTCTTGTTTCCAATCTCTGATGATGCTTGCCAGAGATGCAGGCGAAATGTCAGGAGAGAATGCTTCTGGAACACGCAACTCGCAACAACCCAGTGATTCCAGTCATGAAAGCCTTCAGCAATGATGTTACTTTGTCTCTCTCTGTGTGTAGTGTTCCCTATTGGATGTGGGTCCAACAGGGATTTCGCCCAGTTCACTTCGCCCAGTTCACTTTGTGTGTGTGTTTTGCATATATAAACCAGTAGCCATAGATGCAGGCGAAATGTCAGGAGAAAATGCTGCAAGAGCCACACAACACTCCGGCTTATTCTGTTCCCTACGGCACGCGGGTCCATCAGGGATTTCTCTTCGCCCAGTTTGCTTTGTGTGTGTATTTTGCATATATAAACCAGTAGACATGGATGCAGATGAAATGTCAGGAGAAAATGCTGCAACACTCCAGCTTATTCTGTAGGTCTTCCGTGCCTCTTTTAGTTGCTTAATGAAGAGAAGGGGGGGGGGGCAATAGAGCTGAATCAAAGGTAGATGTTCAGCAACTAGGCAAGAATCTGTATAAGGTGTAATTAATCCTCGTAGCCGCAGATGCAGGCGAAAGGTCAGGAGAAAGTGCTGCTGGAGCACATTGCCCAGGAAGCCCAGAAATCACACAGCATTCTGGTTTATTCTGTAGGTCAGCCTTTCTCAATCTAGGGGTCGGGACGCCTGTGGGGCTGCCTGGTCATGTTCCAGAAGCATTCTCTCCTGACATTTCACCTCCACCTACGGAGGTTGCCTCTGAGGATGCCTGCCACAGATGCAGGCGAAATGTCAGGAGAGACATTCTGGTCATGAAAGCCTTCGACAATGATGTCAAGTTTACCTGTAGCTCCTCTGAAGATGCCGGTAGCCACAGATGCAGGAGGAAGGTCAGGAGAAAGTGCTGCCTGGCCAAGTATATTGTGTAGATTATTATTATTATTATTTAACTGACACAAAAACACAGTATGTCCCAGCAAATAAGATATATATGCTGGATGTCCTATCACAAAATCACAAGTCGAAAACTTGTATTTATTATTATTAAAAATAAATAATAAATTTATTATTATTATTATTATTATTATTATTATTATTATTATTATTATTAATTACATCTGGGTTCCTGGATATTTCAGGGATCCGTTGGTAAAAGCACTCTAAAGGCAGCCAAGTTTGTTCTGTAGCTCCTCTGAAGATGCCGGTAGCCACAAATGCAGGAGAAAGGTCAGGAGAAAGTGCTGCCTGGCCATGTTCCAGGAGCACCTCAGAGGTTGAGAGTTCTGTTGGAAACTAGGCAAGTGGGGGTTTATCCCAACAAAGGATTTCCCCCAGGCAGGAAGCAGCCAAGCTTTGAAGCTGCAAGGCTATTCAATGCTAATCAAGGCAATCAATTGCCTCCAAACAGGCAAGAGATCTTTCTCCCACCCTGGACATTATTCCATAGATATATAAACTCTACTTGCCTTGTTTCCAACCTCTGAGGATGCCGGTAGCCAGAGATGCAGGCGAAATGTCAGGAGAGAATGCTTCTGGAACACACAACACGCAACTCAAAACAACCCAGTGATTCTGGTCATGAAAGCTTTCGACAATGAGGTCAAGTTTGTTCTGTAGCTCCTCTGAAGATGCCGGTAGCCAGAGGTGCAGGCGAAAGGTCGGGAGAAAGTGCTGCTGGGGCACATTGCCCACAGAGCATGGAAACCACACAGCACTCTGGTCTATTCTGTCGGTCTTCCATGCCTACAAAGGCTGTCAAAACTATTATGTAGATAACGATGACGACAACAACAATTGGTTGACCTGACAACCTCTGAGGATGCCTGTCATAGATGTAGGTGAGACGTCAGGAGAGAATGCTTCTGGAACGTGGACATACAGCCCAGAAAACTCACAGCAAGCCAATAGTAGTAGTAGTAGTAGCAGTAGTAGTAATAATAATAATAATAATAATAATAATAATAATAATAATAATAATGCTTGATCTGTTCAAATGTGAACACTGGTGAAGTTTGGGGAATTTGGGAACTTGACATTTGGGAGTTGTAGTTGCTGGGATTTATAGTTCACTTACAATCAAAGAGCATTCTGAACTCCACCAAGAATGGAATTGAACCAAACTTGGCACACAGAACTCCCATCACCAACAGAAAATACTGGAAGGGTTTGGTGGGCATTCACATTGAGTCTGGGAGTTCTAGTTCACCTGCACCCAGAGAGCACTGTAGACCCGAACAATGATGGATCTGGACCAAACTTGGCATGAATACTCGATATTCCCAAATGTGAACACTGGTGAAGTTTGGGGGAAAAGACCTTGACATTTGGGAGTTGTAGTTGCTGGGATTTATAGTTCACCTACAATCATAGAGCATTCTAGACTCCACCAATGATGGAATTGAACCAAACTTGTCCCAAATAACTCCCATGACCAACGGAAAATACTGGAAGGGTTTGGTGGGCATTGACCTTGAGTTTGGGAGTTATAGTTCACCTTCATCCAGAGAGCACTGTCAACTCAGACAATGATGGATCTGGACCAAACTTGGCACGAATACTCAATATGCCCGAATGTGAACACTGGTGGAGTTTGGGAATTCGAGACCTTGACATTTGGGAGTTGTAGTTGCTGGGATTTATAGTTCACCTGCAGTCAAAGAGCATTCTGAACCCCGCCAATGATATAAGTCTCACTTTTGCTTCTGGTCCATCTCAGAGGAAGCAATGGTAGGAGGGTGGAATCTCCTTCCTAGGTCTCTTTTAAACAAAGGCTGCCTGGCCATCTGTCGGGGCTGCTTTGATTGTGCTTTCCTTGCATGATAGAAAGGGGTTTGACATCACTTTAGCTGCTCAATGCGATGTCACCATGGGAGTTGTAGTTTCACAGCCTTCTCTGCTAAAGAGTTCAGGTGTCCCACTAAACTACAGCTCCCATATGCAATGGGTCAAACCCTTGTGCTGCTGAACTGCTGACCTGAAGGCTAGCAGTTCGAATCTGCGGGACGGGGTGAGCTCCCACTGTTAGCCCCAGCTCCTGCCAACCTAGCAGTTCGAAAACATGCAAATGTGAGTAGATTAATAGGTACTGCGTTCCAGGAAAGGCATAAGATGCTCCAAGCTGGAAATGAAAGGAGAAGCCTCTGCCTTTGTTTGTGTTTGTGTGTTTCATTGTAATGTAACAAGGCATTGAATATTTGGTGGTATCTATTTACATTGTAATCCACTCTGAGTCTATTATTATTATTATTATTATTATTATTATTATTATTATCATTGTGATGTTAAACTAAACTGTAGATAGTTGCACTCTTAGATAGTTGCACTGTTATTATTGTGATGTTATACTAAAGTGTAGATAGTTGCACTCTTAGATAGTTGCACTATTGATATTATTATTATTATTATTATTATTGTGGTGTTAAACTAAACTGTAGATAGTTGCACTCTTAGATAGTTGCACTATTATTATTATTATTATTATTATTGTGACATTAAACTAAAGTGTAGATTAGTTGCACTCTTAGATAGTTGCACTGTTGTTATTATTATTGTGGTGTTAAACTAAACTGTGGATAGTTGCACTCTTAGATAGTTGCACTATTATCATTATTATTATTATTATTATTATTATTATTGTGGTGTTAAACTAAACTGTAGATAGTTGCACTCTTAGATGCACTATTATCATTATTATTATTATTATTATTATTGTGGTGTTAAACTAAACTGTAGATAGTTGCACTCTTAGATAGTTGCACTATTGATATTATTATTATTATTATTATTATTATTATTATTATTATTGTGGTGTTAAACTAAACTGTAGATAGTTGCACTCTTAGATAGTTGCACTATTATTATTATTATTGTGACGTTAAACTAAAGTGTAGATTAGTTGCACTCTTAGATAGTTGCACTGTTATTATTATTGTGGTGTTAAACTAAACTGTGGATAGTTGTACTCTTAGATAGTTGCACTATTATTATTATTATTATTATTATTATTATTATTATTGTGGTGTTAAACTAAACTGTAGATAGTTGCACTCTTAGATAGTTGCACTATTGATATTATTATTATTATTATTATCATTATCATTATTATTATTATTGTGGTGTTAAACTAAACTGTAGATAGTTGCACTCTTAGATAGTTGCACTATCATTATTATTATTATTATTATTATTATTGTGGTGTTAAACTAAACTGTAGATAGTTGCACTCTTAGATAGTTGCACTATTGATATTATTATTATTATTATTATTATTATTATTATTGAGGTGTTAAACTAAACTGTGGATAGTTGTACTCTTAGATAGTTGCACTATTATTATTATTATTATTATTATTATTATTATTATTGTGGTGTTAAACTAAACTGTAGATAGTTGCACTCTTAGATAGTTGCACTATTGATATTATTATTATTATTATTATTATTATTATTATTATTATTATTATTATTGAGGTGTTAAACTAAACTGTAGATAGTTGCACTCTTAGATAGTTGCACTATCATTATTATTATTATTATTATTGTGGTGTTAAACTAAACTGTAGATAGTTGCACTCTTAGATAGTTGCACTATTGATATTATTATTATTATTATTATTATTATTATTATTATTGTGGTGTTAAACTAAACTGTAGATAGTTGCACTCTTAGATAGTTGCACTATTGATATTATTATTATTATTATTATCATTATCATTATTATTATTATTGTGGTGTTAAACTAAACTGTAGATAGTTGCACTCTTAGATAGTTGCACTATCATTATTATTATTATTATTATTATTATTGTGGTGTTAAACTAAACTGTAGATAGTTGCACTCTTAGATAGTTGCACTATTGATATTATTATTATTATTATTATTATTATTATTATTGAGGTGTTAAACTAAACTGTGGATAGTTGCACTCTTAGATAGTTGCACTATTGATATTATTATTATTATTATTATTATTGAGGTGTTAAACTAAACTGTAGATAGTTGCACTCTTAGATAGTTGCACTGTTGTTATTATTATTATTATTATTATTATTGAGGTGTTAAACTACTGTGGATAGTTGTACTCTTAGATAGTTGCACTATTATCATTATTATTATTACTGTGGTGTTAAACTAAAGTGTAGGTATTTGCACTCTTAGATAGTTGCACTATTGTTATTATTATTATTATTATTGAGGTGTTAAACTAAACTGTAGATAGTTGCACTCTTAGATAGTTGCACTATCATTATTATTATTATTATTATTATTATTATTATTATTATTGTGGTGTTAAACTAAACTGTAGATAGTTGCACTCTTAGATAGTTGCACTATTGATATTATTATTATTATTATTATCATTATCATTATTATTATTATTGTGGTGTTAAACTAAACTGTAGATAGTTGCACTCTTAGATAGTTGCACTATTGATATTATTATTATTATTATTATTATTGTGGTGTTAAACTAAACTGTAGATAGTTGCACTCTTAGATAGTTGCACTATTGATATTATTATTATTATTATTATTATTGAGGTGTTAAACTAAACTGTAGATAGTTGCACTTTTAGATAGTTGCACTATTATTATTATTATTATTGTGACGTTAAACTAAAGTGTAGATTAGTTGCACTCTTAGATAGTTGCACTATTATTATTATTATTATTATTATTATTACTGTGGTGTTAAACTAAAGTGTAGGTATTTGCACTCTTAGATAGTTGCACTATTGTTATTATTATTATTATTATTGTTATTATTATTATTATTATTATTATTATTACGCTTGAGGCTCAGGCATCGGCGGTGTCTGGGAGGACTTTTGCACAACTAAGACTTTTGCGCCAGCTGCGACCGTACCTCGCGAAGGCTGATCTGGCCGGGGTGGTCCATGCCTTGGTCACCTCTAGGGTGGATTACTGTAATGCGCTCTACGTGGGGCTGCCCTTGAAAACGGCTCAGAAATTCCAACTGGTCCAACGGGCGGCGGCCAGGATGTTAACTGGGGCCCCTTACAGAGAGAGGTCAACCCTCCTGTTCAAGGAGCTCCATTGGCTGCCGTTTATCTTCCAAGCCCAATTTAAGGTGCAGGTGCTTACCTACAAAGCCCTGAACGGTTTGGGACCACCCTACCTGCGTGACCGCATCTCCGTCTACGAACCCACGCGTTCATTACGCTCATCTGGAGAGGCCCTGCTCGTGATCCCGCCCACATCACAAGCACGTTTGGTGGGGACTCGAGACAGGGCCTTTTCCGTGGTGGCCCCCCGACTCTGGAACACCCTCCCCAAAGATCTTAGACAGGCCCCTACATTGGCTGCCTTCAGAAAGAACTTGAAGACCTGGCTGTTCCGATGCGCCTTCTCAGATTAGGAAATCTCCACTACCAAGTCCCAGAAGCACTTTATCAGAACCAATGATTGCTGCACATGGCACATCGCACTTGCCCTGGAAGCCCCATATACACCTCCTGCCACATCAGCACTTTTAATCTTGTACCCATTGCTCTGGCCCGGCCCAGTTTTATTGTGTTTACTGTATTGTGCCTGTTGTTTATTTTGCTTTATTCTGTTTTTAATTGTTTGATTTGCTTAGATTGTATTGTTGTGTTGTGTGTTGAGGCCTCGGCCTGTGTAAGCCGCATCGAATCCTTCGGGAGATGCTAGCGGGGTACAAATAAAGTTTAATAATAATAATAATAATAATAATAATAATAATAATAAAATTGTTGTCATTCATTATTATTGTCATTCATGTCTTCTGCTGTCAAAATATTATATTTCAAGGGAAAGTGAGGCAGGCTTTGAATCCAGGTCTGCAAATAGAAATAGAAGACACACACGAGGGGAGGGATCTGGAGCAAAAAGGCGACAGGCGGCAATGAATTCTCCAAGGCCACAGAATCAAGTGGGGAACTCTCCGCAGATATTTTTATAGCCACTTTGGGTCATACACTGAATAGCAATGGATGTTGCTTCCTTTGGGTGATGGACAGAGGAGGCGTTCTTTCTCCTTGCTTCTGCCATCTCAAAACAGCCGGGAGTTGATGGAGCTGAATGTTTTCTCTGGAAGGAAGGAAGGAAGGAAGGAAGGAAGGAAGGAAGGAAGGAAGGAAGGAAGGAAGGCAGGAAGGGAGGGAGAGAGGGAGGAAAGAAGGAAGGAAGGAAAAAGAAGGGAGGGAGGAAGGGAGGAAGGAAAGAAGGAGGGAAGGAAGGGAAGGAGGGAGGAGAAAGGGAGGAAAGAAGAAGGAAGAAGGAAGAAGGGAAGGAAAAGAAAGGAAAAGGAAGTGAGGGAGGAAGGAAGGAGAAGAAAGGAAAAGAAGAAGGGGAAAGGAAGGAAAAGGGAAGAAGGGAGGGAGGGAGGAAAGAAGGAAGGAAGAAGGAAAAAAAGGGAAGGAAGGAAGAAAGAAGGAAGGAAGAAAAAAGGGAGAAGGAAGGAAAGAAAGAAGGGAGAAAAGAAGGAAGGGAAAGGAAGGGAGGGAGGGAGGAAGGAAAGAAGGAAGAAGGAAAAGAGAAGGAAGGGAAAAAGGAAGGAAGGGAAGGAGGAAGAAGGAGAAGGAGGAAGAAAGAAGGAGGAAGGAAGGGAAAGAAGGATGGGAAAGAAAGAGGAAGGGAGGAAGAAGGAAGGAAAAGGAAGGAAGGAAGGACAGAAAGAAGGAAGGAAGAAGAAAAGGGAGGAAGGGAGGAAAAAGAAAGGAAAAAGAAGGGAGGGAGGAAGGCAGGAAAGAAGGGAGGAAGGGAGGGAGAGAGGAAGGAAAGAAGGAAGGAAGGAAAGAAGGAGAAAAAGAAGAATAAAAAAGAAGGGAGGAGGGGAGGTAAAAGGAAGGAAAAAGAAGGGAGGAAGGAAGGCAGGCAGGAAAGAAGGAAGGGAAGAAGGGAAGGTAAGAGGGAGAGAGGAAGAAAGAAAGAAAGGAAGGAAAGAAGGAAGGAAGGAAGGAAGGAAGGAAAGGGGGGAGGGAGGGAGGGAGGAAGGAAGGAAGGAAAGAAGGAAGGGAAGAAAGGAGGAGGGAGTAAGGAATGAAGGAAAGAATTAAAAAAGGAAGGAAGGAAGGGATGGAGGAAAGAAGGAAGAAAGGCAGGGAGGGAGGGAGGGAGGGAGGGGAATCTGAGTTCTTTGCAGCCTCTCTCTGCCTGATGCCTGGCCCAAGCGGGCCTTCCATTTACCTTGATGCTCTTCTCGAGATGCAAGCGGAGGGGAGGACAACTAAGGACAACAGCTGTATCTTGCTTTTCTATCTGATGGCAGAGATAGAATGCGCTCTCGTCCTGCTCTCCAACCCTAGTAGTAGTTGCCATAGTATCGGATGAAAGATCCCTGGCCAAACTACACCTCATCCAGGAATGTGCTAGGTGATGCCAGGCAATGCTTTCTTCCAGGGAGTTGCCGTGAAGATTATAATGATTGCAATAAACAATGCGGGGTGCTTAGGAGGCACTCTCGATGTGAGCGATATACATGCCAAGCATCCATTATTAAAATCCTGGAATCGTAGAACTGGAGGAAATCTTGTAAGTCATTCCACAATTCAATGCAGCAAGATGTTCCTCAGCAGATGGTTATCCATTCTTGTCTGGAGCACTTCCAACAAAGGAGAGCCCATGATCTATCATTGGCTGAAGGACTGCCAAAAAGGGGAGCCCATCATCCCTCCAGATGATGTCTCCTTGGTTGGAGAACGTCCAAAAAGGGAGAGCCCATTGTATCTCCAGATTATTTCTCCTTGGCTGGAGGACTTCCAACAAGGAGAGACCATCATCCCTCCAGACGATGTCTCCTTGGTTGGAGAACTTCCAACAAGGGAGAGTCTATCATATCTCCAGATTATCTCTTCCTGGCTGGAGGACTTCCAACAAGGAGAGACCATCATAACTCCAGATTATCTCTTCCTGGTTGGAGGACTTCCAACAAGGAGAGACCATCATACCTCCAGATTATATCTTCCTGGCTGGAGAACTTCCAACAAAGGAGAGCCCATCATAACTCTAGATCAAATCTTCTTGGATGGAGGACTTCCAACAAAGGAGAGTCTATCATACCTCCAGATTATCTCTTCCTGGCTGGAGAACTTCCAACAAAGGAGAGCCCATCATAACTCTAGATCAAATCTTCTTGGATGGAGGATTTCAACAAAGGAGAGTCTATCATACCTCAAGATTATCTCTTCCTGGCTGGAGAACTTCCAACAAAAAAGAGTCTATCACACCTCCAGATTATCTCTTCCTGGTTGGAGAACTTCCAACAAAGGAGAGCCCAACATAACTCTAGATCATATCTTCTTGGATGGAGGACTTCCAACAGAGGAGAGTCTATCATACCTCCAGATTATCTCTTCCTGGCTCGAGGACTTCCAACAAGGAGAGGCCATCATACCTCCAGATTATATCTTCTTGGTTGAAGGACTTCCAACAAAAGAGATATCTCTCCTTGGCTGGAGAACTTCTAACAAAGGAGAGTCCATCATACCTCCAGATTTTCTCTTCCTGGTTGGAGGACTTCCAAGAAGGAGAGACCATCATACCTCCAGATTATATCTTCCTGGCTGGAGGAGTTCCAACAAAGGAGAGCCCATCATAACTCTAGATCATATCTTCTTGGATGGAGGATTTCCAACAAAGGAGAGTCTATCATACCTTGAGATTATCTCTTCTTGGCTGGAGAACTTCCAACAAAGGCAGGTCTTTCATACCTCCAGATTATCTCTTCCTGGTTGGAGGACTTCCAACAAGGAGAGGCCATCATACCTCCAAATTATCTCTTCCTGGCTGGAGGACTTCCAACAAAGGAGAACCCACCATACCTCCAGATTATATCTTCTTGATTGAAGGACTTCCAACAAAGGAGAGCCCATCATAATACCAGTATCTCTCCTTGGCTGGAGAACTTCCAACAAAGGAGAGTCTATCATACCTCCAGATTATCTCCTCCTGGTTGGGGGACTTCCAACAAGGAGAGACCATCATACCTCCAGATTATCTCTTCCATGATGGTGGAGTTCCAATACAGGAGAGCCCATAATACCCTCAGATTATATTTTCTTGTCCAGAGGCCTTCCAAAAAGGGAGATCCCATTGTATCTTCACACTATCTCTTCTTGTCTGGAAGACTTCCAAAAAGGAAAGCCCATTGTATCGCCATATTATCTCTTCTTGGCTGTGGGACTTCCAAAAAAGAAGAGTCCACCATACCTCCAGTTTATCCTTTCTTATCTGGAGGACTTCCAAAAAAGGGAAAGCCCATCATATTTCCAGACTATCTCTTCTTGACTGGAGGACTTCCAACAAAGGAGAGCCCATCATACCTCCAGATCATCTCATCTTGACTGGAGGACTTCCAGAAAGGGAGAACATATCTTCTTGGCTTGAGAACTTCCAACAAAGGAGAGCCCATCATACCTCTAGATTATCTCTTCTTGGCTGTAAGACTTCCAAAAAAGGAGAGCCCATCATACCTTCAGATCATCTCTTCTTATCTGGAGGACTTCCAAAAAGGGAAAGCTCATCTTGGCTGTAGGACCTCCAAAAAAGGAGACCTCATCATACCTCCAGACTATCTCTTCTTGGCTGTAGGACCTCTAAAAAAGGAGAGTCCATCATACCTCCAGATTATCTCTTCTTGACTGGAGAACTTCCAAAAAGGGTTAACCCATCATACCTCCAGATTATATCTTCTTGGATGGAGGACTTCCAACAAATGAGAACCCATCATGCCTCCAGACTATCACTTCTTGGCTGGAGGACTTCCAATACAGGAGAGCTGATAATACTTCCAGATGATCTCTTCTTGGCTGTAGAACTTCCAAAAAAGGAGAGCCCATCATATCTCCAGATTATCTCTTCTTATTTGGAGGACTTCCAAAAAGGGAAAGCCCATCATACCTCCAGACTATATCTTCTTGGCTGTAGGACCTCCAAAAAAAGGAGAGTCCATCATACCTCCAGACTATCTTCTCTTGGCTGTAGGACTTCCAAAAAAAGGAGAGCCCATCATACCTCCAGATCATCTCTTCTTATCTGGAGGACTTCCAAAAAGGGAAAGCCCATCATACCTCCAGATCATCTCTTCTTGGCTGTAGGACTTCCAAAAAGGGAAAGCCCATCATACCTCCAGACTATATCTTCTTGGCTGTAGGACTTCCAAAAAAGGAGAGTCCATTGTACCTCCAGTTGACTGGAGAACTGCCTGCCTTGTTCTTTCTTCCCAAAAAACTCTCAGTTCCTTTAAGCTTTCATCACAGAATATATATTTTTCTGAGTATCTAAACCCAATCCAGTTTGTTTTATGCCATGTTTTGAACTCTGTGTCACTATGTTTTGTCCTCCATTTTTAAAAAAATCTGGAGATATACCTTTCTACTTTGGGACACAGGAAAGGGAGGTTCACCAAGGTAGCTTTTTGATCTAGAGCTGGAATTTAGGGGTCTTTGCCAGGAGGCAGAGACCAATTAGACTCATCAAAGAGTTCTTTTTCCCTGGCGAGACAGAGAAGCACCCAATATTTTTCCCTGATCTTCCCAATGAAAGGTCTCACCAAGTTGAAGAAAAGCCATCGAGGTTTATTAGCGATTCAGCTGAAAAGGATGCAGAGCTGCAATCATTCGCCAGCAGAGCATAAAGAAATACATCAATACAGTCATATTTATGGTAAATTCAAAGTTGCAGAGTTCAAACTTCCCACCCCGGCCTCCCTGCCGCCCTCCACCGTGATTGGATGATGGGCAAACAGCTGGGAGGCGGCCCTCCCGCCCCTGGTGCCTCTGGACCAATCAGGAAGCTCCAGTGGTCTGTAGGATCCAATGGGGAGACCTCTGCCACCTGGCGGRGACAGCAAATCAGGAGAGAGGGAYGCGGGACGATAGAACACAAAGGAATCTGTGAATGAGTCTTTAAAKAAAGGAAATGCCATGTGGCCTGCGAGACAAAAAAGCTCAAGCAGGGCTGACCTATTGTGTTTTGAGTGTTGTGAATCAACATYTGTAAAWATATRCAGATCCTTCCTGGCTGTGAGACAGGAGAACAATGAGGGCAGCCTGGGGTMKATGRTATCAATGGYAYGRAAACAYAAAGCAGAGYGGAAGATTTRCCCTTATCTTACTTGAAGAGTGARAYAAKCTTTGCCAAACAATTCTTTACTCTAYTGGGCCATCTCCYAWGRTAGAYATAAGAATRCTTTCCTATTATCCATGCAAGAGTGTCTTTGGCTGGGAGGTTTCTGTAATCGCTAATGGCTTTTGTTCCTGAAGGCCAGGTGATCCCCTTACATATTTCTTTAGGGGGAGAATGGGGCAAAGGGTCAGGCTATGGCCAGGAACACAAGGAAACATAGAAATCATATAGAGATTATACACAGGGGAATCACATGCAGGTACCTTCCCATCCAGTCCCCAGAGAGGAATTAATAATAACAATAATAAAATGCAAGCGATATCATGACACAACATGAATTCATAAGTTGTCTTGAAGAAAGTTCATGGGTAGAGAACGAGTCCTTGAAGAGAGTGCAGCAGAAATCAAAAAGCCACCAAAAGGAGTCTATGGAGTTCCACTGGGCCAAAACACAAAGCCCTACAGCACTGAGATGGAAACCTGTCCCATGGTACTTGGAAAACTGTAACTCTTTCCAAGGGCTGGAGCCCAGGGACCAATCTGCTCCCTGAAAGCCTCATGGGGTCCTTGCTGTTGTTAGTGTCTTTGCATATTGACCAAGACTCAACCCCTATTGTGCAGTCTGGTGCCCTGGCCCTTTGCAGAACTATAAGTTACTATCTCTTATTGGGGGAGGGGGGCATGCTCGGCTTCATTTTCACTTAAAGCTTACTTGCATTTCAAAATTGTGACATATAGACCAACTCTTGCCACCACGTAACTGTCGAATCCTGTGCTGGGGAATTCAGCACAAATACTGCATTTATCATGTATAAGGCTTGCTGGCAGTAGAATAAATCTGGGTTATGAGGAACCTCTCTGAAGTTTTTATGTTTAAAAACAGCAAGGGACACTAAATCATTAACTGGAGCTAAGCTGTCTTTTAGGATTTGAAACTGCTCAAAATTCCAGCCGGATACTGGAAGTAGATGGTGGTGCCTTGCTTGGGCAGAGCTGTGTCCCCGTCCTCCTCTCTCCGGTCACCTGTTGTGTTTCTTGATCGGACATGGACATTGGCCACTTGGAGTGCCTCTGGTGTTGCTGCAAGGAGGTCCTCCATTGTGCATGTAGTAGGGCTCAGGTTGCATTGCAGCAGGTGATCAGTGGTTTGCTCTTCTCCACACTCGCATGTCGTGGATTCCACTTTGTGGCCCCATTTCTTGAGGTTGGCTCTGCATCTCGTGGTGCCAGAGCGCAGTTTGTTCAGTGCCTTCCAAGTTGCCCAGTCTTCTGTGTGCCCAGGAGGGGTGTCTCTCATCTGGTATCACCCACGGATTGAGGTTCTGGGTTTGAGCCTGCCACTTTTGGACTCTCGCTTGCTGAGGTGTTCCAGTGAGTGTCTCTGTAGATCTAAGAAAAATATTTCTGGGCCTTTCCAGAACAACGCTGACGGCGGCAGTAAGGGCTGAGCTAGGAATACTCCCAGTCAAAGCTCAAATCTTAATGAGACAAGTAAACTCTATGGATCCCAGTAGACTTCCTCGCCTATGTCTAGAGGATCAAGTCCAGCATGACCCGAAGTCATCGTGGATGGCGGCTCTGAATAATGAGCTGGCTGGATTCGGTCTGCCTTTGCAATTTCTGGGTGTTCTGGGTCCGGGGGCAGGGCAAGTGCTCAAGCGGCGCATTCGGGATGTCTATGATCAGCTGAACCTAGAGAGCATAGGTAGGTCTTCAGCCACAAGGTTTTTAGCTTCCCACAAAAGGAATATTCATTTAGAGCACTACCTAACTATTCTACTTCCTCTACCCTTAAGAAGAATATATACTAGGGCTAGGTTTGAACAACTCGGTACTATGGTGCAAACCAGGCGCTACTGTAACATCCCAAGAAGGGAGAGATTCTGCGTCTGGGGAGAACAAACAGTGGAAGACATTGAACATTTCTTAATTGACTGCCCAGCATATACTGAACTGCGAGACAGATGGCACCTTAAGAACAGACAAGCATCCTGAGCTCTGAGGATTATTACCTGGGAAGGAATCCCACTGGCAAGGGATGGGGTACATCTCACACAAGTAGGAAAACACCTTTTTGCTCACAGACTCGCAAATCACATTAGGCGCACTTTAAACTAGGTCCACCAGGGGAGGGGGGACAACAGCCTTGCGAACACTATTTTACCCACAATGTCAGGGAATGACCAGAAGGCTAAACGGAGGGCTGCACAAACACAACAAGGACCAAGTACCAAAAGAACTATAATCCCAATTAAACAGCTCAGGGGAAGATCTCAGGGGCTCACGTGTCTTTATACTAATGCACAGAGCATGGGAAATAAACAAGACAACCAGAGGGGTGTTTTTGGGTACATCCTACCTTTATACTGGTCCCATACCTTCAGTAGGGCCGCCCGAATGAAGTGGTTTCGGAAATTTTTTTCCACTTTTGCCTTGTTCTTCCACAGGTAGGCATGCCACCCAGTTCTCAGATCGTGGCCTTCTAATATAAGAAGTTTTTTGTTTTTTAAAAGGATCCAGTCTGTGATCCACTCCATGCAACATGCCTCAAAATACAGCTTCAAATTTGGCAAGCCCAGGCCTCCCCTCTTCCTCTCATCAGTCATGTTTCTAAAATTAATTCTGGGTTTTTTATTGTTCCAAATAAATTTTGAGATGTCCTTATTCCAATCTGTAAATATCTGTTTTTTCCTGATTATCGGAAGGTTTTGAAAGAGATGTAACAGTTTTGGTAGTACATTTGACTTAATTACCGAAATTCTACCCAGCAAGGAGAGCTTCATATACTGCCAGTTCTTCAGATTTTCCTTTATTTCTTTCCATTTTGCCTCATAGTTATTTTTTAATAACTGCGAGTTCTTAGCTGTTATGTAAATCCCTAGATACTTTAATTTTGATGTTGTCTGCAATCCCGTGATTTTTGTCAGCTTCTCCTTCCTTTCTTTTGATATATTTTTTGTTAAAATCATGGATTTCGATTTGTTGATTTTGAGACCGGAGATCTTACCATAATCCTCTATCCTCTCCATCCAAAAGTTGATGTTTTCTAGAGGATCTTGTATAGTGCAAATCAGGTCATCGGCGAACGCCCTGAGTTTGTAAGTTTCCTTCTGAATGTTTATTCCTTTCAGTCTGGTATCCTCTCTAATCTCATTTAGCAATACTTCTAAAGCCAGAATAAAGATGAGAGGTGATAGAGGGCACCCCTGTCTCGTACCTTTCTCTATATTGAGACTCTCTGATTCCTGTCCATTGATCTTAATAATGGCTTTTTGGTCTTCGTAGATGGCGTCTACTGCATTTAAAAATTTGAATCCAGCGTCCATTTCTTTCAGAATTGATTTGAAAAAATCCCAATTGAGATTGTCGAACGCCTTCTCGGCGTCGACCGATAGGATTGCCAATTCTTTTTGATTATGTACTTCGTGGTATTCAATAATATCTAGGATATTCCTGACGTTATCTTTCATTCTTCTATTTGGCAGGAATCCCGTTTGCTCCTCTTTGATCCATGATATTAACAATGTTTTTAGTCGGTCTGCTAGAATTGATGTAAATATTTTATAATCGCTGTTTAGCAGCGAGACCGGTCTGTAGTTCTTAACGTTATAGGGATCTGAATGTTCTTTGTGGATCATTGCAATGCTGGCTTCCTTCCAGGTGTTTGGCATTCTTCCTGATTGTAGAATTTCGTTCATTAAGCTTTTCAATTGCGGTATTATGATATCTTTTAATTTCTTATAGTAAACCATGGTCAACCCATCCGGTCCTGGTGCCTTTCTAGCATTAAGCTTCTTTATTGCCTGTTCTATCTCCTCAGCTGTGATGTCTTTATTTAGGGCTTCTCTTTGTAGGTCCGACAGTCTTGCTATTCTCTGCTTACTCAGATATTCATTAATTTTTTCTCTGCTTATCGATTCTTTTCTATACAATTTCTTATAGAATTTGTGGAACTGAGAGATTATATCTTCGTTTTTTGTGTATACCTTATCCCCGTCTATTATTTGGGTGATGTTCTGCTCGCATTTTTTCTTTTTGATTTTCTTCGACAACCATTTACCAGCTTTGTTCCCGTTCTGAAAGTGGTCTTGCTTTACGAAAGCTAGGTTTCTTGCCATTTGTTCCAATTCTAGGTGTTCTTTTTGTTTGATCAACATCTGTAACTCTAGTTTGATTTTCTCTTTCCTAGGTTGTTTTTTAAGCTCTTTCTCTAGATTTTCTATTTTGTCGTTTAGATCTTTCTCTTTCTGTTTTTTCTGTTTGTATTTCCTGTTATTTTGCTGTATGAATAGGCCCCTCATATATGCTTTACTGGTGTCCCATATAATGTCCTTTGGCATATTCTCCGTATCATTTAATTGAAAGAATTCTGCAAGTAGGTCTTTATTCATCTTGATATCCTCCTCCGATCTCAATAGCTGTTCACTTAGCCTCCATCTTTTCCTGACTTTTTTATGGTTTAATATCATTTCTATAGGACAGTGGTCAGATTGGTAGCGTGGTAGAATTCTGATTTTACTGACCCTCCCCATTAGTGTTTTAGTGGCCCAGATCATATCAATTCTCGTCCATCTCTTGTGCCTGTCCGAGAAGTATGTGTAGTCCCTCCCGCCTCTATTGAGCGTTCTCCACACGTCCTGTAAACCTAGGTCCTCTTGCAGTTTGAGAAGGCTAGCTGGAATTTTCCCTCCTTTATCTTTCTTCATGTTATTATCTCTTGTGCTTTTGTCCATTATAATATCTAAGACGCCATTAAAGTCTCCTAAAAGAATGAGATCATCATAATCTTGTTCCATCAAAAAACCTTTTAGTTTATTCACAAATTTGCTTTTTGCCTCATTTGGCACATATACATTACAGATAAGTATGTTCGTCCCTCCTATTTCCACCGTGACCCCTAATATTCTGCCCTCTGAATCTTTGAAAGCCTGGTTGGCTATCAAAGATTCCCTCACATACGTCACAACTCCTCTTTTTTTTTCAGAAGCTGAGGAGATAAATGTTTTGAAACCTTTCTGGGTGAGATGTGCCACATGTTTCTGGGAGATGTGGGTCTCTTGAAGCGAGATTATATCATAGTTTCCCTTCCTTAAGTTGTTAAATAGTTTCTTTCTCTTGTTGGGGGAATTTATACCATTAATGTTATTTGATAGGCATTTAATGTTCCAATCCATCGTTATTTCTACCGGTCTCCTTCTCCAAGTTCTTCCCTTCTTTCGCATCCGGATCCCATCCCTTCAGCTCTTTACTATATGATGTTCCTCCTGGCGATGTTAATCTTGCCCTCTTAACTCCTTGTTTGTGGTCTTCACTCCTTGTTTGTGGCCCTCTGGTTATCCTCCCTGGAAGCCCATCAGAGGAAGGAATTGGGCTGGAGAACATGGCCAACGTATAAAGATATAACAACAAAAGAGAAGAAGGAAATTAAAATCAAATCACAGGAAGCACTGAAAGAACAACTTGGGGAGATCACGTGGCTTCAATACTGGCAATTAAAAGAGTATTTCAAGGTAGACAACCAGATGGGCTTCATGGAAAAGCAAACGGCCTGGGACAGACTTCTAGAAAATCCCAAAAAGTTTATAACAAAAGCGTACAAATTACTACTCGACTGGGAAACGGAGGAAGAACGAGTTAAAGAATATATGATTAAATGGGCCAGATCAATCGGGAGATCAATTTCGCTAGAAGAATGGAGCTCAATTTGGAATAGAAAAATGAAACTCACATACTCCTACGATTTCAGGGAACATTGGTTTAAAATGATTCACCGTTGGTATTTGACACCGGCCAAATTAGCAAAATTCTCCAAAAACATGTGCGATAAATGCTGGAAATGTGGAGCAGAGGAAGGGACCTTCCACCATATGTGGTGGTCCTGTAAAAAGATAAAAGCGTACTGGAAAACTATCCAAGAGAACTGCCAAAAGATTTTAAAAAGGAACATCCCCTTGAAACCGGAATATTTTTTATTAGGTTTAACTGAAGAGAGGTGGGATAAAGCTACGGAGAAAATGTTCATATATCTGATAACAGCGGCCCGTATACTCCTAGCTAAAGTCTGGAGATCAAGAGAAATCCCATCAGAGGGAGAATGGATAGAGAGGATAATGGATATAATGAACATGGACCATCTGACGTATATCCTCGCGTCCCTACGTAATACACCTATAACATCAACTGATTGGACCCCGCTCAAGGAGTGGCTAAGAGGAAAGAAGATTAAACTATTAGTTTACTAACTCCTCATATCATAAAAAACCAGGTCTACCAAACACTATTATAAAACAAGCATACCAACCAGGAAAATAGACATGTGAAGAGTTACCCGATAAGAGAAATTCCAGTGGAAAAGCTAGGAGCACATTAGGGGAAAAAAAAAAAAAAATTAGATAAGATGTAAGATAGAAATATGATACAAAGAATATTATAACATAAATTTGTAGATGCGGTGGATAAAGCAAATGCAGAAAGGAAGAGAATGCAATAAAATAAATCGTAATCCACGGAGGGAGATTACCCTCCCTGAAAGTTGCCAGAATAGAATGGAAAGGAAGTCAGACGTCGAGGCGACAAGCCTCTCTTTGTCTTTTTAAATTTGTTCTTAGATAGGTAATGTGTATGTGATTTATATGTGACTCTAGTGTATTATTATACCAAGACACTTAGAACTCAATATTAATATGCTATATTTGTCTATGTATCTTTATACTGTCTTATTTTTCTCATCTTATACATTTCATGTATGTTTTGTCATTCTTTCTATCTTCTATATTGTAATAATAAAATTATAAAAAAAAAAAAAAAAAGGAAATAAACAAGACGAACTCCAACTTTTAGCACAACACCACAAATATGATATCATAGGCATCACTGAAACCTGGTGGGATGACTCCTATCGCTGTAATGTAGACATCGAGGGCTATAACCTCTTTCACAGAAACCGAACAAAGGGGAGAGGAGGTGGAGTAGCCTTATATGTCAAAAACTGTTATGCTGTAGAAGAGATGCAAGAGAGCAATCCGGGAAACAGCTTGAAAGCATCTGGATAAGAATAAAGGGAACTGGGACTAAAAAAGATGTAATTGTAGGCATCTACTACAGACCTCCAAACCAGAAGGAAGAACTTGATGAAGTCTTCTGCCAACAGTTGACCAAACAGGCACAGAGAAGAGATGTAATAGTCATTTCCCGATATTTGCTGGAAAACAAACTCGGCCAAGAGTACAAGGTCCAACAAATTCCTCACTTGCCTTGCAGATAATGTCATGGTCCAGAAGGTAGAAGAGGCAACAAGGGGGTTGGCTACTCTTGATCTCATCCTAACAAATGCGGAGGACCTGGTCGATGCGGTTGAAGTGATCGGATCCTTAGGGGCAAGTGACCATGTGCTCCTGCAATTTGAGGTACAAAGGAAGGCCGAAACTAAGACAAGTCAAACCCGCATTTTGGACTTTAGGAGAGCTGATTTCCGAAAAATTAAGGAAACACTGAGCAGCATTCCGTGGACACAGATACTAAAACACAAGGGAGTTATGGATGGATGGGAATTTCTCAACAGTGAAATACTCAAGGCGCAATTGCAAACTGTGCCAACAAAGAGAAAAAATAGGACAAGTGCAAAGAAGCCAGAATGAATGTCCAAAGAACTTCTAACTCTGCTAAAACACAAAAGAGACATGCACAAGAAATGGAAAAAGGGAGAAATCACCAAAGAAGAATTCAAACAAATAGGGAACTCTCTGCCCCGGTGTGTGGTGGAGGCTCCTTCTTTGGAAGCTTTTAAACAGAGGCTGGGTGGCCATCTGTCAGGGGTGACTTGAATGCAATACTCCTGCTTCTTGGCAGAATGGGGTTGGACTGGATGGCCCATGAGGTCTCTTCCAACTCTAGGATTCTATGATTCTATTATAATGCAACCTGAGCCCTGCCACATGCACAATGGAGGACCTTCTTGCGGCAACACCAGAGGCACTCCAAGTGACCATCTACTAGTCAAAGGACATTTAGTATCATGCCAAGTTCTTAAACTTTGTGTTTTCTCAAATACATCACAACTGTACACTTGGTTCGCTCCTGATACGATAAATAAATGGGGCCACAGCTTAGTTAGCCTTTTTTGGACCTCTCCTATGTGTGCCAAGAATGCTCTTTGTGGCGTAGAAGATATGGTTACATGCGACTATTCCTCATCCCTGGGCCAAGATTTCTCAATTTCAGCGGTGAGATTCCCCGCTACAATATCCCCATTCAGAGAGCAAGCTTTCACCTGGCTCACACAGCTGTTCCGTGTCTAACCCATTAATCTCAATGCAACGCTGCGTGCGGAGAAAACCCACTCGCTAGTTACATGCATATTTTTGCCATCAAATTAAGACCACGACACCAATCCGTGAAAGGAGGCCTACACTGAAGACCGAGGCGGGTCATGCGTGTCGGAGAAATCTCTCCCGATCTGTGTGAACCTTCCTAAGACATGCCTTTCCTCATCCCCCCTTTCCAAGTAAGATAAGTTAGTGCAAATCCCAGTATACCAGCTGTCCAATGACTCCTCAACAACACACACAAATTTATTACAGGAAAAAAAGAGAGACTGCTGTGCTTTCCTATATATGAGGGTTGAATGAAAAGTAATGCCTCCACCTTCGTTACTCGGGATTGGATGGGAATATTTTAATAAATCAAACGCAGATATAATCCTTATAATAGTGTTTCTCAACCTTCCCAATGCCGCGACCCCTTAATACAATTCCTTATGCTGTGGTGACCCCCAACCATAAAATTATTTCATTGCTATGTATTGTCGAAGGCTTTCATGGCTGGAATCACTAGGTTCTTGTGGGTTTTTTCGGGCTATATGGCCATGTTCTAGAGGCATTTTCTCCTGACGTTTCGCCTGCATCTATGGCAAGCATCCTCAGAGGTAGTGAGGTCTGTTGGAATTAGGACAATGGGTTTATATATCTGTGGAATGGCTGGTGTGGGGCAAAGAGCTCTTCTCTGCTGGAGCTAGGTGTGAATGTTTCAACTGACCACCTTCATTAGCATTTGAAGGCCTGCCTGAGCCTGGGAAAATCTCTTGCTGGGAGGTGTTAATCTGTGCCTGGTTGTTTCCTCTCTGTTGTTTTGCTGTTGTAATTTTAGAGTTTTTTAATACTGGTAGCCAGATTTTGTTCATTTTCATGGTCTCTTCCTTTCTGTTGAAATTGTCCATATGCTTGTGGATTTCAAAGGCACTGCAGACTACTTCAACCAGAGAAGTCAGCCATAGCAGAGCACCTGATGAACCAGCCTGGACACAGCATATTATTTGAGAACACAGAAATGCTGGACCACTCTCACAACCACCATGTCAGACTACACAGAAGCCATTGAAATCCACAAGCATGTGGACAATTTCAACAGAAAGGAAGAGACCATGAAAATGAACAAAATCTGGCTACCAGTATTAAAAAACTCTAAAATTATAACAGCAAAACAACAGAGAGAAAACAACCAGGCACAGATTAACACCTCCCAGCAAGAGATTTTCCCAGGCTCAGGCAGGCCTTCAAATGCTAATGAAGGTGATCAGTTGAAACAGTCACACCTAGCTCCAGCAGAGAAAAGCTCTTTGCCCCACCCCAGACATTCCACAGATATATAAACCCATTGTCCTAATTCCAACAGACCTCACTACCTCTGAGGATGCTTGCCATAGACGCAAGCGAAACGTCAGGAGAAATGCCTCTAGAACATGGCTCTATAGCCCGAAAAAACCCTATTTCATTGCTACGTCATAACTGCAATTTTGCTACAGTTATTAATCATAATGTAAATATCTGATCTGCAGGATGTGTTTCCATCTGGACATGAGGAAGAACTTCCTGACTGTGAGAGCCGTTCAGCAGTGGAACTCTCTGCCCCAGAGTGTGGTGGAGGCTCCTTCTTTGGAAGCTTTTAAACAGAGGCTGGATGGCCATCTGCCAGGGGTGATTTGAATGCAATATTCCTGCTTCTTGGCAGAATGGGGTTGGACTGGATGGCCCATGAGGTCTCTTCCAACTCTTGGTTTCTAGGATTCTATGATTCATTCACTGGACCAAATTTGGCACAAGTACCCAATACGCCCAAATTTTGACATTTGGGAGTTGTAGTTCCTTGGATTTATAGTTCACCTGCAATCAAAGAGCATTCTGAACTCCACCAACAATGGAACTGAACCAAACTTGGCACACAGAACTCACATGACCAACAGAAAATACTGGAAGGGTTTGGTGGGCATTGACCTTGAGTTTTGGAGTTGTAGTTCACCTATATCCAGAGAGTACTGTGGACTCAAACAATGATGAATCTGGACCAAACTTGGCACAAATACTCAATGTGCCAAAATGTGAACACTGGTGGAGTTTGGTGGAAATAGACCTTGACATTTGGGAGTTATAGTTGCTGGGATTTGTAGTTCACCTGCTTTGATTACGTTTTCTTGCCCTGGTGAAGGGAGTTGGACTGGGTGGCCTTGAGTATTTTCTGTTGGTCACGGGGGTTCTGTGTGGGAAGTTTGCCCCAATTCTGTCATTTCTGGGGTTCAGAATGTTTTTTGATTGTAGGGAAAGTGTGAATCCCAGTGACTACAACTCCCAAATGTCAAGGTCTATTTCCCCCAAACTCCATATGTGTTCACATTTGGATATATTGAGTATTCCTGTCAAATTTGGTCCAGATCCATCATTGTTTGAATCCACAGTGCTCTCTGGACGGAGGTGAACTACAACTCCCAAACTCAAGGTCAATGCTCACCAAACCCTTTCAGTATTTTCTGTTGCTCATGGGAGTTCTGTGTACCAAATTTGGCTCAATTCCATCGTTGGTGGAGTTCAGAATGCCCTTTGATAGGTGAACTATAAATCCCAGCAACTACAACTCCCAAATGGCAAAATCATACTTTTTTGAGTGATGGTCACTCCTTGTGTTGTGAGACGTGTTGTTGCCAAATTTGGTGTGATTTCGTTCATTGGTTCTTTTGTTTTTAAGGTACTCATTATGCACTGAGCATTTTTATAGATATAGATATAATAGATATAATATATACTATATACTAGCTGTACCCGCCACGTGTTGTTGTGGCCAAACTTCCCTCCCTCCTTCTTTCCTTCCTTCCCTCTTTCCTTCCTTTCCTCTATTTCTTTCCCTTCCTATTTCTCTTCTTTCTTCCATCTCTACCTGTTTCTTTCCCCCCTTCTTTGCTCTTTGGTTGCATCTTCCTTCTCTCCTTCCTTCCTTCCTTCCTTCCTTCCTTCCTTCCTTCCTTCCTTCCTTCTCTTCCTTCCTTCCTTCCTTCCTTCCTTCCTTCCTTCCTTCCTTCCTTCCTTCCTTCCTTCCTTCCTTCCTTCCTTCCTTCCTTCCCCTTCCTTCCTTCCTTCCTTCCTTCCTTCCTTCCTTCCTTCCTTCCTTCTTTCCCTCCCTCCTTCTTCCTTCCTTCTTTCCTTCCCCTTCCTTTCTTCCTTCCTTCCTCTCTCTCTCTCCTTCCTTCTTTCCTTCCCCTTCCTTCCTTCCTTCTCTCTCTCTCTCCTTCCTTCTTTCCTTCCCCTTCCTTCCTTCCCTTCCTTCCTTCCTTCCTCTCTCTCTCTCTCTCCTTCCTTCTTTCCTTCCCCTTCCTTCCTTCCTTCCTCTCTCTCTCTCCTTCCTTCTTTCCTTCCCCTTCCTTCCTTCCTTCCTTCCTTCCTTCCTTCCCTCCTTGTCTCCTTCCTTCCCCCTTTCCCTCCTTCATTCCTTCCTTCTTTCCCTCATTGCTTTTTGACTGTCCCTTCCATTTAATTTGCAATATACATATATAGTAACATATAGTAATCTATATAAAATATTGTATTGATATCTTACATAGAAAGAAGGAAAGGAAGAAGGAGGGAAAGAAAGGAAGGAAGAGAAAGAAGGAGGGACAGGAAGGAAAGAAAGGGAGGAGAAGGAAGGAGGGAAAGGAAGGAGGGGTGAAGAAAGGAGGGAGGGAAGGAAATGAAGGGGAAGGAAATGAAGAAAGGGAAAGGAGGAAAGGAAGGGAGGGTAGAAGGAAAAGGAAAGGAAGAGAAGGAAGGAGGGAGGAAAGAAAAAGGGAAAGAAAGAAGGAGGAGGAAGGAGGAAGGAGAAGGAAGGAGGGAAAGGAAGGAGGGGGTGAAGAAAGGAGGAAAGGAAGGAAGGGAGGGAGGAAGGAAAGAAGGAAAGGAAGAAGAAAGGAGGGACAGGAAGGAAGGGAAGGAGGGAAAGAAGGAAAGGAAGGAGAAGGAAGGAGGGAGGGACAGGAAGGAAGGAGGAGGGGAGGAAAGAAAGGGGAAGGAAGGAATAAAAGGAAAGAAAGGGAGGGAGGAAAGAAGGGAAGGGAGTCCTTTCGGGTGGAGTGTGGCAGAGGCAGCTAACTCCTGTGTGTGTGTGTGTTTGTGTTTGTGTAATGTGTGCTCGTGTTGCCGGAGACAGGCGAGCAGGTCAGACAGAAAGGAAAGAGTTAAAAAAAGAAAGAAGGGTCTACAGAAAGTCCCTCCCCCACCCGCCGGCCTCTTCCAACAGGGAAAGGTGGAGGAGGAGGAGACCGCTCTCCTGGCAGAGCAGGGAAAGAGAAGGGGCTCCATGCGGCAAGCCTCCCCCTCCACTCCCATGGTGCCCACTCTCGCTTGTGTGTATGTGTGTGTGTGTGTGGAGGGGCATGCACAAGTGCCTGGCTCCTCAAGCTTTAACGGCCGGCTGTTTCCCCGCGAGGAGGAGGAGGAGGGGGCGTGGCCATGGGTCTCTTCGTAGACATGCAGTTTCTCCTTTGTGGACATGCAGTTCAGAAGTCCTTTCTGCTTTTTGTTTTCGTGGTTTTTTTGAGTGGCGAACATACATTGGACTGTTGGGTGTATCGTGTCCAAATTTGGTGCCAATTCATCCAGGGTTTTTTTTATTACATTTTTATTACATTTTTATTTATATAGATACTAGCGGTCCCCTGCCACGCGTTGCTGTGGCCCAGTCGGGTGATCTGGAAAATAAAGTAATGAGAAAGTGTTGGTTTCTAATATGTGTAATTTCTTTCTGCTTGTGGGTAAACAATATTTCTTGCTGTTTCTTTGTCAGTGTTGATGTGGAGAGTGTCTGGCTTGCCCACTCTGGAACATGCAACATATCATAGTCCTTCTTCAGGGGTCCCTTTCAAATCTATGATACTATATTTGTGTGTGTGTGAATCATATCTGTCTGTATCTTTGGCTGGATGACTCTTTGTCAGGAGGGCTCTGATTACATTTTCTTGCCCTGGTGAAGGGAGTTGGACTGGATGGCCTTAAGTATTTTCTCTTGGTTACGGGGGTTCTGTGTGTCAAGTTTGGCCCAATTCTGTCGTTGGTGGGGTTCAGAGTGCTCTTTGATTGTAGGTGAACTATAAATCCCAGTAACTACAACTCCCAAATGTCAAGGTCTATTTCTCCCAAACTCAATTAGTGTTCATATTTGGGCATATGGAATATTTGTGCCAAGTTTGGTCCAGATCCATCATTGCTTGGGTCCACAGTTGTCTCTGGATGTAGGTGAACTAGAACTCCCAAACTCAAGTTCAATGCCCACCAAACCCTTCCAGTGTGTTCTGTTGATCATGGGAGCCCTGTATGCCATGTTTGGTCCAATTCTGTCATCAATGGAGTTCAGAATGCTCTCTGATTGTAGGTGAACTATAAATCCCGGTAAGTACAAATCCCAAATGTTAAGATCTATTTCCTCCAAACTCCCATCTGTGTTCATATTTGGGCATATGGAATATTTGTGCCAAGTTTGGCTCAGATCCATCGTTGTTTGAGTCCACAGTGCTCTCTGGATGTGGGTGAACTATAATTCCCAAACTCAAGGTCAATGTCCACCAAACCTTTCCAGTTTTTTCTGTTGGTCATGGAGCCCTGTGTGCCAAGTTTGGCCCAATTCCATCATTGGTGGAGTTCAGAATGCTCGTTGGTTGTAGGTGAACTATGAATCCCAGTAAGAACAAATCCCAAATGTCAAGGTCTATTTCCTCCAAACTCCATCTGTGTTCATATTTGGGAATATGGAATATTCGTGCCAAGTTTGGTCCAGATCCATCATTGTTTGAGTCCACAGTGCTCTCTGGATGTGGGTGAACTGTAATTCCCAAACTCAAGGTCAATGTCCACCAAACCTTTCCAGTTTTTTCTGTTGGTCATGGGAGCCCTGTGTGCTAAGTATGGTCCAGATCTATCATTGTTTGGGTCCACAGTGTTCTCTGGATGTAGGTGAACTACAACTCCCAAACTCAAGGTCAATGCCCACCAAACCCTTCCAGTATTTTCTGTTGGTCATGGGAGTCCGGTATGCCATGTTTGGTTGAATTCCATCATTGGTGAAGTTCAGAATGCTCTTTGATTGTAGGTGAACTATAAATCCCAGTAAGTACAAATGCCAAATGTCAAGGTCTATTTTTCAAAGCACTTGATATGTATGCTGTCTGTGGAGGGGCAAAACTTGCTTTTAGGTTTGAAGGGATCCATGGTGGAATTGGGTATGCTGTTTGTGAAAACCTCTCTTAGGCGGATGGTTCTAAACAATTTAAATAAATCTATGCGTGCTCGGAATGCATTAAATTTTGGGGTGGGAACAAATGATAGACCTTTATTTACTAGGCCTGTGCGATTTGGTTCGTTAATTCGTTAATTCGTTAATAATTCGTTAATTTTACCATTTCCGAAGCGATATTGAAACAAATCTCCAAACCCGGAAGGGTTTATAAATATCGAACCAGCAGCCCCCATAGTATTTACGAGCCTCCGCTCGTTTCGTTAATGGGGTGGAGGCTGCTGGAGTGCTGGTGCATGGGAGCCAATCCGGCGCTCCCAAGCAGTGCACCATGGGTCCGTGGCTGTCCCTTTTTGATTGGCCGGCGAGCCCTTTCAAAGCGGCTCCGCGCGGCCCGTAGCTTGGTGCAGAGGCGAGGGCGAGGGAGTTTGCATTGGGTTGGCTTGGCAATGGCTGCCTGCTAGCAACGAACTGGGATTGGATTCATTCCTTGCTGCTGTGAGTGCTGCTTGCTTCATTTGCTGTCTCTTGCCTGTGTTTGGTCCACATTTGGGCCATTTTTTGGTTAATTGTCCATTTTAAAATATTTTTAATATTATTTTTAATATTATTTTTTAATATTATTTTTAATATTATTTTTTAATATTATTTTAATATTATTTTTAAAAAATATTCTAAAAAAGAAAAGACTCTTCTGTTGGTGTGTGCTCTCATTTGCTGTATCCTGCCTGTGTTTGGTCATTTTTTGGTTAATTTTCCATTTTAAAATATTTTTTAATATTATTTTAATATTATTTTTTAATATTATTTTAATATTATTCTTAAAAAATATTCTAAAAAAGAAAAGACTCTTCTGTTGGTGTGTGCTCTCATTTGCTGTATCGTGCCTGTGTTTGGTCCACATTTGGGCCATTTTTTGGTTAATTTTCCATTTTAAAATATTTTTAATATTATTTTAATATTATTTTTTAATATTATTTTAATATTATTTTTAAAAAATATTCTAAAAAAGAAAAGACTCTTCTGTTGGTGTGTGCTCTCATTTGCTGTATCCTTCCTGTGTTTGGTCCACATTTGGGCCATTTTTTGGTTAATTTTCCATTTTAAAATATTTTTTAATATTATTTTAATATTATTCTTAAGAAATACAAAAATATTCTAAAAATTCGTTAATATTTACAAAATTTCTTAAATACCAAAACTTTTTTGGAAAGTTTTGTAATTATTTTAAATATCGAAACAAAAAAACGCCCCAATTACAAATCGATTTTAGAAACAAATTTGTTCTTGATCAAACAGGCCTATGACTAGGCCTGTGCGGTTTCGTTCGTTAATTTTGTAATTCGTTATTAATTCGTTATTTTGGGCATTTACGAAGCGATATCAAAACACATTTTCAAACCCGGAAGGGTTTAAAAATAACGAACCGGCAACCCCCATAGTTTTAACGAGCTTCCGCCCGTTTCGTAAATGGGATGGAGGCTGCTGGAGGCGGCTGGGCAAGAAGAACACGATCCAATCCCTCCCGACGGATGGCCATCCATTGCGACATTTCCCTCTTCCACAATGCCCAAGCCCCCCCCTCTTGATCAGAGAAAAAAGAGGGGCATTAAACCACCACCACCACCACCACCACAACAACGACAAGAGCCAGCGTAGTGGTTTTGTGCTCACGATGAATCCGAAGGGGTGTGCGTTGGAGCCGAGCTTGCGGAGGAGCCTCTCCTGGAGGCGGGAGAGGGGCTCCTTGGGGGTCTCCTGGGCCGGAGGGAAGGCCTGCCAGGACGCCAGGAAGAGGTCCTTCCGGAAGGCCTGCCCAGCACGTCCAGGTCCTCGCGCCCGTACCGGAAGGCGCAGGTCAGCGTCACAAACACTGCGGGGAGAGCGGAAGGCAGGGGCGCCCGTCAGAAGCCAGGCCGGCACAAGGGGGGGGGGGCTGCCTGGCCAAGGGGCTCCAGCAGCATCTTCTCCTGACATGTCGCCTGCATCCATGGCTAATGGCTTCCTCAGAGGCTTGTTCAGGTGCCTGATGGAAATGAGGCAAGTGGAGCGCATACCTATCTGCGGAATAATGTCCAATGTGAGCGAACATTTCGTTAACGCTTTGCGCATGCGCGGGGGGAGGGGTTCCGCCATCTTAACGAATCAATTCGTAAATATTTACGAAATTTCGTAAATACCGAACCTTTTTTAGGGGAAAATTTTGTAATTATTTTAAATATCGAAACAAAAAAACACCCCAATTACAAATCGATTTTAGAACCAAATTTTTTCTTGATCAACCAGGCCTACTACTGACCTTTCTAAATCTGATAACTTGTAATCGGATAGATTGACAATCAAGTCAGGCGTCTTCGATTTTGGCCCCGTCGAAAAAAAGTAGTGGAGGAAGACCGGGAAGATGATCGGTTCATATTTCTTTGTCTGTTAGATCGTCTTAAAGAAGGTGTGTCAGAGGCTTCAGAGCTTTCAGTTGTCCTCCCTGGGTCTTCCTCTTATTTATTATTATTACTGTGCTTATATACCGCCGTTTCTCAGCCTAAATCGGTGACTCAACGCGGTTTACAACACAACGACAAGCAGCAATATTCCATTAAAAAGCATAAAAACACATACACAATACACAATATTATTGGGCCACCAATAATAATCCAATGCATCTCTTAATTGTAGTCGCAATCCAATTTCGTCGTCTGTGATTAACCAATCCTTGTTCATCAGTTTCGTTGCACCAGATTAATCGAATGCTTGTTTAAACATCCATGTCTTCAACCTTTTTCGAAATACCATCAGCGAAGGGGCTGATCTCACCTCTATGGGGAGGGCATTCCAAAGCCGAGGGGCCACCACAGAAAAGGCCCTGTCTCTCGTTCCCGCCAGCCGCACCTGTGAAGCAGGCGGGATAGAGAGCAGGGCCTCCCCAGAAGATCTTAGGGTCCTGGTGGGCTGATAGGCTGAGATACGTTCGGATAGATAAGTTGGGCCAGAACCGTTTAGGGCTTTAAAGGCCATCGCCAGCACTTTGAATTGAGCCCGGTAGCATATCGGCAGCCAGTGGAGCTGGTTCAGCAGGAGTTGTATGCTCCCTGCGCCCCGCTCCAGTTAGTATCATGGCTGCCGCCCGTTGGACTAATTGGAGCTTCCGAGCCGTCTTCAAAGGCAACCCCACGTAGAGAGCGTTGCAGTAGTCAAGACGGGATGTAACCAGAGCGTGGACTACCGTGGCCAAGTCAGACTTCCCAAGTTTGTTTAGAACCATCCGCCTAAGAGAGGTTTTCACAAACAGCATACCCAATTCCACCATAGATCCCTTCAAACCTAAAAGCAAGTTTTGCCCCTCCACAGACAGCATACATATCAAGTGCTTTGAAAAAGTAGTAGAGAGGGACTTCAATAAGTTAATCACCCACAGACAACCATTCCATTCTAATTTGTCTGACATTGAAAGAACCACTTTGAACAAACTGAGTAACCTTAAAGAGGTAGTCTGGAAACCAGCAGACAAAGGGGGAGCTATAGTGCTACTCAACAAAAAAGATTACATTAAGGAAATCAACTGCCAGTTATCTAATAGTAAATTTTATAAACCTGTTGCTACAGACCCCACTAAACACATACAGTCCCTTATTAGGGTTGTGTGCCAAGAGGGATTATCCCTGGGATTTATCTCTTCTTCCACATTTAAATATCTTCAGAAAGAATTCCCTAGAATACCAATCTTTTATACTTTACCAAAGATGTCAAGACTAAAGATAGACATTCTGGGGGTCAGCGAACTGAAATGGACTGGAATGGGCCACTTCACATCAGATGACCACCAGATCTACTACTGCGGACAAGAGGAACATTGAAGAAATGGAGTAGCCTTCATAATTAATAAGAAATTCGCTAAAGCGGTGCTTGGATACAACCCAAAAAATGACAGAATGATCTCAATTCGAGTGCAAGGAAAGCCTTTCAACATTACAATGATCCAAATATATGCCCCAACCACAGCTGCTGAAGAAGCAGAAGTAGATCAGTTCTATGAGGATCTGCAGGACCTACTGGATAATACACCAAAAAGAGACATTATTTTCATTACAGGAGACTGGAATGCCAAGGTGGGAAGTCAAATGACAACTGGGATCACAGGCAAGCATGGTCTGGGAGAACAAAATGAAGCGGGACGCAGGCTGATAGAATTTTGCCAGGAAAACTCGCTGTGTATAACAAACACTCTCTTCCAACAACCTAAAAGACGGCTTTATACATGGACTTCACCAGATGGTCAGCACCGAAATCAGATTGACTACATCCTTTGCAGCCAAAGGTGGCGGACATCCATCCAGTCGGTGAAAACAAGACCTGGGGCTGACTGTAGCTCAGATCACGAACTTCTTATTGCCAATTTAGAATAAAACTAAAGAGATCAGGGAAAATACACAGACCAGTTAGATATGATCTCACTAACATTCCTAGCGAATATACAGTGGAAGTGAAGAACAGATTTGAAGGACTAGATTTAGTAAACAGAGTCCCAGAAGAACTATGGACAGAAGTCCGCGACATTGTTCAGGAGGCGGCAACAAGTACGTTCCAAAGAAAAAGAAAACCAAGAAGGCAAAATGGTTGTCTGCTGAGACACTGGAAGTAGCCCAAGAAAGGAGGAAAGCAAAAGGAAACAGGGATAAGGGGAGATATGCCCAGTTAAATGCACAATTCCAGAGGTTAGCCAGAAGAGATAAGGAACTATTTTTAAACAAGCAATGCATGGAAGTGGAAGAAGACAACAGAATAGGAAGGACAAGAGACCTCTTCCAGAAAATTAGAAACATTGGAGGTAAATTTCAGGCAAAAATTGGTATGATAAGAAACAAAGATGGCAGGGACCTAACAGAAGCTGAAGAGATCAAGAGAAGGTGGCGAGACTATACAGAAGATCTGTATAGGAAGGATAATAATATTGAGGATAGTTTGACGGTGTGGTGAATGAATTAGAACCAGACATCCTGAGGAGTGAGGTTGAATGGGCCTTAAGAAGCATTGCTAACAACAAGGCAGCAGGAGATGACGGGATCCCAGCTGAACTGTTTAAAATCTTAAAAGATGATGCTGTCAAGGTGATACATGCCATATGCCAGCAAATATGGAAAACACAAGAATGGCCATCAGACTGGAAAAAATCCACTTATATCCCCATACCAAAAAAGGGAAATGCGAAAGACTGCTCCAACTTCCGTACAGTGGCCCTTATTTCTCATGCCAGTAAGGTAATGCTCAAGATCCTGCAAGGAAGACTCCAGCAATACATGGAGCGAGAGTTGCCAGATGTTCAAGCTGGGTTTAGAAAAGGCAGGGGAACGAGAGACCAAATTGCCAATATCCGCTGGATAATGGAGAAAGGCAGGGAGTTTCAGAAAAACATCTACTTCTGCTTCATTGACTATTCTAAAGCCTTTGACTGTGTGGATCATAATAAATTGTGGCAAGTTCTTAGTGGGATGGGCATCCCAAGCCACTTCTCTCTCCTGAGGAATCTGTACAAGGACCAAGTAGCAACAGTCAGAACTGACCACGGAACAACAGACTGGTTCAAGATTGGGAAAGGCGTACGGCAAGGCTGCATCCTCTCACCCAACCTTTTTAACTTGTATGCAGAACACATCATGCGATGTGCGGGGCTGGATGAATGCAAAGCTGGGGTGAAAATTGCTGGAAGAAACATTAACAACCTCAGCTATGCAGATGACACCACTCTGATGGCCGAAAGCGAGGAGGAGCTGAGGAGCCTTCTAATCAAGGTGAAAGAAGAAAGCGCAAAAGCCGGGTTGCAGCTAAACGTCAAAAAAACCAAGATTATGGCAACAAGAATGATTGACAACTGGAAAATAGAGGGAGAAAATGTGGAGGCCGTGACAGACTTTGTATTTCTAGGTGCAAAGATTACTGCAGATGCAGACTGTGGCCAGGAAATCTGAAGACGCTTACTTCTTGGGAGGAGAGCAATGTCCAGTCTCGATAAAATAGTAAAGAGTAGAGACATCAGACTGGCAACAAAGATCCATTGCCTAGTCAAAGCCATGGTATTCCCTGTAGTCACCTACGGATGTGAGAGCTGGACCTTAGGGAAGGCTGAGCGAAGGAAGATCGATGCCTTTGAGCTGTGGTGTTGGAGGAAAGTTCTGAGAGTGCCTTGGACTGCGAGAAGATCCAACCAGTCCATCCTCCAGGAAATAAAGCCCGACTGCTCACTGGAGGGAAAGATACTAGAGACAAAGTTGAAGTCCTTTGGCCACATCATGAGGAGACAGGAAAGCCTAGAAAAGACAATTATACTGGGGAAAATGGAAGGAAGAAGGAAGAGGGGCCGACCAAGGGAAGACGGATGGATGGCATCCTTGAAGGGACTGGCTTGGCTTTGAAGGAGCTGGGGGTGGTGACGGCCGACAGGGAGCTCTGGCATGGGCTGGTCCATGAGGTCACGAAGAGTCGGAGACGACTGAACGAATGAACAACAACAAAGATTCATAAAGGTGTTATTCCCCCCCCAGGCCGACCCATTATTTCAGGTTCTTCTTCAGTGTTGGAACCAGTCGCTAAGTATCTGGACTCTTTCTGCCAACCCTTTGTCCCTCTCTGTGATTCCTATATCAAAGACACTAAGCACTTCATTAATGTTATAGAATAGGGCTGGTTGATCAAGAAAAAATTTGGTTCTAAAATCGATTTGTAATTGGGGTGTTTTTTTGTTTCGATATTTAAAATAATTACAAAATTTCCCCCCTACAATCCGTTAATATTTACGAAAATTTCGTAAATATTAACGAATCGATTCGTTAAGATGGCGGACCCCCGCGCGCATGCGCAAAACATTTCCGAAGCTTACGTTGTTGCCGCGGGGTCGATTCGTTAAGGGGGCTCCCTCAACTTGCTTCTAAAAGGGGGATGGACTGGATGACCTTTGGGGGTCCCCACTGGGAGTTGAACTCCAAAGCCCTTAGAGGAGGAGGAGGAAGAGGAGGAGGAGGAGGAGTTTGGGAGTCCTTGGTGAAGATCAGAGGATGCTTGACATGGGAGGGAGGAGGGAAAGGGGAGAAGGAGGGAGGGAGGCAAGGAGGAGGGTGGCCTTGGCTGCAGGGGAGCCTGCACCATGGAAGAAGGGGGCATGATCCAAGGGAGAAGATGCTCGGAGGAGGATGGATGCGTGGATGCGTGGATGGAGGGAGGATGGAGGCAGGCAGGCAAGCGGGTGTTTCCCTCCTTCCCGCTCTCACCGGTCTCCTGCTCCCCGAGGAAGGCATCCTCCTCCTTGCGGGAGCGGAGGCAGCTCTCCGAGCCCCCTCCTCCTCCTCCTCCTGCCGCCGCCGCCTCCTCCTCCTCGGGCAGCCGGGGAAAGCTGGTGATGCTCATGTAATCCACGGGCGAGTAGGCACCCAGGCTGCTCTGCTGGCTCGCCTCCTTCTCGGCCGCCGCAGCCGCGGCTCCAGCAGTCGCTGCGCTGCTCGCCATCCTTCTGCCGGGAAGGGAAAGCCAAGCCAAGCAAGCAAGCAAGGAGGCAAAGCGCGCTCGCGGGGGAGGGGCGGGGCAAAGAGAAAGGGGCGCCGGAGCGCCGGATTGGCTCCCAGGCACCAGCAGCATCCTCCATCCAATTTCCGAAACGGGCGGAAACTCGTTAAAAGGATGGGGGATGCCGCTTCGTTATTTTAAAACCCTTCCGGGTTTAAAAAAGTGTTTTGTTATCGTTTCGTAAATGCAAAAAATAACGAATGTTTAACGAATTACGAAATTAACGAACGAAACCGCACAGGCCTATTATAGAAAACCTCAAAGTAGAGGAGGATAGTGTTTTAGTAACTATTAGGCCTGGGTAACAACGGAAAAATTTGTTTCTAAAATCGATTTGTATTTGGGGTTTTTTTTTGTTTCGATATTTAAAATAATTACAAAATTTTCCTTTTAAAAAGTTCGATATTTACGAAATTTCGTAAATGGTAAAAAATTAACGAATCGATTTCCGAAACAATAACGAATCGATTCGTTAATGGCGGACGCGACCGCGAAATACGCTAAAAAACCTCCAAAACCTTCTGAAGCTTCCCTCTCCCTCTGTTGTTGACTGTTGGTGTGATATTATAATTTTTTTTACTAATTAAACCATAAAACTGGCCCAGACATGCGGAAATAATAACGAAACGACCTCAAAACAATAACGAAACGAATACAATATCGAAATACGAAGCATTTACGAAACGTTTTTGAAAATTCGTTTTTTTTAATAATTGCTCCAGAATGGTTCGTTATCGTTTTGTAATTGAAAAAATTAACAAATTATTAACGAATTACGAATTAACGAAACGAAACCGCCCAGCCCTAGTAACTATTGATGTCACCTCACTTTACACCAACATTCCATTAGATGAGGCCCGTACCACCATAGAGAATGTCCTCCATAACAGAACCAAGTTACATCCACCCACACATTTCCTTATGGACCTGTTGGATATAGTTTTAGAGAAAAATTATTTCCGTTTTCAAAATCAATTTTACTTTCAGGTCTTTGGTGTGGCAATGGGCAGTCCATTGGCCCCCTCAATTGCCAATTTATTTATGGCAAATTTAGAGAACACTGTATTATTAAATCCATCTTTAAATATGTATCACACCAATATTATATATTATGGACGATTTATTGATGACATATTCATGGTATTTAAATCAACCGAGGCCGCAGTAGGTTTCTCTAATTGGATCAACACCATACATACGTCTATTAAGTTCACCAGCCATTTCAACCTGTCACATATTAATTTTCTGGATGTTACAGTCTATAAAGATCACAATAAACTTTTAGTCAAGAACTTTAGAAAACCCACAGATAAAAATTATTTATTTATTATTTATTTATTTACTCCATTTGTATACCGCATTTATCAGCCTGGGACGGCGACTCAATGCGGTTTACAATAAAAATGGGCAACACTGACAGTAAATAAGACACACATACACAAACGACACACATATAGTCATCAACGCCTCAATTAGAATCAGATCCCGTTCTCACAGTCCTTTTTCGTTCCTTGTTCAAAATGCCGTCTTACTGAGTTAGTTGTCATTGCATAGTTATCCGAACGCCTGTTCATAGAGCCACGTCTTAACCCTCCTCCGAAACACCAGCAACGAAGGGGCCTGCCTGATGTCCACTGGTAGGGCATTCCATAGCCGAGGGGCCACCACCGAGAAGGCCCTGTCTCTCGTCCCCGCCAACCGCGCTTGTGACGCTGGCGGGACCGAGAGCAGGGCCTCCCCGGACGATCTTAACGTCCTCGCCGGTTCATAGGTGGAGATGCGTTCGGAGAGGTAAGTGGGGCCGGAACCGTGTAGGGCTTTATAGGCTAAAGCCAGCACCTTGAATTGTGCCCGGTAGCAAATTGGCAGCCAGTGGAGCTGGCTCAGCAAGGGGGTGGTGTGCTCCCTGAGTGCCGCTCCCGTTAGCAACCTGGCTGCCGAGCGCTGGACCATCTGAAGCTTCCGGGCAGTCTTCAAGGGCAACCCCACGTAGAGCGCGTTGCAGTAATCTATACGGGATGTGACGAGAGCATGGACTACCATGGCCAAGTCCGACTTCCCAAGATACGGGCGCAGCTGGCGCACGAGCCGAAGCAAAATTCTTATCTTCATTACAACAGCTTCCACCACTTTAGTTTAAAAACCAATCTTCCATTTTCACAGCTCCTCAGACTTAAACGGAACTCAAGCACCAAGGAACAGTTTATTCAGGAAAGTGTCACTTTAAGCCATGAGTTCAGAAATAGAGGCTACCCCAAACATGTAATAAGGAAAGCATTAACCAAAGCTGATAAAATAGATAGGACTACCTTACTGAAAGAATGCCCCAAACCCATAAAAAATCAAATTATTTGGACACAAGAACTATCGCACTATTCCAAACAGATTACCAGAATCATCAAAAAACACTGGCATCTTCTTCAAGATATTCCAGGTTGCCAAAAACCACCCATTTTTGGTAATAGGCGTACTAAAAACATAAGAGACTTGTTAATTCATACAGATTTAACCACTACTACTACTACACCTAAAAGCACTTTGAGAGGCCATTACCCCTGTGGACGCTGTAAATGTTGTCCGCAATCATGGAAAACTAAGGAGGTACACAACTATAGGAACAAAGTGGGCACCACACTCAAACATTTTTCCAATTGTAATAGCAGTAACCTTATCTACCTTCTAACATGTGACTGTGGTTTGTGGTATATTGGAAAAACAACCAGACCTCTGAGAATTAGAATTTCTGAACATAAATCTAGAATAAAATGTTTATCTATGGAGTCCCTTCTATATTCACACTTTACACAATACAAACATTCATCCAATTCCCTTAAATTTTGTGCTCTGGAATGCATCACACCAAAACCCCATATGGATTTGGAAGAACTATTATCCCAAAGGGAAATGTTCTGGATCTTTAAGTTGAAAACCCTTTCCCCTCAAGGACTTAACGAGTCACTTAATTTTAGCTGTTTCCTTTAAGTTTCTGATTACTCTTTATAAACCTGTGGATGACCCTTCAGAATTACTCGCAGTGTGAATTTACTTCAAGCAGAGTCACTTTTTGTATTAGCTACCTGGCATGATGTGAGTATATGTTATATGTTTGTTGTATCCATTATCTTTACTACTGTAATTGTGCTGGAAAATACTTGTTACTCTATGTCAGTGGTTCTCAACCTTCCTAATGCCGTGACCCCTTAATACAGTTCCTCATGTTGTGGTGACCCCCAATCATAAAATTATTTTCATTGCTACTTCATAACTCTAATTTTGCTACTGTTATGAATTGCAACGTAAACATCTGGTATGCAGGATGTATTTTCATTCACTGGACCAAATTTGGCACAAATACCTGATATGCCCAAATTTGAATACTAGTGGGGTTGAGAGGGGATTGATTTTGTCATTTGGGAGTTGTATTTGCTGGGATTTATAGTTCACCTACAATCAAAGGACATTCCGAACTTCATCAACAATGGAATTGAATTGAATCAAACTTGCCACATAGAACTCCCAAGACCAACACAAAATACTGAAAGGGTTTGGTGTGCACTGACCTTGATTTTTAGAATTATAGTTCATCTACATCAGAGAGCACTGTGGACTCAAATGATGGAGGATCTGGATCAAACTTGGCACAAATCCTCAATATGCCCAAATGTGAACGTTGGGGAGTTTGGGAAAAGTTCAGTGGTTCTCAACCTTTCTAATGCAGAAGGAGGCAAGGGACGGGTGGATGGCTTCGCGCGGGGCCTAGGCGCCCTGGGAAGATCAGGAGGAAGAGCCTACCAGGAGTGCCATTGGTTCAGGGGGTCGGCCGCCATTTTGGAGCCAATGCGGCTTCGCGACCCCCAGAAAATGGCCGAACGACCCCCCGAGGGGTCGCGACCCCCAGGTTGAGAACCGCTGCTCTATGTGATGTTATGTTTTGTTATAGATAAGAGTCTAGAGTTGCTGAATTTATCAACTCCTGAGGAAGGGGACTGCTTTCCCCGAAACAGGGTACAAAAATACCCGGGCACCCCTGTTGAATGCCATTCGGACTTTTCCTACAGAGACTTATTTTGAGAAGCAGTGCTCCATTTTCACTGGACTTAATTTGGATTTATTCCATGAAGATTTTTGAGAGTGGTGCTCCATCTTCATTATTGACTTCAGTATACATATAGCCTCATGACTCTATGCTTACTTTGTGTATGATTTATCTCATTGTATGTATCCCTGAAGCCTATATACAGTGGTACCCTTGTTCAGACCTGGAACTGTTACATTTGAGAGCGGTTGCTCCTTTTGATTTTGTTTTGGGCCACTGAATTGAGCTATATACTCGGGATTTTGTTAAATAGCATACTATATGCTCTTTTGACATTATATTTTGACATTATACATAGACTGTTTTGTGTTTGTGCTGATACCCTACAAGTACTCTGGGATATTGTATAGCCATCCAGTCCAACCCCATTCTGCCAAGAAGCAGGAATATTGCATTCAAATCACCCCTGACAGATGGCCATCCAGCCTCTGTTTAAAAGCTTCCAAAGAAGGAGCCTCCACCACACTCCGGGGCAGAGAGTTCCACTGCTGAACGGCTCTCACAGTCAGGAAGTTCTTCCTCTTGTTCAGATGGAATCTCCTCTCTTGTAGTTTGAAGCCATTGTTCCATTGCGTCCTAGTCTCCAAGGAAGCAGAAAACAAGCTTGCTCCCTCCTCCTCCCTGTGGCTTCCTCTCACATATTTATCCATGGCTATCATATCTCCTCTCAGCCTTCTCTTCTTCAGGCTAAACATGCCCAGCTCCTTAAGCCGCTCCTCATAGGGCTTGTTCTCCAGACCTTTTATCATTTTAGTCGCTCTCCTCTGGACACATTCCAGCTTGGTGTCAATTCCCCCAGTGATTTTTGAGTTCTGATGGTAGCACAAACGAACATTACATTTTTATTTATATAGATATTTGGCACCTTTTGCTTAGCTCGATAAAACTATCCTAGTGTTGAATTTTACTCAGTTTTGCTTGCACCTGTTGTAGGAGGTGAGCTGGTGGTTTGTGTTCGTGGAAGGCGTTTCCTTTCAGGTTGCTTTTCACGCCGGCAAAGGGGTGGGTTCAGGTTCGGCGGGGGGCTTTGATCCAAAATGTGTGATACAACATTTCAGAGGCAAGCGCGACACTGGGAACGCAGAGGGCATGAAAGGCACATACAAATGTGGCTGTTTAAGTACGGCAGTGCCGAGGTAGCAAAGGGAACTCGGAAGAGAAAGCCTTACAAATGGTAAAAAAGAAGGAGCATCAAAGCAAATGGGAGCGAAATTGCTACCTAGAGTACCAGCAAACAGTCACAAAGAAATTAACGATGCCGGTTAAAACCTCCAAAACACATTTTTTTTGGGGAGGAACAGAGAAACTTGACAGCTGGGAACTGTCTTGAAGAGGTGGATCGTGTTTCCGCGAACAGGCCTTTCATAGTTCGGTAGCAGAGAAGCCGGAATCATAGAATCAAAGAGTTGGAAGAGACCTCCTGGGCCATCCAGTCCAACCCCATTCTGCCAAGAAGCAGGAATATTGCTTTCAAATCACCCCTGCCAGATGGCCACCCAGTCTCTGTTTAAAAGCTTCCAAAGAAGGAGCCTCCACCACACTCCGAGGCAGAGAGTTCCACTGCTGAACGGCTCTCACAGTCAGGAAGTTCTTCCTCATGTTCAGATGGAATCTTCTTTCTTGTAGTTTGAAGCCATTGTTCCATTGCGTCCTAGTTTCCAGGAAAGCAGAAAGGAAGCTCGCTCCCTCCTCCCTATGACTTCCCCTCACGTATTTATAGATGGCTATCATATCCCCTCTCAGCCTTCTCTTCTTCAGGCTAAACATGCCCAGCTCTTTAATCCACTCCTCATAGGGCTTGTCCTCCAGACCTAGATCTAGATCTAGACACTAGATTCCTCTTGATGCAGGCCAAAATCCCATTGGCTTTTTTTTTGTCGCCACACCACATTGTTGGCTCATGTTGAACTTGTTGTCCACGAGGACGCCAAGATCTTTTTCACAATCTTGCCCACGAAGGACAGGCAACTGTCTTCAATAACTTCTTCTTTACTTTAAATGGAAAATCCCCTTTTTAACTTCTCCCAGGCTAACTGTAATCTAACCCTTACTGACATGGGCTCCGCTACCGGGTCGAATTGCATCTCGAAGCACCGAGTGGACCTACCAGTAAAGGTTTAGATACTCTCCAGCTGGAGTTCTTTGGTCTTTAGGGCTGTTTCCCTGGAAATCTTTGGAGACTCTCAAGACTGTTCTTCCCCGGAAAGTCTTGGATGCTCTTAAGACTGTTCTCCCTGGAAGGTCTTGGATGCTCTTAAGACTGTTTCCCCCCGAAAAATCTTAAGGGTTGAAGCTTTTGTACAGGGGAATCTTGCACACATCCTGTACATTAGCTTTCTTTGCTGAGACTAACTAAAAATGGCTCCCTTCCCTTCCCAATTGCCCTGAGCAAGGGGCGGAACCATAACTTAACGATGATGGACAGGTGACTTACCCTATGACTGCAACCAAAGAAGCCACCTATCTGCAGAGTCCCTGAAACCTAGGACTACAAACAAACATTCAATACAAAGCAAATAAAGTTGGAGCTACTGGTACAGCCGTACCAGCACACTTTGTCTTTTGCACTTGAAGCAGTTTACTATGTTGTTGTTGTTGTTGTTGTTGTTAAACTTCTAGGGTTCAAATCAAACTAGTAGATCTTGCAGGTCCTTCAAGTCCTGTTTTTAGGGCAGTAGTAAGGATTATGGGGGGGGGGGGGGGGGAATGGGAAGTGTTTTCGAAAGCAATCAAATTGGCATGTTAGTCTTCCAGAAGCAGCATTTAAGCCAGCATTGAGGTCTACACATGTGTTATGTATGCTCCTCTCAATAGTTAGGGGTGGGATATTTTCTCCTATCTCAAACTTTCCATTATTAAAATTGCCTGGGTTGATAAACTCTCTGTGCCAACTGAAAGCTGTGTGGGAGTCTGGATTGT
>NW_026844478.1:38045002-38143587 GCF_025583915.1 Anolis sagrei ordinatus | reverse complement strand
TGGGATCCACTAAACCAAGACCACTTTAACAAGGAACCACTAGACCAGGGGCTACTTGACCAGGGACCACTTCGACCAGGGACCACTTTAGTGGGGACCACTAGACCAAGACCACTAGACCAGGGACCACTTTGACCAGGGACCACTTTAGTGGGGTCCACTAGACCAAGACCACTAGACCAGGGACCACTTTGACCAGGGACCACTTTATTGGGGTCCACTAGACCAAGACCACTAGACCAGGGACCACTTTGACCAGGGACCACTTGATCAGGAACCACTTGACCAAGGACCACTATACCAGGGCCCACTAGACGAGGGACCACTTTGACGAGGGACCACTTCAGAGGGACCACTCTGAAGCAGAGAGTTCCACTGCTGAACAGCTCTTCTTATGGTCATGAAGTTCTTCCTAATGTTCATCTGGAATCTCCTTTTCTGTCATTTGAACCCATGCCTCCATTGAGTCCTAGTCTCTAGGGCAGCTGAAAGGAAAATTCGCCTTTTTCCACTGCTTATGGAACAATGGCTTCAAACTACAAGAAAGGAGATTCCATCTGAACATGAGGAAGAACTTCCTGACTGTGAGAGCCGTTCAGCAGTGGAACTCTCTGCCCCGGAGTGTGGCGGAGGCTCCTTCTTTGGAAGCTTTTAAACAGAGGCTGGATGGCCATCTGCCAGGGGTGATTTGAATGCAATATTCCTGCTTCTTGGCAGAATGGGGTTGGACTGGATGATGGCCCAGGAGGTCTCTTCCAACTCTTTGATTCTATGATTCTATTCTATGATTCTAAGGCATGCATCACCTTGATAGTATCATCTTTCAAGATTTTGAACAGTTCAGCTGGGATCCCGTCGTCTCCTGCTGCCTTGTTGTTAGCCATGCTTCTTAAGGCCCATTCGACCTCACTCCTCAGGATGTCTGGTTCTAATTCACACACCACACCGTCAAAACTCTCCTCGATATTATTATTCTTCCTATACAGATCTTCTATATAGTCTCGTCACCTTCTCTTCATCTCTTCAGCTTCTGTTAGGTCCCTGCCATCTTTGTTTTTAAGGCCCATTCAACCTCACTCCTCATGATGTCTGGTTCTAATTCACTCATCACACCGTCAAAACACCTCGATATTATTATCCTTCCTATACAGATCTTCTGTATAGTCTCGCCACCGTCTCTTGATCTCTTCAGTTTCTGTTAGGTCCCTGCCATCTTTGTTTTTAAGGCCCATTCAAACTCACTCCTCAGGATGTCTGGTTCTAATTCGCTCACCCGACCGACAGTACTCTCCTCGGTATTATTATCCTTCCTATACAGATCTTCTGTATATTCTCGCCACCTTCTCTTCATCTCTTCAGCTTCTGTTAGGTCCTTGCCATCTTTGTTTTTAAGGCCCATTCAAACTCACTCCTCAGGATGTCTGGTTCTAATTCGCTCACCAGACCGACAAAACTCTCCTCGGTATTATTATCCTTCCTATACAGATCTTCTGTACAGTCTTGCCACCTTCTCTTCATCTCCAGCTTCTGTTAGGTCCCTGCCATATGAAACATACCTCTCACGAATCTTAATAATTGGCTTCAGTTACCTTCTTCAGGAAGAGCCCTATTAGAATGGCAGGACCGGGTTTTGCTCTTGCCTCCCACTGTAGCCAATGGCAAAGCTTCATTTAGATTAATGGAGCTGGATGGCGCCCTCAAGATGATCAACCACGGTGTTCAGTTGTGGTTCTGTCGCCATGTAGATTTTCTTCCCCTCAGATTCCTTTGCTGAAGCAAAGCAGCAGTGAAAACTGGAACATCTGCTGAATTAATCTCCATCACATTATAATGTGTACCCTTAATTACAGGTACATGTCAGTGTTACTCAGCATCAGCGCAGAGTATTTGTTAATGACTTTGCAACAGATATACTTAAATGTCAGGCTTGTTGGAGGGAAAAGAGAGCTGCTGGTGTTACACCATGCCCAAAGCAGACTTATTATTTTTTTCGCGGAGCAATGTCAGTATCATGGAATTCTTGTTGCAGTTGTTTCAAGGGAATATAACTTTTCTGAGTCAGAGCCTGTAGGTACGTCAGACCTTGTAAAGTAAAGATTTACAAGTTTAGTACAACCCCCTTCTCTACGGTTTTGTTTACCCAATCTCCAAAAAAGTCTCCCCTGGAAGCGTTTGTGACCTGCTTTATGTCCTCTGGTGTGATTCTATAGTATGCTTCTGACCCAAATACAGGCAAAATACAGCATTTGCTACTATCTTTTCCCCCCAAATAATTTTTATTAAACAGTAGCTTGGGGACCCGGCGCTGTCCGGGTTATTATAGAAAGTGGGTAATTGCAGTTCTGTATGCCAAGTTTGGTCTTTATTGGTCATTGGATGACGGTTGCATCGTTTTCAGGAAGAGTGAAGGTTGGGACTTCAAGTACTTTCACTCACTTCCTGAAACCACTGCCACCCTCATCCAATGACTGATAAAGACCAAACTTGGCACACAGCCCCCATGACCCACTCTATATCCTGCTGCTGTTTGGAGGAGGGTGGACCATGGATGATGGGACTTCAAGTACCTTCACTCCTCCAAACAGCAGCAGGATATAGAGTGGGTCATGGGGGCTCCATGAGCCAAGTTTGGTCTTGATCAGTCATTGGATGAGGGTGGCAGTGGTTTCAGTAAGTGAGTGAAGGTACTGCAAGTCCCATCATCCAAAGTCCATCCTCCTTCAAACTGCAGCAGGATGTAGAGTGGGTCATGGGGGCTCTGTGTGCTAAGTCTGGTCTTGATCAGTCATTGGATGAGGGTGGCAGTGGTTTCAGTAAGTGAGTGAAAGTATTGCAAGTCCCATCATCCAAAGTCCATCCTCCTTCAAACTGCAGCAGGATGTAGAGTGGGTCATGGAGGCTCTGTGTGCCACGTTTGGTCTTGATCAATCATTGGTTCAGGGTCTCAGTGGTTTCAGTAAGTGAGTGAAGGTACTGCAAGTCCCATCATCCATGATCCACTCTCCTCCAAACTGAAACAGGATGTAGATAGGGTCATGGAGGCTCTGTGTGCCAAGTTTGGTCTTGATTGGTCATTAGATGAGGGTTGCAGCAGTCTTGGGGAGTGGAGGTAATTGAAGTCCCATCATCCATGGTCTGTCCTTTTCGAAAGTGCACCAGGATATAGAGTGGATCATGGGGGCTCTGTGTGCCTAGCTGTACCTGGCCACTCGTTGCTGTGGCCCAGTCTGGTTAAATGGAAAAGAAAGAAAAGAGTAAGAGCTGGCTTCGAATATATGTGATTTTACAATGCTTGTGGGTATACAATATTTTTGTTTCTCCATATTTTTACCTGTCACAGGTGTGACATCTTTATAATAGTAGCTATATGGAAACATAAAACCATGTGCCTATGAGGGCTCGGCTGGATCATTTTTGGGGGTCTCTTTCAGATTTATGATATGTAGCATGTGTGTATTTATGTGTATGTGTGTGTATGTGTGTGTGTGTGTGTGTATATATATATATATATATAGTTTGTATGTGTGTGTATACATATGTGTGTGTGTGTGTGTGTGTCTGGCCAAACTTCCCTTCCTCTTTCTTTCCTTTTCTTCCTTCCTTCGCTCCCAATTTCTTTCCTTCCTTCCTTCCTTCCTTCCTTCCTTCCTTCCTTCCTTCCTTCCTTCCTTCCTTCCTTCCTTCCTTCCTTTCTTCTTTCCCTTTTCTTCTTTCCCTTTTCTTCTTTCCTTCTTCCTTCCTTCTCTTCCTAGAGTTGGAAGAGTCCTCCTGGGCCATCCTCCAGTCCAACCCCATTCTGCCAAGAAGCAGGAATATTGCATTCAAATCACCCCTGACAGATGGCCATCCAGCCTCTGTTTCAAAGCTTCCAAAGAAGGAGCCTCCACCACACTCCGGGCAGAGAGTTCCACTGCTGAACGGCTCTCACAGTCAGGAAGTTCTTCCTCATGTTCAGATGGAATCTCCTCTCTTGTAGTTTGAAGCCATTGTTTGGTGTCCTAGTCTCCAGGGAAGCAGAAAACAAGCTTGCTCCCTCCTCCCTGTGGCTTCCTCTCACATATTTATACATGGCTATCATGTTTCCTCTCAGCCTTCTCTTCTTCAGGCTAAACATGCCCAGCTCCTTAAATCGCTCCTCATAGAGCTTGTTCTCCAGACCCCTGATCATTTTAGTCATCCTCCTCTGGACACATTCCAGCTTGTCAATATCTCTACTGAATTGTGGTGCCTAGAATGGGACACAATATTCTAACCAAGGCAGAATAGAGCATGGGGAGCATGGCTTCCCTAGATCTAGACCAGTGTTTCTCAACCTGGGGGTCGGGACCCCTGTGGGGGTCTCAAGGGGGTGTCAGAGGGGTCACCAAAGACCATCAGGAAACACAGTATTTTCTGATGGTCATGGGGGTTCTGTGTGGGAAGTTTGGCCCAATTCTATCATTGGTGGGGTTCAGAATTCTCTTTGATTGTAAGTGAACTATAAATCCCAGCAACTACAACTCCCAAATGTCAAGATCTATTTTCCCCAAACTCCATCAGTATTCACATTTTGGCATATTGAGTATTTGTGCCAAGTTTGGTCCTGATCCATCATTGTTTGAGTCCACAGTGCTTTCAGGATTTTCTGTTGGTCATGGGAGTGTGTGCCAAGTTTGGTTCAATTGCATCATTGGTGGGGTTCAGAATGCTTGATTGTAGGTGAACCTCCAACTGCGACCGTACCTTGGGAAGTCTGACTTGGCCACGGTAGTCCACGCTCTGGTTACATCCCGTCTTGACTACTGCAATGCTCTCTACGTGGGGTTGCCTTTGAAGACAGCCCGGAAGCTCCAATTAGTCCAACGGGCAGCCATGATACTAACAGGAGCGGGGCGCAGGGAGCATACAACTCCTCTGCTGCACCAGCTCCACTGGCTGCCGATTTGCTACCGGGCTCAATTCAAAGTGCTGGCATTGGCCTTTAAAGCCCTAAACGGTTCTGGCCCAACTTATCTATCCGAACGTATCTCAGCCTATCAGCCCACCAGGACCCTAAGATCTTCTGGGGAGTCCCTGCTCTCTATCCCGCCGGCTTCACAAGTGCGGCTGGTGGGAACGAGAGACAGGGCCTTTTCTGTGGTGGCCCCTCGGCTTTGGAACACCCTCCCCATAGAGGTACGATCAGCCCCTTCGCTGATGGTGTTTCGGAAAAGATTGAAGACATGGATGTTTAAACAAGCATTCGGTTAATCCGTTGCAACGAATTTTGATGACTAAAGGATGGGTAATCATGGACGACGAATTTTGGATTGCGATTTCAGTTACGAGATGCATGGGATTGTTATTGGTGGCCCAATAACTTGTATTGTATATGTGTTTTATGCTTTTAAATTGAATATTGTTTTTTAACTGTTGTAAACCGCAATGAGTCGCCGATTTAGGCTGAGATATTAGCGGTATACAAGCGATAATAAATAAATAATAATAAATAAAATCCCAGCAACTACAAACGCCCAAATGACAAAATCAACTACATCTCCCAAATGACAAAATCAATCCCCCCCCATCCCCGCTAATATTCAAATTTGGATGTATTGGGTATTTGTGCACATCCTGCATATCAGATATTTACATTACAATTCATAACAGAAGCAAAATTACAGTTACGAATTAGCAACGAAAATAATTTTATGGTCAGGGGCCACCACATGTGGAACGGTATTAAGGGGTCGAGGCATTAGGAAGGTTGAGAAACACTGATCTAGACACTAGGCTCCTCTTAATGCAGGCAAAATCCCATTGGCTTTTTTTGCCGCCACATCACATTGTTGGCTCATGTTTAACTTGTTGTCCACGAGGACTCCAAAAAAGAGAAACAGAATAATGAAAAAGATTCAATATACCCCAAAGAGAATTCTCGGATGGGGGTTTCCAAATCTACAATGTTATTATGAGGCTTTCCAATTAAGAGCACTACTAGAAATAAGTTTAAAGGGAGAAGATAAATGGATAAAAGTAGAGAATGAAATAAATCTAGGATGGGGAAAATACGGGTTATACACCAGAGACATTAACAAAATAAAGGAAAATCTAACAGGGCCGAGAAAGGTAGCATATGACTGTTGGCAAAAATGGCAAAAACTATGGGCATATAAAATATCAGGAAAGACCCCTATTAAGTAGGCCTGGGTAACAACGGAAAAATTTGTTTCTAAAATCGATTTGTATTTGGAGGGTTTTTTTGTTTCGATATTTAAAATAATTACAAAATTTTCCTTTTAAAAAGTTCGATATTTACGAAATTTCGTAAATGGTAAAAAATTAACGAATCGATTTCCGAAACAATAACGAATCGATTCGTTAATGGCGGACGCGACCGCGAAATACGCTAAAAAAACTCCAAAACCTTCTGAAGCTTCCCTCTCCCTCTGTTGTTGACTGTTGGTGTGATATTATAATTTTTTTCACTAATTAAACCATAAAACTGGCCCAGACATGCGGAAATAATAACGAAACGACCTCAAAACAATAACGAAACGAATACAATATCAAAATACGAAGCATTTACAAAACGTTTTTGAAAATTCGTTTTTTTAATAATTGCTCCAGAATGGTTCGTTATCGTTTTGTAATTGAAAAAATTAACGAATTATTAACGAATTACGAATTAACGAAACGAAACCGCCCAGCCCTACTATTAAGAGCATGGGACTTCCCGAAAGATTAGCAAATAACTTAGAAGAAAAGGGATTAAGGAGGGTACAAGATATGTGGAAACAAGATGGAGAGATAATTAATTGGCCAGAGTTTTTGGAAAAGGGGGGGGGAAAGAAAATTGGTTAAAATTAAGAGGGATTTGGGAAAAAGTAAAAAAAGAGGGTGCAAAACCCACTGAAGAACTAAAGGTAGATAAATTGCTAAATGCAAGAGAAAAGACAAGTAAAGGAACAGTGGCAAAAATATATAATTTAATGGTAGAAGATAAAGAGTTTATGATTAGAGCAGCGGTCGGGAACCTATGGCTCTCCAGGTGTGGTGGACTTCAACTCCCACAATGCCTTGAGGCTCGGCACTAGCGGGCGGAGCCGAAGCGGCGAGGAGGCGCGTTGCCCGCAGGGGTTTCCGCCCGCTCTCTCCCTCCGAGGCCAGCCTTTGCTGCCCGTCCTCCATGAAAAAGAGCCTCTTTTTCATGGAGGACGGGCAGCAAAGGCTGGCCTCGGAGGGAGAGAGCGGGCGGAAACCCCTGCGGGCAACGCGCCTCCTCGCCGCTTCGGCCCCGCCCGCTAGTGCCGAGCCTCAAGGCATTGTGGGAGTTGAAGTCCACCACACCTGGAGAGCCAAAGGTTCCCGACCGCTGGATTAGAGCAATAAGTAACAAATGGAATGGAGTTAAATCATTACAGACAAAAGAAATAGAGGAAATAATTAGGAACATGAATAAAATAAAAATAGAAAAATATAATGAATTAGAAAAAAGATGATATTAAGATGGTATAGAACTCCTGAACAATTGGCTTATATGTTAAAAGGAAAGAATTCGAAGTGTTGGCATTGTAATAAAGAAAAAGGTACTTATTCACACATGTGGTGGGAGTGTTCTGAAATAAAAAAATTCTGGCAAATCATACAAGTAAAAATTCAGGAGATATTCCAGATAAGAATTCAAATTAATAATGATTTGCTACTTTGGGGAGTGTTGGATCATCCGAGTATAATAATTAATTGCCAGGAGTTATTTAAGGTAACAATAAGAGCAGCCCATGCAGTGATTGCCAGAGGATGGAAAGACAAATTGAAATGGACGTTAACTAATTGGAATGATTATATGTACGACCAAGTGCTGTTAGACATTACGGGAATTATGACCAAGCAAACTCCAAGATCTTTTTCACACGTACTGTTCTCGAGCCAGGCCTCATCGTCCCCCATTCTGTATCTTTGCATTTCGTATCTTTGCAATTTCATCTTTGCATGAAATTGTACAACAGGAAAACCTAGGATCAGAACACTCCTAAAGATATCGCATATATTTGCCTGCAAACCCCGGACCACAGGTTGTACCTCCTTGACCTTCTGGAGAGCCAACCATTAATCATCGCAGTGTCTCTTTGAACTCTGGAAATAGATAAGGCTAAATTATCTCAGATGATTTGAAAGAGTCACTTCAAAATTAATGTAGCCATTTTTCTAATCTCATTTGGAGGCTTAAAATAATAATGCAAAGCTCAGGTGAAAATTCTTCGACATCTCTTTCCACCCTGTCCCAGTTTCAAGGGAGAACACACCAAATGGATGTGAAGTTCTCATTGCTCCTGCCACTGGTGCCGATCTTTTTTTAAAATAAACTTTTATTGATATTTGTTCTAAAATAGACATTTACCAACATATACATACGACATTTAACATTATACATTTGACAATACATCCAAAGACAACAAAAGTACCAGAAAGACAAAACATACAAACTTTGACAAATGTATAGACTTCCAGATCTCCCCGAGCTGAGGAACTCCTCCTTTACAGATGAGTTTCTTATTCTTTATGTATATATTAGGCTTGGGCGGTTTCGTTCGTTAATTTCATAATTCGTTATTAATTCGTATTTAAATTAGCTTACGATCTAATATTGAGCCATGCAGGAATAGTGTGAGGAGTAATTAAGAATCGAAACAATTTTTCCAAGTTTTGTAATTATTTTCGTAATTTCGTAATTATATTTTATAATATACAATTATAATATAATATATAATATAATAGGTTCTTGTGGGTTTTTTCGGGCTATAGAGCCATGTTCTAGAGGCATTTCTCCTGACGTTTCGCCTGCATCTATGGCAAGCATCCTCAGAGGTTGAGAAGGTCTGTTGGAAGTAGGAAAATGGGTTTATATATCTGTGGAATGGCTGGGGTGGGGCAAGGAGCTCTTCCCTGCTGCAGTTAGGTGTGAATGTTTAGCTGATCACCTTCATTAGCATTTGAAGGCCTGCCTGAGCCTGGGAAAATCTGTTGCTGGGAGGTGTTAATCTGTGCCTGGTTTTTTCCTCTCTGTTGTTTAGCTGTTATAATTTTAGAGTTTTTTAATACTGGTAGCCAGATTTTGTTCATTTTCATGGTTTCTCTTCCTTTCTGTTGAAATTGTCCACATGCTTGTGGATTTCAATGGCTTCTCTGTGTAGTCTGACATGGTGGTTGTTGGAGTGGTCCAGCATTTCTGTTCTCAAATAATATGCTGTGTCCAGGCTGGTTCATCAGGTGCTCTGCTATGGCTGACTTCTCTGGTTGAAGTAGTCTTCAGTGCCTTTCATGTTCCTTGATGCGTGTCTGGGCAATGCTGCTGCTGCGTTTGGTGGTCCCTCTGTAGACTTGTCCACAGCTGCATGGTATACGGTAGACTCCTGCAGAGGTGAGAGGATCCCTCTTGTCCTTTGCTGAACGTAGCATTTGTTGGATTTTCTTGGTGGGTTTGTAGATTGTTTGTATGTTGTGTTTCCTCATCAGCTTCCCTATGCGGTCAGTGGTTCCTCTTGATGTATGGCAGGAACACTTTTCCTCTGGGTGGATCTTCATCTTTACTCTCGTGGCTTGTTCTTGGTCTTGCAGCTCTTCTGATGTCTGAGGTGGAGTATCCATTGGCCTGGAGAGCCCAGTTGAGGTGGTTCAGTTCATCTTGGAGGAGGTGGGCTTCGCAGATTCTTTTTGCACTTTGCCATTTTATATATGGGACATCATTTTATAATAATATAATATACATTATATATTATATTATATTACATTATATTATTATAATACTATTATATTATAGTATTGTATATTATATTTTTTATTATATATTATATTACTATATTATTATTATATTATATTATAATTGTATATTATAATATAATATATGTGTAGAGAAGTGTTTATTATAAAGGGTTTAATGTACTGTGTTTAAACTGTATTTATGTTTTACATGCGTGGCCATGGCCTAGCTGTGAGAGATAGGTTGCCATGGTGACAAGGCAGAAGAGAAGGTGGGCGGAGCTTAAGGAGATAAAGGTTTGAAAGTAACAGTTAAGAGTCAGTCAGGAGGTACTTGACACCGGTAAGAATAGCATATATGAGTAAAAATAACTCAATAAATTGTTGGAGAGGGTGTCAAGAACCAGGAACATATATACACATGTGGTGGCAATGTAAATATGTAAATAATTTTTGGGGGATAGTATTTAGAGAAATAGAAACTATAATGAATATAAAACTAGATAAAAGTCCTAGTATAGCATTACTATCACTATATAACGATAAGCATTTGAAAAAGGAGGATAAAGAAGCGATAACAAACTTACTAACTATAGCAAGACTGCTTATAGCAAGGAATTGGAAAAAAGAAATGAATATACAAATAGAGGAGTGGTATAAAGAAGCATGGAAAATAGCAATAAACGATAAATTGACATGTATATTAAAGGTTAAAAAAGGTATATGGAAACAAAGCGATTTTGATGCTGTATGGGGAAGATTTGTGGTAAATGGATTAAAAAATAAGGAAGGAAAATTACCGTCACAAGAAGAAATGAAATTTTGGACAGATGAAATGTAAGAAGGGTGGCTTGAAATGGGTGGAGGGGAGCACTGTGGTGGGAAAAGGGGGGGAAAAAATGAGAAAAAAAGGGGGAGAAATGTTAGAGTAAAATAATAAAATAACATGTTAAAGAGGTTGATGTACAAAATGTAATAGTATGTAATAAAGTGATAAATCAAAAAAAAAAAAAAAAAAAAAGAGTCAGTCAGGAGGATGAGACCCTGAGAAGAGGAGGGAGTCAGTTAGGGCTCTGTGTGGTGAAGCAGTATAAATTCAGTTAGTTCTTAGCATTTGTGAAAATTTCTTCAGCAAGGGAGCTGAAGGTGAAACCTTGTTAGATTGCTTGTGTTAAAAAGAATCTAACAAAGGGGGTTTTAGGGATCCCAGTAGTGAAAGACTGGAGATCGGTGGTTTGATCCGGTATAGGACAAACAGAGTGAATATTCACAACAGGGAACACTGAAATAATAAAGTACTTCACTGAAGAAGGAGTTTAAAGGATTGTAACATCAGAAGCCTGAATGTATCTCTACCAAGCCATATTGTAACCATCAAGCTTGTGCCAAGTTCAACATCTTAGTATTGCAACAATTACGCTCTGTTAACAATAAACTTGTTCTCTCTGTGTTATAAATCTGCCTCCTCCATTGATTTTACATTTGGTGCAATCCACTCTACCAAAGTTGCCTCACAACGCAGATAGGGATAAACAGAGACTTCAATTCCAACGTCTCTATATATATAATGGTGGCGGTGTAATCAAGCAGTTTTGGGACTTCCTTATAATTTATGCTGAAATTAGGTGGATCAACATACATATTTACTTAATTTTGGTAATCCCATTTAGGTGGGATTACGCTTCCTTACAATATGTAATATATTATAATATAATGTAATATATATAATATAATATACAATTATAATATAATAGAATATATCATATATATATTATAATATAATAGAATATATTATATATATTATATATAATAATATAATATAATAATATAATAATAATATAATAATATAATATTATATATATAATATAATATAATATACAATAATATAATATAATAATATTATAATACAATATACAACAATATAATATAATCATATTATAATAATATAATATAATATAATATAATATAATATAATATAATATAATATAATATAATATAATATAATATAATATAGTTGTTGTTTGTTTTATCACACCAACAGTCAACAACAGAGGGAGAGGGAAGCTTCAGAAGTTCCCCCTGTCCCATTTGGAGGGTTTTTTAGCGTATTGCACAATTGCGTCCTCCATTAACGAATCAATTCGTAATTGTTTCGTAATTTCCTAAATTTCGTATATTTTGAACTTTTTTAAAGAAAAATTTCGGAATTCTTTTAAAAAACGAAACACAAAACCCCCCTAAAAACGAATCGAGTTTAGAAACAAATTTTTCCGTGGTTGCCCAGCCCTACGTATATCAGCACACTCCCAGACACACTGTTCAGGAACTACAAAGGAGGGAAAGTTGCACAGTGATACTGTCTTCCGCCTGTTGATTTCAGTTATTTATTTATGCCTTACAATATTTATATCTCTACTAGCGGTCCCCTGCCACGCGTTGCTGTGTCCCAGTCTGTTGATCTGGAAAATAAAGTAATGAGAAAGTATTGGTTTCTAATATATGTCATGTCTTGATGCTTGTGGGTAAACAGTATTTCTTGCTGTTTCTTTGTCAGTGTTGATGTGGAGAGTGTCTGGTTTGCCCACCCTGGAACATGCAAGATATCATTGTCCTTCTTTAAGGGTCCCTTTCAAATCTATGATACTATATCTCTCTGTGTGTGAATCATCTATCTATCTATCTACCTATCTCTATGGCTGGATGGCTCTTTGTCAGGAGGACTTTGATTACGTTTTCTTGCTCTGATGAAGGGAGTTGGATTGGATGGCCTTAAGTCATGGGGGTTCTGTGTGGGAAGTTTGGCCCAATTCTGTCATTGGTGGGGTTCAAAACACTCTTTGATTGTAGGTGAACTATAAATCCCAGTAACTACAATTCCTAAATGTCAAGGTCTATTTCCCCCAAACTCCATCTATATTTACATTTGGGCATTTGGAATACTCATGCCAAATTTGGTCCAGATCCATCATTGTTTGAGTCCATGGTAGTCTCTGGATGTAGGTGAACTCCAACTCCCAAACTCAAGGTCAATGCTTACCAAACCCTTCTAGTGTTTTCTGTTGGTCATGGGAGTCCTGTATGCCCCGGTTGGTTTAATTGTATCATGCTATTTGATTGTAGGTGAACTATAAATCCCAGCAACTACAACTTCCTATCTATCGATCTATCGATCTATCGATCTCTCTCTATCTATCTATCTATCTATCTATCTATCTATCTATCTATCTCTATGGCTGGATGGCTCTTTGTCAGGAGGACTTTGATTACGTTTTCTTGACCTGATGAAGGGATTGGATTGGATGGCCTTAACTAAGTATTTTCTGTTGGTCATGGGGGTTCTGAGTGAGAAGTTTGCCCCGATTCTGTCGTTAGTAAGGTTCAGAATGCTCTTTCATTGTAGGTGAACTGTGATCCCAGTGACTACAACTCGCAAATGTCAAGTTTTATTTTCCCCAAACTCTATCTATGTTCATATTTGGGCATATTGAGTGCTTGTGCCAAGTTTGGTCCAGATCCATCATTGTTTGAGTCCACAGTGCTCTCTGGATGTAGGTGAACTACAACTCCCAAACTCAAGGTCAATGCCCACCAAACCCTTCCAGTATTGTATTGTCGAAGGCTTTCATGGCTGGAATCACTAGATTCTTGTGGGTTTTTTTCGGGATATAGAGCCATGTTCTAGAGGCATTTCTCCTGACGTTTCGCCTGCATCTATGGCAAGCATCCTCAGAGGTCGTGAGGTCACTACCTCTGAGGATGCTTGCCATAGATGCAGGCGAAACGTCAGGAGAAATGCCTCTAGAACATGGCTCTATAGCCCGAAAAAACCCACAAGAACCTTCCAGTATTTTCAGTTGGTTATGGGAGTTCTGTGTGTCACGTTTGGTTCAATTCCATTGTTGGTGGGGTTCAGAATGCTCCTTGATTGTAGGTGAACTATAAATCCCAGCAACTCCAACTCCCAAATGACAAAATCATAATTTTTTGAGTGATGGTCACTCCTTGTGTTGTGAGACGTTTTGTTGCCAAATTTGGTGTGATTTCGTTCATTGGTTCTTTTGTTTTTAAGGTACTCATTATGCACAGAGCATTGTATATATATATAGATTATCTCATGCGCTGCGTTTCTATTTCAGCTGCAGAAGCCAGTCCAAAATGAAGCTTCCTGTCCTTTTGGTCCTTGCGATTTCGACTGTCTTCAGCACAACTGTCAAGCTGGTATCGAAGAGAAATTCAGGTAAGTCCTGGGAAATTTTCTTTGGATGTGTTTTTCACTAAAGCTACTTATTACACATTGAAGACGGGACGTATCCAAGTTTCGTTGCTTTCGGTAGAAGAGTTTTATGGCTTTGGTTCCAAACTGCCTTGCATTGCTTGGGTGATGTTGTGTATTCTGCCATCGAATTTGTCATTATATTTAGCATCATAAACGTATTTTCTGTTCTGTTTATGCTGAAGACTAAAAATAAGGCGATGTTTTAAAAAATCCAGATTATTGAGGTATTGATATATCAGTTTGCTCAGCATAGACATTATTGTCACATTATTGATAGTCATCGTGGATGCAAGGCATATTGGAAATTAAAGTCGGTAGTACTTGAATGCCTTGTTGGTTGGAATGAGTGATTGGTGGGTATTTCGTATACTGCTGAGGTAAAAGGAAAGCTGCAAAGTGGTTGTTTGGTTGTTATTTTGTATACTGCTGTGGTAAAAGGAAAGCTGCAAAGCAATTGTTTGGTTGTTATTTCTTCTACTGCTGAGGTAAAATGAAAGCTGCTCATTGGTTGGTTGTTATTTCCTCTACTGCTGAGATAAATAGTAAGCTGAACAGTGATTGGTTGCTAGAGCTCAGTTTTCATTTCTTATACTGCTGAGGTGAAGTGACAGCTGCTTTGTGATTGGTGGCTATTTCATATACTGCTGAGGTAAAAGGAAAGCTGCAAAGCGATTGTTTGGTTGTTATTTCTTCTACTGCTGAGGTAAAATGAAAGGTACTCAGTGGTTGGTTGTTATTTCCTCTACTGCTGAGATAAACGGTAAGCTGCACAGTGATTGGTTGCTAGAGCTCAGTTTTCATTTCTTATACTGCTTAGGTGAAGTGACAGCTGCTCTGAGATTGGTGGGTATTTCGTATACTGCTGAGGTAAAAGGAAAGCTGCAAAGCGGTTGTTTGGTTGTTATTTCTTCTACTGCTGAGGTAAAATGAAAGCTGCTCAGTGATTGGTTGCTAGAGCTCAGTTTTCATTTCTTATTGCTGAGGTAAAATGAAAGCTAGACTGTGAGTGGTTGCTGTGGGCATCACAGATTCCACTTTCTCTATTTCTGGACTGTCATTTTTATGCTAAATATATATGCGTATTTGAATGCAATGTTGTGTTGAAATTTCATTTTACTATAAAAACATGCGCATATTAGAATGCCATGTTGTGTCGAAATGTCAAGTCAATTGACCCGATTACTTTTTGAGTTTTGCAAGCACATACATACGCAGGCTGAGATTGTATACATGAAGATAGTACTCTTAATTCTTGTCATTCTACTGCTGAGGTAAAATGAAAGCTGCTCAGTGATTGGTTGTTATTTCCTCTACTGCTGAGATAAATGGTAAGCTACACAGTGATTGGTTGCTAGAGCTCAGTTTTCATTTCTTATACTGCTGAGGTAAAATGAAAGCTAGACTGTGAGTGGTTTCTGTGGGCATCACAGATTCCACTTTGTCTATTCCTGGACTGCTAGTTTTATTTGAATGTAACGTTGTGTTGAAATTTCATTTTACTATAAAAAAATGTGCATATTAGAATACAACATTGTGTCAAAATGTCAAGTCAATTGACCAACTAATTTTTGAGTTTTGCGAGCACAAACATACGCAGGCTGAGATTGTATACATGGAGATAATACTCTTAATTCTTGTCATTTCTTCTACTGCTGTGGTAAAATGAAAGCTAGACTGTGAATGGTTGCTGTGGGCATCACAGATTCCACTTTGTCTATTTCCGGACTGCCATTTTTCCACTAAATACACATGTGTATTTGAATGCAATGTTGTGTTGAAATTTCATTTTACTATAAAACAATGTGCATATTAGAATGCAACATTGTGTTGAAATGTCAAGTCAATTGACCGAATTACTTTTTGCGTTTTGCTAGCACAAACATACGCAGGCTGAGATTTTATACATGAAGATAGTACTCTTAATTCTTGTCATTTCTTCTACGGCTGAGGTAAAATGAAAGCTGCTCAGTGATTGGTTATTTCCTCTACTGCTGAGGTAAATGATAAGCTACACAGTGATTGGTTGCTAGAGCTCAGTTTTCATTTCTTATACTGCTGAGGTAAAATGAAAGCTAGACTGTGAGTGGTTTCTGTGGGCATCACAGATTCCACTTTGTCTATTCCTGGACTGCTAGTTTTATTGGAATGTAACGTTGTGTCGAAATTTCATTTTACTATAAAAACATGCACATATTAGAATGCAACATTGTGTCAAAATATCAAGTCAATTGACCCAATTACTTTTTGAGTTTTGCGAGCACAAACATACGCAGGCTGAGATTTTATACATGAAGATAGTACTCTTAATTCTTGTCATTTCTTCTACTGCTGAGGTAAAATGAAAGCTACTCAGTGATTGGTTGTTATTTCCTCTACTGCTGAGGTAAATGGTAATCTGCACAGTGATTGATTACTAGAGCTCAGTTTTCATTTCTTATACTGCTGAGGTGAAGTGACAGCTGCTCTGTGATTGGTGGGTATTTCGTATACTGCTGAGGTAAAAGGAAAGCTGCAAAGCGGTTGTTTGGTTGTTATTTCTTCTACTGCTGAGGTAAATTGAAAGCTGCTCAGTGATTGGTTGCTAGAGCTCAGTTTTAATTTTTTATACTGCTGAGGTAAAATGAAAGCTAGACTGTGAGTGGTTGCTGTGGGCATCACAGACTCCACTTTGTCTATTCCTGGACTACTAGTTTTACGCTAAATACACATGCATATTTGAATGCAACGTTGTGTCGAAATTTCATTTTACTATAAAAACATGCGCATATTAAAATGCAACGTTGTGTCGAAATATCAATTGACCCAATTACTTTTTAAGTTTTGCGAGCAGAAACATACGCAGGGTGAGATTTTATACATGAAGATAGCACTCTTAATTCTTGTCATTTCTTCTACTGCTGAGGTAAAATGAAAGCTAGACTGTGAGTGGTTGCTGTGGGCATCATAGTTTCCACTTTGTCTATTCCCAGACTGCCATTTTTACGACTACTTTTTGAATTTTGCGAGCACAAACATATGCAGGCTGAGATTTTATACATGAAGATAGTACTCTTAATTCTTGTCATTTCTTCTACTGCTGAGGTAAAATGAAAGCTGCTCAGTGGTTGGTTGTTATTTCCTCTACTGCTGAGATAAATGGTAAGCTGCACAGATTCGTTGCTAGAGTTCAGTTTTAATTTCTTATACTGTGTACTCCTATTGAAATATCAGTTTGCTCAGCATAGACATTATTATCACATTATTGATAGTCATAGTGAACGCAAGGCATATTGGAAATTAAAGTTCGATAGTACTTGAATGCCTTATCGGTTGGAATCAGTGGTAAGTCAAATACAGTTCAGCTTTCATTTCTTATACTGCTGAGGTGAAGTGACAGCTGCTCTGTGATTGGTGGCTATTTCGTATACTGCTGAGGTAAAAGGAAAGCTGCAAAGCGGTTGTTTGGTTGTTATTTCTTCTACTGCTGAAAGCTGCTCAGTGGTTGGTTGCTATTTCCTCTACTGCTAAGATAAATGGTAAGCTGCACAGTGATTGATTACTAGAGCTCAGTTTTCATTTCTTATACTGCTGAGGTAAAATGAAAGCTAGACTGTGAGTGGTTGCTGTGGGCATCACAGATTCCACTTTGCCTATTCCTGGACTACCAGTTTTACTCTAAATACACACATGTATTTGAATGTAACGTTGTGTTGAAATTTCATTTTACTATAAAAATGCGCATATTAGAATGCAACGTCGTGTCAAAATGTCAAGTCAATTGACCGACTACTTTTTGAGTTTTGCGAGCACAAACATACGCGGGCTGAGATTTTATACATGAAGATAGTACTCTTAATTCATGTTACTATTAAGTTTAACGAATATGTTAAAAGTTTTGATTAAAGTTTATTACCTCAGAGAAACATGGGGAAAAGATGGTGAACAAAGTTTGAATGTATCATTATGGAAAGAAAAATAGGATAGGTGCATTTTGAAAAACATAGCTGTAAGGATCAAAGAAAACTATTATACTTACTTACTTACTTATTTAAGCGATCTCTCGTAGTCCGAGTAGGATTGTCTTCCAAGATGGTGTCCTGGCGGTGGGTCTGTAGGTGGCTGTGGAGCCCTATTCTTGATCTGCATCTTTTCCTCCAGCGAGGGCATCAGTTTCCAGGTGGAATGTGGTCCCGGTTGGGATTGGCTTGACACACCTTCCTCTTGGCACGTTTTTCTCTTTTGCCCTCTATTCGTGCCTCTTCAAATTCTACAGCACTGCTGGTCACAGCTGACCTCCAGCTGGAGCGCTCAAGGGCCAGGGCTTCCCAGTTCTCAGTGTCTATGCCAGAGTTCTTAAAGTTGGCTTTGAGCCCATCTTTCAATCTCTTTTCCTGCCCATCAACATTCCGTTGGTGGAGTAGAGTTCGGAGTGAGTTCGGAGTAGAGCAACCGCTTTGGGAGACGGTGGTCCAGCATCCGGACAATATGGCCAGTCCAGTGGAGTTGATAGCGGAGGACCATTGCTTCAGTGCTGGTGGTCTTTGCTTCTTCCAGCCTGCTGATATTTGTCCGCCTGTCTTCCCATTAGATTTGCAGGATTTTTCAGAGGCAGTGCTGATGAAATCGTTCTAGGAGTTGCGTATGTGTTGTAGTAGAGTGTGCTGATCAAGCTACAACTGGTAGTAGAAGGGGTAAGAGGGCTGCTCAGGTGTTGGAGCAAGAGCAGCAACGGAAACGAAGTAGGGAGATATTCATGACACCTACAGATACTGATTCGTTTGAAGGTTTCTCAGATTCTGAAATGGAGGAGGAGGGAGATGGGGGCAGAGGTTTGAAGCAGGTTACTCGGGAGCAAGAGTCATGAAGAACGGGAAAGGAAGCGGATCTGTGAAATACTTAAGGCTCCAACTGAGGAGGAAGACTTTATGGGATTCAGGGGGAGTGATAGCGAAGAGGAGGATGGGCTGGATTGGACCCGTGTGCAAGAGATCAGGGACATATGTACACAACCAACATCTAGTGATGAGTTTGAAGGGTTTTCTGGAGATTGGCAACCTGGTAATACATGCGGTGATCTAAGTCTTGATAGACGCTGGAAAAGTTGGAGGGACTGGTGGTGGCGATCAGTTGTGGAAGCTAAGGCAGTTGAGAGTGATGAAGACAGGGTGGAGAACAGCTCATCATCTGATAATGAGTTATAGGATAAAAGAAGTTATCAAATATTGGGAACTTTGCAGTAGGCAAGGTGTTGTATTCGTGCTTGGGACTTTGTTGCTGCCATTACTCTTGACTTGGGTTCTGGCACTGCAGATTGCTGTGTTACCGTGCTTCTACAGACTGGAATCTCGTTAAGTGCTGACTCCCGCTTTGACTTTGGATTGTTTTTGGATAATGACATCACTTCCTGGACTTTATCATCTGCTTTTGGACGTGCTTTGACTTGGGACTGTTTTTTGACAACGATTTTGCTTGCTTTCACCTTGTTTCTTTATGCTTATTGAACTCTGTGATTTTGAAGCACTTTGCTAGAACTTTTTGTTATCCCAGATTATATTCCAGTATAATCCGGATTATCCGCTAAGTTACGTTTTTTGCACAGCAGTTGCTGCAGACTTTTAGTTATTGCTAGGAACACTGAGTAAAGTGATTCTAAGCTATTTTTGTTGTGTTAATAAACATTGTTTGGACCTTTACTTTGTGTCTGGCTCCTTTAAGGCTTCTGGTTCACGACAGTATGGTGTCTGTGGCCTTGGTTCAATGAATATAACCTAGAACATCACAGCCATATAACCCAGAACATTAAGGCAGAAAATCCCGCAATATCTGCTTTGAACTGGGTTATCGGAGTCCACACTGCCATGTATTCCAGTTCAAAGCAGATATTGTGCGATTTTATTCAGCTGTGTGGAAAGGGCCTTTGCGTCTGCTTCTTTATTTCCCATCTTTCCCTGCAAAAGCACATCGCCATGAATAATAGCACATTAAGCTGCCTATGAGAGGGTTAATGTATCCCTTTTGATATTAGAGTGATTTATGAGCCTCCTACAGCTTCTCTCCAAATGAGCTGGACTTTGAGGCATTACGGCATTTGAATATGTAGTAGAAAAGCCCACTTGATTTGAATCCATATTTTTTCTGCTGGGTGAAAAAGCTGTTATGAAGAATAGTATCATATGGTGAAGGATTGGAAGTTGGGAGAGTATAACTTCCTGCTGGGAAGCACAGGAATTGAGCAGGGAGAGTATCCCTTATCCAAAATGTTTGGGGCTAGAAATTCCACATTTTCTGCAGTCTTTGGAATACCTGCATTTGCACATGTATTTATAACAAGCTGTTCCCACCATGTGTTGCTGTGGCAAACCTTCCCTCTCTCTTTCTCTTCTTTCTTTCTCTCCTTCCTTCCTTCCTTCCTTCCTTCCTTCCTCCTTCCCTTCCCTTCCTTCCCTCCTTCTCTTCTCCTTCCTTCCTTCCTTCCTCCTTCCTTCCTTCCTTCCTTCCCTTCCTTTCCTTCCTTCCCTTCTTCCTTCCCTCCCTCCCCTTTCCCTCCCTCCCTCCCTTCCTTCCTTCCCCCCTCTTCCCCCTTTTCTTTCCCTTCTTCTTCCTTCCTTCCTTCCTCCCCCTCCCTCTCTTCCTTCCTTCCCTCCCTTTCCTTCCTTTCCTTCCCTTCCTTCCTTCCTTCCTTCCTTCCTTCCTTCCTTCCTCCTCCCTCCTTCCTTCCTTCCCCCCTCTCTCCCTCCTTCCTTCCCCTTCCTTCCCTTCCTTCCTTCCTTCCTTCCTTCCTTCCTTCCTTCCTTCTCCCTCTTCCCCTCCCCTCCCCTCCCCTCCCTCCCTCCTCCTTCTTCCCCCTTCCCACCTTCCTTCCCTCCTTCCTTCCCCTCCCCCCTCCTCCCCTCTCCTCCCAGCTTCCTCCTTCCTTCCTTCCTTCCTTCCTTCCTTCCTTCCTTCCTTCCTCCCTTCCTCTCTCCCTCCCTCCCTCCTTCCCTTTCTTTCTTTCTTTCTTTCTTTTTCTTTCTTTCTTTCTTTCCTCCTTTCCTTCCTTCCCTTCCCTCCCTCCCTCCTTCCCTCCCTCCCCTTTTCCTCCCTTCCCCTCCCCCCCCCCCCCCTCCCCTCCCCTCCTTCCTTCCCTCCTTCCTTCCCACCTTCCATCCCACCTTCCTTCCCTGCATGAGGCCTCTTTTCCCGAGCACCTGGCAATGCCAGTACGCGTCCCTCTCCCGGCGTTAGGAAGTGCGTGCCCTGCATCGCTCCTCCTTCCCCATGCACTTCCTAACGCCGGGAGAGGGACGCACGCCGGCATTGTCTCCCTTGGCCTGCGAGGAGAAGAGGAGAGGAAGACAACGTGCGTGCACACGTGCACTTGTGAGGGAAGGGGAGAGAGAGAGAGCTCTCTTTGGGTGTTTTTCGGGGCAGAGGCGACGCAGGAACGCCCCCCGAGATGTGCGCTCTATGCAAAAGCGTAATTTGCGTACCGCCTTGAGCTGTCCCTGCTGCCAGATGATGCTCGTCGGGCACACCTGGATACAAAGGGCCCACTGGTTGGTTGTCACTGGGCTAGTTGCCTCCGTACTCTTTTCCTACTACTTCGCACGACACTCTGTTAGATCTTGTCTTTTGTATATTGGAGAGTTTTAACTTTCATAGGTGATGAACTGGGCCCACTGATCAACACAAAACAACCCCGCAACATGGTGGTTCCTTCCCCCACCCGCAAAAGTTGCTACCTGGTGCAGAACCATTGATTTCCCCTCTAATACTGTCATGTGTAAAATGGATTTTCAATGTCCCTGAGATTTTAAGGCAGCTCTTTGAAGCATAAGTAATGAATATGTCCTTTACAGGGAGAGGATCTTGCACTTGGAGGCCTGTCTCCAAATTGCTCAGTGGCACGCATGAAGGGGATTTACTCTCGTGTACCATGTCAAGGCCTCCGTTGGGGAGGAAGGAACATATAGGAAAGTGTTCAAAGGGCACGCGTTTCCACTATAAAAAGGGACTGGGGAAGGAACGAGTGTTTCACGGAGCTTAATTCAACAAACCATTTGGATTTTTTCCAGTATATATTTTATTGTATATACTAGAAAAAGGTCCAACAATGGCTGTGGGATGTTTGATACTGTATATCCATTCAAGTTGTGCGATCGATTTTTAAAAGTTCCAAAACCCATTTGTGCCATCGCGCCTGGGGGCTATAATTCTTAATGAAAGAGGCATGGACGTGACATCTTTCCCCAGGGGATTACTTCTTGCCCGCCTTTAGGAAACTGGAACTCTCAAAGACCCAAACACTGTAGATAACCCAAAATAAGTTTTATTGTTCACAAAGAGTTATCTCTTTAAAGCAATAAGCTGGAAGTTTCAGAGGGGTGAAGGAAAATATACATTACAGTCTCAGTTAGCCCTGGGTCCAAGGAGTTTTGAAGCTGAGAACTCTTCCAGGTCCCTCTTTCTCAATGGCTGTAAATGCCAGAGCAATCCACAACCCCAGTCCAGATGGCCTATGTTTGAAGACAAAGGGTCTTCCTCTGGTGCCAAATGAACCGGTCTGAAGGTGCTTGAGACTCCCCAACGTCATTCAGGTTGGTCTGAACATGAAGCATAAGTCTCAAGGGTAAAAACCTCAGAATTGGTGCTGAGAGGTAATTTAATCAGGGGCTTTTAGAGCCAAGTCTCTTACTCACCTCCATCTGATAGAAACTCTGATGGCAGAATGAAAAAAGGAAGCACCCCCCTCCTCCAGGAAGAGGTGGAGCCAAACAATTGAGCTGAAAAAGCAATTCAACTGGTGCAAACAACACTGATTGACAGCTATAAATAACCAATCAATCCAACTATACATAAGTGGGGTAAAAAGGCAGGATTAAGCATGACATTTATTTATTTATTTATTTATTTATTTATCGTGTCAGTGCAACCAGTCGATTATATTACATTTCTAACAGAACAAAACAAACAAACAGACAAAATACAAAATTTGTGAGTTTGGTAGTTGATTAAATGTCCTTTGACCAGTATCTGGCCACTTGGAGTGCCTCTGGTGTTGCCGTAAGAAGGTCCTCCATTGTGCATGTGGCAGGGCTCAGGTTGCATTGCAGCAGGTGGTCTGTAGTTTGCTCTTCTCCACACTCGCATGTCGTGGATTCCACTTTGTAGCCCCATTTCTGAAGGTTGGCTCTGCATCTCGTGGTGCCAGAGCGCAGTCTGTTCAGCGCCTTCCAAGTCGCCCAGTCTGTGTGCCCAGGGGGGAGTCTCTCATTTGGTATCAGCCATTGGTTGAGGTTCTGGGTTTGAGCCTGCCACTTTTGGACTATCGCTTGCTGAGGTGTTCCGGCGAGTGTCTCTGTAGATCTTAGAAAACTATTTCTAGATTTAAGTCGTTGATGTGCTGGCTGATACCCAAACAGGGATGAGCTGGAGATGTCTCTGCCTTGGTCCTTTCACTATTGGCTTCTACTTCCCGGCGGATGTCAGGTGGTGCAATACCGGCTAAGCAGGTAATTTCTCCAGTGGTGTAGGGCGCAGACACCCCGTGATAATGCGCATGTCTCATTAAGAGCCACATCCACTGTTTTAGTGTGGTGAGATGTGTTCCACACTGGGCATGAATACTCAGCAGCAGAGTAGCATAGCGCGAGGGCGGATGTCTTCACTGTGTCTGGTTGTGATCCCCAGATTGTGCCAGTCAGCTTTCGTATGATATTGTTTCTAGCACCCACCTTTTGCTTGATGTTCAGGCAGTGCTTCTTGTAGGTCAGAGCACGGTCCAGAGTGACTCCCAGGTATTTGGGTGCGCTGCAATGCTCCAGTGGGATTCCTTGTCAGGTGATCCTCAGAGCTCGGGATGCTTGCCTGTTCTTGAGATGAAAGGCACATGTTTGTGTTTTAGATGGGTTGGGGATCAGCTGGTTTTCCCTGTAATAGGCAGTAAGGGCACCTAGAGCTTCGGAGAGCTTCTGTTCAACCATCTCAAAGCTCCCTGCTTGAGCGGTGATGGCACGATCATCAGCATAGATGAAACTCTCTGTCCCTTCTGGCAGTGGCTGGTCATTTGTGTAGATGTTGAACATGGATGGAGCAAGCATGCTCCCGCCATCTGCTTCTCTGGCCCTGGAACTCAACAAAAAAGCTCCTGTTTTGTAGCAAGTTTCCTCTGAGGCGCGTGAGGTGATCGTCCTTTGTGATATTATACATTTTTCTCAGGAGGAGGCGGTGGTGGTTCACAGTCTCATAAGCCACTGACAGGTCTATGAAGACAGCTCTTGTGATCTGCTGCCTTTCAAAGCCATCTTCTATGTGCTGAGTCAGGTTCAACACTTGCAATGTGCAGCTTTTGCCTTTCCTGAAGCCAGCTTGCTGTGGGATCAGACAGGGGTCTAGTTTTTTCCATAATTCTATATAAAATAAGTCTCTCCAGAACTTTGTAGAGGTGGCACAGCAGGGAGATTGGTCTGTAGCTTTTTGGGTCATTACGATCTTTGCCTGGCTTCAGAATTAAGCATGATACAACACTTTAAATCTTGCAACTAACAGTTCTACACATAGGTGGTGCCACTCGCACCGTCACACCCATCCTCCTTTCTTGCAGTATTCTGGGAAGATTTGGTTTTTAAGGCATGGGGAGAAAAACAAGTTGTGACTTTGATAGTATGGAAAACATGGAGTGCTCCCAACAAGAAAATCTGTCCTAACAAGATATTATTTTCAAGGGTTCCCTCATTCTCCTAGGTCTGGATTTACACATCGTTCCCTGAACACAGTCTATACTTTTTTTCTCTCGCTTGTCTTGATTTAAATCTTAAATCTTACTTTATTAACGACTTAGATGAAGGGCTAGAAGGCATGATCATCAAGTTTGCAGACGGCACCCAATTGGGAGGGAGAGCCAAGACTCCAGAGGACAGGAGCAGGATTCAAAGGGATCTTGACAGATTAGAGAGATGATTGGCCAAAACTAACAAAATGAAGTTCAACAGTGACAAATGCAAGATACTCCACTTTGGCAGGAAAAAACGAAATGCAAAGATACAGAATGGGGAATGCCTGGCTCGAGAGCAGTACGTGTGAAAAAGATCTTGGAGTCCTCGTGGACAACAAGTTAAACATGAGCCAACAATGTGATGTGGCGGCAAAAAAAGCCAATGGGATTTTGGCCTGCATCAAGAGGAGCATAGTGCCTAGATCTAGGGAAGTCATGCTCCCCATGCTCTATTCTGCTTTGGTTAGACCACACCTGGAATATTGTGTCCAATTCTGGACACCACAATTCAAGAGAGATATTGACAAGCTGGAATGTGTCCAGAGGAGGGCGACTCAAATGATCAGGGGTCTGGAGAACAAGCCCTATGAGGAGCGGCTTAAGGAGCTGGGCATGTTTAGCCTGAAGAAGAGAAGGCTGAGAGGAGACATGATAGCCATGTATAAATATGTGAGGAAGTCACAGGGAGGAGGGAGCAAGCTTGTTTTCTGCTTCCCTGGAGACTAGGACGTGGAACAATGGCTTCAAACTACAAGAGAGGAGATTCCACCTGAACATGAGGAAGACCTTCCTGACTGTGAGAGCCGTTCAGCAGTGGAACTCTCTGCCCCGGAGTGTGGTGGAGGCTCCTTCTTTGGAAGCTTTTAAACAGAGGCTGGATGGCCATCTGTCAGGGGTGCTTTGAATGCACTTTTCCTGCTTCTTGGCAGGGGGTTGGACTGGATGATGGCCCAGGAGGTCTCTTCCAACTCTTTGAGTCTAGGATTCTATGATTCTTTCCTGGAGTTCAGATCAAGTGGTTGGTTTGCCAAGTCATTACATGCTTGTTGTATAGAAACCGTCAGTGGGTCAACAGTGGTCCTTGTTGTTTACTCAGCAAAACCACGTGCGGACAAAAACGTCGAGGGTGGTGTATGGCTTTATTACTGGCAGATCAAAATAGCATCTGACGGGCCAAAGCAAATGAATGGATGACTTCACCGGAAGACAACAAGAGAGTTTTGCAGTGGCTTTGTCCCAGGGGAGAAAGAGAGGCACGTTCTCAAGGCAGCCGGTGTTGACCCAGGATAAACTTGGGAAACAGTGCAGGCTTTATCAAGTTATGACGTGATCGGGTCAAGCAGACCAAAAAGGCCTTTGTTGATCTTCTTCGTGTTATTAGGAGGAAATTAAAGAAGCGGGACTCATTTTTGCTCTTAAGCACTGTTTGCGGTCCAGCTTGGAAGAAAGCAGCTTGTCATTCCAACGAAAAATGCCTTTCAGTTCCATGCCTTGGACGGCTGAGGTTTCATTGTGTATTTTTCTGGAGGAGTCTCCTGGACACTGGAGATTACAGATGTGTTTATTTATTTATTTATTGATTTATTGATTTATTTCACTTACTTATACCCCGCCCTTCTCACCCCGGGGGGGACTCAGGGCGGCTTACAGAGGAGGCACAATTAGATGCCCAAGTCCATTGACAAGCAGTACAAAATACAAAACAATTCAACAGTCAAATTTAAAACATCAATACATAATAAAATAAAATAAAATAATAAAACAATCTCATGCTCAGGGTTCAGAGTCCATATATTCATTCCATTCCATTTGTCCTTATCTATCGTCAGATCCTTAAATTAGTTGTCAGAATGACCAAAGGCTGGGTCCCACACCCAGGTCTTCAGTTTTTTCCTAAACGCCAGAAGGGAAGTCGCCGATCTAATCTCCCCGGGGAGTGAGTTCCACAGGTGGGGGGCCACCACTGAGAAGGCCCTGCTCCTCGTCCCCGCCAACCTCACTTGTGAGAGTGGCGGGGTCGAGAGCAGGGCCTCCCCAGAAGATCTTAAGCTTCGAGATGGGATGTAGAGGGAGATCCGTTCGGACAAATACACTGGGCCGGAACCGTATAGGGTTTTGTAGGTCAAAACCAGCACTTTGAATTGTGCTCGGAATTGGATCGGCAGCCAGTGGAGCTGACGCAACAGGGGGTGGTATGCTCCCTGTACGCCACTCCGGTGAGCAATCTGGCTGCTTCTCGCTGGACTAGTTGAAGTTTCCGAGCAGTCTTCAAAGGCAACCCCACGTAGAGTGCGTTGCAGTAATCCAACCGGGATGTGACAAGAGCATGGACCACCGTGGCCAGATCTGACTTCCCAAGATACGGGCGCAGCTGGCGCACAAGTTTTAATTGTGCAAAAGCTCTCCCAGCCACCGCTGAGACCTGGGGTTCCAGGCTCAGCCATGAGTCCAGGATCACTCCCAAGCTGCGAACCTGCGTCTTCAGGGGGAGTGTGACCCCATCTAACACAGGCTGTAACCCTATGCCCTGTTCGGCCTTACAACTGACCAGTAGGACCTCTGTCTTGTCTGGATTCAATTTCAATTTGTTAGCTCTCATATGTAACCATCACCCTGATGTATGCAATATTTACTGTGCTCAATGTAGTCTTCAGTATCTTTGTTTAAAGCAGTCGCATGATGTTGCCATCATTTGGTAGGAGAGGAAGAAGAGCAAGAAGATCTTGTGTTTGAATGTGACATTAGGCATCTACAATCATAGAATCATAGAATCAAAGAGTTGGAAGAGACCTCCTGGGCCATCCAGTCCAACCCCATTCTGCCAAGAAGCAGGAATATTGCATTCAAATCACCCCTGACAGATGGCCATCCAGCCTCTGCTTAAAAGCTTCCAAAGAAGGAGCCTCCACCACACTCCGGGGCAGAGAGTTCCACTGCTGAATGGCTCTCACAGTCAGGAAGTTCTTCCTCATGTTCAGATGGAATCTCCTCTCTTGTAGTTTGAAGCCATTGTTCCATTGCGTCCTAGTCTCCAGGGAAGCAGAAAACAAACTTGCTCCCTCCTCCCTGTGGCTTCCCCTCACATATTTATACATGGCTATCATGTCTCCAGGAGCCCCTGGTGGTGCAGTGGGTTAAAGCACTGAGCTTCTGAGCTTGTTGATCGAAAGGTCGCAGGTTCGATTCCGGGGAGCGGCGTGAGCTACCGCAGTCAGCCCTAGCTTCTGCCCACCTAGCAGTTTGAAAACATGCAAATGTGAGTAGATCAATAGGTACTGCTCTGGCGGGAAGGTAACGGCGCTCCATGCAGTCATGCCGGCCACATGACCTTGGAGGTGTCTACGGACAACGCTGGCTCTTCGGCTTAGAAATGGAGATGAGCACCACACCCCAGATCAGACATGACAGGACTTAATGTCAGGGGACTACCTTTACATTTATACATGGCTATCATGTCTCCTCTCAGCCTTCTCTTTTTCAGGCTAAACATGCCCAGCTCCTTAAGCCGCTCCTCATAGGGCTTGTTCTCCAGACCCTTGATCATTTTAGTCGCCCTCCTCTGGACACATTCCAGCTTGCCAATATCTCTCTTGAATTGTGGTGCCCAGAATTGGACACAATATTCCAGGTGTGGTCTAACCAAAGCGGAATAGAGCATGGGGAGCATGACTTCCCTAGATCTAGACACTAGGCTCCTCTTGATGCAGGCCAAAATCCCATTGGCTTTTTTTGCCGCCACATGACATTCCTGGCTCATGTTTAACTTGTTGTCCACGAGGACTCCAAGATCTTTTTCACACGTACTGCTCTCGAGCCAGGCAGTCCCCCATTCTGTATCTTTGCATTTCGTTTTTTCTGCCAAAGTGGAGTATCTTGCATTTGTCACTGTTGAACTTCATTTTGTTAGTTTTGGCCAATCATCTCTCTAATCTGTCAAGATCGTTTTGAATCCTGCTCCTGTCCTCTGGAGTATTGGCTCTCCCTCCCAATTTGGTGTCATCTGCAAACTTGATGATCCTGCCTTCTAGCCCTTCATCTAAGTCATTAATAAAGATGTTGAACAGGACCGGGCCCAGGACGGAACCCTGCGGATGGCACTCCACTTGTCACTTCTTTCCAGGATAGGAAAAGCTCTCTGACTGTAAACACCACACCGTTGATTGGAAAAAAATCCTTTTATTAAAGATAATTAAAAAGCAGCAAGCAAAAAGCACTTTAAAGAAATAGGTAAATCCAATTAGGTGAGAAGATAAGCAGGAGCAAAAATAGTCCAGCAAAGTCCGTAAAAAGTCCACACTAATATAATTCAGGAAAAGCAGGAAACATTAATACAAGGCATGAGTAGGCATTTATACATTCCAGGAATCCAAACCATGAAACACGAAATACTTAAACAAGACTCTTCCAAGCAAAACTTCCATGAAACAAGGACCAGAACAACACTTGATTCCAACGATGCTTCATCTGACTATATTTTCTATACTTGAAACTTTTATCCCCTAGTTAAGCTACTCCACGTACTCAGGAATTGGTTTCGTTTTACTTGAGATCCCTTTATCTTTTTCTGTTGGAGCCTGGCAGACCGCCGAAGGCACTGTTCGGCCAGTCTGTTTTGACTAATTTCCTCTCACCTATCTATTTGCTCATTAAGTCTCGCATTTGGGCCAGGTACCCAGTTGTTTTCAAGCCCCAAATTCTGGGAACCCTCTGGTAGCAATTCAGGAAGCAACTCCTCATAGACATGACAGCACAAACCTCCACGAACAGCATAGTTCTGCCCTTGTAACTCTTTCTGTTCTCCTGTTTCCAAACAAACACTTTCCCCCCTGTTTTTTTTAAATAATCCACCACTTTTGCATTATGTTTTCTTTTGGAGTAGGCATATTTGCTCTGGGTTTCAGTAGTTGGCTTTGGAATAGGGCAATACATACTTTTGCTTGAGTTTCTGTCCACGAACGCTCCAAATGGTGCCCATTAAACAGAATCGTGGCTCAGTTTGTGTTCCTTTTTCCCAGCATCCCATACCAGATTGATGGCGTTTTTTAAGAGCACCTCCTTAAGGGGCTATTAGTTTATGCAAAAATAAAATTCCCTCTTCTAGGTCTAAAAATATTTCCTAACAACCTAAACAAAATTTAAGGAGTTGAAAATTACCTTTTCGAGCTCCCTGTTGGAAGGCGCAGCATGAGGACTCAATTATCCCCATAATTACACCAGTAATAATGCACAACCTTCACGCACACAATGAGATCCTGAAAGGAGAGCTGACTTTTACAAGTATATTATACCTTCGCCATTCCTAAAACAAGACCTCTCCGCAACTGGAACAGGATGCTCTTTCATTCCACAAAAGCAAAGGTTCCTTGGAATCAACATCTCTCCAAAATTAGCATTGTCGAAGAAGCCTGGGTCGCTCACTCCTCCTTTCCCGCTGCCTTGGTTGTAGGCACATTTTGACATCTTCTAGGTTTTAATGGGTTGCTTTGTGAATAATTTCACAAAGAACTACACTGTACGGAAATGGGGATATGTTTTGCGACAAAAAGTCCCTACAGAAGGGATACACAGCCAGGCTAAAGAAGTGGGCACCTAGGTGTCGCCAAATTAAAGGAAATGCTGCATCAAAAGAAAATAAAATTGTGGATTTGCATTAAATTTGTATATACTTCTATAGAAATACACATTCAGGAAAAATTGCTATAGCTATATACTAGGGCTGGGCGGTTTCGTTTCGTTAATTCGTAATTCGTTAATAATTCGTTAATTTTTTTCAATTACAAAACGATAACGAACCATTCTGGAGCAATTATTAAAAAAAACGAATTTTCAAAAACGTTTTGTAAATGCTTCGTATTTCGATATTGTATTCGTTTCGTTATTGTTTTGAGGTCGTTTCGTTATTATTTCCGCATGTCTGGTCCAGTTTTATGGTTTAATTAGTGAAAAAAATTATAATATCACACCAACAGTCAACAACAGAGGGAGAGGGAAGCTTCAGAAGGTTTTGGAGGTTTTTTAGCGTATTTCGCGGTCGCGTCCGCCATTAACGAATCGATTCGTTATTGTTTCGAATCGATTTGTTAATTTTTTACCATTTACGAAATTTCGTAAATATCGAACTTTTTAAAAGGAAAATTTTGTAATTATTTTAAATATCGAAACAAAAAAACCCCCCAAATACAAATTGATTTTAGAAACAAATTTTTCCGTTGTTACCCAGGCCTACTATATACAGTAAATAAAAATGTAATGTTCGTTTGTGATACCATCAGAACTTAAAAACCACTGGGGGAATTGGCACCAAATTTGGAGACAATACACCTAACAACCCAATGTATGTTCTCCACTCAACCCCCCAACCCCCTTAGAAAGATGTTCAACTGTAAGCCTCAGGGAGGGAGGGGGAGGGAAGGAGTGCAGGTGCATGGCCAGCAGTGAGTGCGCATGCCCAGCAGGCTCCCATGGAGGCCCTCCCTTCAGGAGCTGGAGGAAAAGCCCTCATCCCCGCAGGCTTGCTACCCGGTCACTATCCTTTATATCAGGGGTCCTCAAACTATGGGGTGTGGAGAAGGGTGAGTCCCCCCCCCAAGACGTGCTTCCTCAGGCAGCAGCACTCCGGCAAGTGCAGAGGAGGCTGGGCTCCCTCCTCCTCCTCCTCTTCCAATGAGTAAACTTGCAACTGAAGGAAAGGAGGGATGGGGGGGCACATTAGGAGCTGAGGGGAAAGAACCTACAATCAAAGAGCATTCTGAACTCCACCAATGATGGAATTGAGCCAAACTTAGCACACAGGGCTCCCATGACCAACAGAAAAAACTGGAAAGTTTTGACCTTGAGTTTGGGAATTATAGTTCACCCACATCCAGAGAGCACTGTGGACACAAACAATGATGGATCTGGACCAAACTTGACACGAATATTCCATATGCCCAAATATGAACACAGATGGAGTTTAAGGGAATAGACCTTGACGTTTGGGAGTTTTCTAAGATCTACAGAGACACTCGCTGGAACACCTCATCAAACAAGAGTCCAAAAGTGGCAGGCTCAAACCGAGAACTTCAATCCATGGCTGATACCAAATGAGAGACTCCCCCCCTGGGCACACAGAGGACTGGGTGACTTGGAAGGTGCTGAACAGCCTGCGCTCGGGCACCACGAGATGCTGAGCCAACCTTCAGAAATGGGGCCACAAAGTGGAATACACGACATGCGAGTGTGGCGAAGAGCAAACTACAGACCACCTGCTGCAATGCACCCTGAGCCCTGCTACATGCACAATGGAGGACCTTCTTATAGTAACACCAGAGGCACGTCAAGTGGCCAGCAACTGGTCAAAGGTCATTTAATCAACTACCAAGCTTGCAAACTTTGTGTATTGTTTGTTAAAAAATGCAATGCAACTGTTTGGCTTGCTCCTGGCACAATAAATAAATACCAAGGGAACAACTGTTTTGTGACTTAAAGGATGTCTACAGCCGATGAATGGAGGAATTGCTAAAATGGGCTGAAAGCAAATTAACATAGGAAGGAGCAAACCGGGACAGGAGGGGTCTATACAACTATACATTTCAGAATAATTGAGCTTACTAGGAACAATTATCTGCTTAGCTTTCAGCTTTTCTTAACTCAGCTCTGCCTGACACAAAGAGCAAGTTCAACCCAAAACCAGAACGCTTTCTGCTCACTGCGTCTTATTTAGCCATTTTCCCCAATAGGAAATGGTGCCTGCGTGATGTCCTGTGGATTGTGCTGCTTGAAAAAACAGGAGCGGAATTTTTAATTTTTGACAAATCCTAGAGTAAATTCACCTTCATTGTAGCACATCACTTGATGAAACTGAGTTAAAATTTCACAATTCAGCAGCAGATCAGTTGCACAACTTCAGCACTTTTCAGTAGCTTCTTCCTGCACAGTATTTTCAGTCAACTGCTCCCACAAACTGGAACTCTTTTACAGACACTTGAGCACATGCCCAGCCATTGTCAGTTTTACTATTATTTCCCCCTCCAATCTAGATGACACTACAAACTTACCACAGCACACGGTTATATCTTGTCTTAGCAGACAGGTTCTTTTAATTAGTTACACAGAGTCTTCGATGAACAGCATCACAGCACAAGGAGAGAGTATACACTCTACATGACTTCCTTATATACAATTCTATACAATTACACATAGCAATCTCTGATTGGTTCCCAACTCATTGACTTAACTCAGACCCAGGATTACATCATTCACAATCACCTGGACTAGGCCAGAAGACATTCTCCAAATGATTCCCTATATACAGTTAATGCATGACTCAGCATTTCCAATAGAAGCCTATTAGCAGTGCATGACTCAGCTATATTACATTACAATACATTGTAAAACCCGACAGGTCTGTAGTAGAGGAAAAGGGGCAGAAGAATGGGGATATTCAAAGACTGCAAAACAAGAGTGTATGAGATATCCTCAATCTTCTAATTACTGTCAAGACTTTGTAAACAGGGGCAACAACAACAACAACAACAACAACAACAAAACTTTATTTATAGCTGTGGATACTCACTGAGCAGACTAAATAAATTTCCCCAGCATAGAATCATAGAGTTGGAAGAGACCTCATGGGCCACAAAGCACCAGCGACCCCTAGTTTTGTAAGTACTTTAGAACCATTTAGAACCATGGATTGCACATGCCTGATGATGATGATGATGATGATGATGATGATGATGATGATTAAGAAGAAGAAGATGATGCCTGGATAGTCATTTGCTTTTCCTACATGGTAGAATGGGGTTGGACTAGATGGTCCATGTGGTCTCTTCCAACACGGTGATGATGATGATGATGATGATGTCTGGATAGTCACCTGTCAGGCATACTATGATTGTGCTTTTCCTACATGGTAGAATGGGGTTGGACTAGATGGTCCATGTGGTCTCTTCCAAGTCGATGATGATGATGATGATGATGATGATGATGATGATGATGATGCCTGTCCAGGCATCTGTCAGGGATACTTGGATTGTGCTTTTCCTGCATGGCAGAATGGGGTTGGACTAGATGGTCCATGTGGCATCTTCCAACTCGATGATGATGATGATGATGATGACGATGATACCTGGACAGTCATCTGTCAGGGATACTTTGATTATGCTTTTTCTGCATGGCAGAATGGGGTTGGACTGGATGGTCCATGTGGCCTCTTCCAACTCGATGATGATGATGATGATAATGCCTGGACAGTCATCTGTCAGGTATACTTTGATTGTACTTTTCCTGCATGGCAGAATGGGGCTGGACTAGATGGTCCATGTGGCCTCTTCCAACACAATGATGATAATGATGATGGTGATGGTGATGGTGATGGTGATGATGATGCCTGGATAGTCACCTGTCAGGCATACTATGATTGTGCTTTTCCTGCATGGCAGAATGGGGTTGGACTAGATGGTCCATGTGGCATCTTCCAACTCGATGATGATGATGATGATGATGATGATGATGCCTGGACAGTCATCTGTCAGGGATACTTGGATTGTGTTTTTCCTGCATGGCAGAATATGTCAGGATTAATTTAGTTATGTTTGTGTTTTAAATGTGCTTCTATGTATTGCAAATATGGATGCCACTGTGAATTAGAAATGCTGTGCAGAATGTTTACACCATGAGGCTGTGATTAAGTGAACTTGAGAAAAGTGAGATAAGCTTTGCTCTTTCTGGGAACAGAAGGGAGTAGCCAGTCTCAGCAAGAGAAGATAAGCAGATGTGAAGAGGCTTTTGTTTTGACTAGTTCCTGAATTGTAGCTCGCTGTAGTAAGACGTGTCTGTTGTATGTGCTTAGTAAACTTAGTTTCTTTTGTAACTCAAAGCCTGCAGAGTCCTTATTTTGAAACTCGGTGTCTGCTGATCTAGCATTCCTTCCGCTGGGCATCGTCTGAACTCTGAAAGAATGAGGTTGGACTAGATGGTCCATGTGGTCTCCTCCAACTCAATGATGATGATGATGACTGGATCATCATCTGTCAGGGATACTTTGATTGTGCTTTTCCTGCATGGCAGAATGGTGTTGGACTAGATGGTCCATGTGGTCTCTTCCAACTCGATGATGATGATGATGACTGGATCATCATCTGTCAGGGATACTTTGATTGTGCTTTTCCTGCATGGTAAAATGGGGTTGGACTAGATGGTCCATGTGGTCTCTTCCAACATGATGATGATGATGATGATGAATCATAGAATCATAGAATCAAAGAATTGGACGAGACCTCATGGGCCATCCAGTCCAACCTCCTTCCGAAATGACTTCCGCTAGTTCCTTCAATACTCTTGGTTGTAGTTGATCTGACCCTGGGGACTTGAACTCATTTAGAGCGGCCAGGTATTCCTGGACTACTTGTTTCCCAATTTGGGGTTGGATGTCCTCTAATCCCTCATCCACTCCATCTTGCTGAGGTTGAAGATGACTTTCTTTTTGTGAGAAGACCGAGGCAAAGAAGGCATTAAGTATTTCTGCCTTTTCCCTATCCCCTGTCAGCATTGCCCCATCTTCTCCTCGAAGAGGCCCTATCGCCTCCTTTCCCCCCCTTTTTCTACTGACACAAGAAGAGAAGCCTTTTTTATTGTTTTAATGTCCCTGGCAAGCCTGAGCTCGTTTTGTGCTTTAGCCTTGCGGACCTTTTCCCTACAGGTGTTGGTTATTTGTTTGAATTCTTCTTTGGTGATTTCTCCCTTTTTCCACTTCTTGTACATGTCTCTTTTGTGTCTTAGCACAGTTAGAAATTCTTTGGACATCCATTCTGACTTCTTTGCACATGTCCTATTTTTTTTCTTTGTTGGCACAGTTTGCAATTGAGTATTTCACTCTTGAGAAATTCCCATCCATCCATGATGATGATGATGATGTCTGGATAGTCACCTGTGAGGCATACTATGATTGTGCTTTTTCTGCATGGCAGGGGGTTGGACTAGATGGCCCATGTGGTCTCTTCCAACTCTATGATTCTTCTGTTTTGTCGTTTGCCATTTGCTCAACGATTGCCCTTTCTTCTAAAGACAACCAACCCGCAAGCCATCTTTGATTTAGATGTTGATTTCCCTCTTTTATAAAGGTTAACTAGTTGAGCCAATTCGCAGCCTATTAAAAAAGAGAGATGTTTTACTTGCACTATAAAATTCCAATTACAGATTTGTGTTGCCTCCAGCTAAAGAGGGTACCGATCTTTGCATTCGTTTCCAAAAGTAGCCACATCACGCTATTAAGCTATTTGATTTTTTTTTTTTAATGTAGAGCTTTGGAAAATAAACCGAGACTCTACATTATGCATGAAATGGTATTAAATGAAATGCATTTTCTGGCCGTTTACGTGGGGCTGAAGGTAGGACTCAAGGGGGCAGAGCTCTGCCTCTTGTTGATACCGCTCGGCAGCCTTTTGCGATTGCTAGTAATCTGTACAGTTAAATATTCATTCAGGAGTGGTTACAGTAATTAAGTCCCACTGCAGAGAGGGACGTGCTAAAGAGTCTCTCGAGGGGAGATATCATACACCAAATGTAATCCTACAAATTAACAAAGCTTTCCCGTTATTTAGTGGTGTTGCGGTGCTAATCTCCCCACTGTGTTAATCTTAAACTCATGGAGCCCTTTCTCTTTAGGCCGCATTATCGGGGTTGCTTTAGCAATGTTTATATGACATCAGCACCATCTATATGCATAATAAAAGTGAAATGTGTGTATGTGCTGGTACAGCTGTACCAGAAGCTCCCACTTTATTTGCTTTGTATTAAGTGTTTGCTTGCAGCCCAAGGTTTGGGATTCTGCAGAAGGGTGGCTTCCTGTTAAAGTTTGCAGTTATAGGGCAGACCCCCTGTCCATCATCGTTAAGTTTGGTTCCGCCCCCTGTTCAGGACAGCAGAGAAGGGAAGGGAGCCATTTTTAGTCAGTCTCAGCAAAGAAAGTCAATGTACAGGACATGTACAGACTTTCTCCTGTACAAAGGCTTCAACCCTTAAGACCTCCCGGGGGAGAACAGTCTTAAGAGCATCTAAAGATTCCCAAAGGTTCCCAGGGAAACAGCCTTACAGCCCCGAGGAATTTCGGAGGGAATGACAGCTTTAAACATCAAGAACTCCAGCTAAGTGACTACAGGCCTACTGGTAGGTCCACTTGGTTTTGAGACGCAGTTCATCCCGGTAGTGGATCTACATCAGTTAGGTTTAGGATCACAGTCAGCCTGGGAGAAGTTTGGAAAGGGATTTTCCTTTAGAGTAAAGTATCAGTTAGAAGCCGCCAGTAGCACAAAAGCCAGGAAGCATTTGTTTAACCCTTTGAAGACAAAGAAGTTTCTAAGTTCTTGTGGGTTTTTTCGGGCTATAGGGCCATGTTCTAGAGGCATTTATCCTGACGCCTGCATCTATGGCAAGCATCCTCAGAGGTAGTGAGGTCTGTTGGAAATAGGAAAATGGGTTTATATATCTGTGGAATGGCTGGGGTGGGGCAAGGAGCTCTTCTCTGCTGGAGCTAGGTGTGAATGTTTCAACTGACCACCTTCATTAGCATTTGAAGGCCTGGCTGAGCCTGGGAAAATCTTTTGTTGAGAGGTGTTAAGATGTGCCTGGCTGTTTCCTCTCTGCTGTTTTGCTGTTGTAATTTTAGAGTTTTTTAATACTGGTAGCCAGATGTTGTTCATTTTCATGGTCTCTTCCTTTCTGTTGAAATTGTCCACATGCTTGTGGATTTCAATGGCTTCTCTGTGTAGTCTGACATGGTCGTTGTTGGTGTGGTCCAGCATTTCTGTGTTCTCAAATCATATGCTGTGTCCAGGCTGGTTTATCGGGTGCTCTGCTGTGGCTGACTTCTCTGGTTGAAGTAGTCTTCAGTGCCTTTCATGTTCCTTGATTCGTGTCTGGGCAATGCTGCTGCGTTTGGTGGTCCCTATGTAGACTTGTCCACAGCTGCATGGTACACGGTAGACTCCTGCAGAGGTGAGAGGATCCCTCTTGTCCTTTGCTGAACGGAGCATTGGTTGGATTTTCTTGGTGGGTTTGTAGATTGTTTGTATGTTGTGTTTCCTCCTCAGCTTCCCTCTGCGGTCAGTGGTTCCCTTGATGTATGGCAGGAACACTTTTCCTCTGGGTGGATCTTCATCTTTTCTCTCGTGGCTTATTCTTGGTCTTGCCGCTCTTCTGATGTTGGTGGTGGCGTCTCCATTGGTCTGGAGAGCCCAGTTGAGGTGGTTCAGTTCATCTTGGAGGAGGTGGGCTTCGCAGATTCTTTTTGCACGGTCTGCCAAGGCTTTAATGGTGCTTCTTTTTTGACTTGGGTGATGGTTGGAGTTTTTGTGCAGATATCTATCTGTGTGTGTGGGTTTTCTGTAGACGGTGTGACCCAATTGTTGATCTGGTTTGCGGATGACTAGGACATCTAGAAAAGGCAGTCTTCCTTCCTTTTCTTTTTCCATGGTGAACTGGATGTTTGGGTGGATGCTGTTCAGATGGTCCAGGAACCTGTTGAGTTCTTCTCCTCCATGGCTCCAAATGGTGAAGGTGTCATCCACATATCGGAACCATATAGTGGGCTTTTTGGTTGCTGTCTCCAGGGCTTGTTTTTCAAAGTGTTCCATGTAGAAGTTAGCTATGACCGGGCTGAGAGGGCTCCCCATAGCTACTCCATCTTTCTGTTTGTAGAATTCATTGTCCCACTGAAAGTAACTGGTGGTGAGGCAATGATGAAAGAAGTTTCTGTTGATCGTTCACCAATAAAGACTTTGTTATATTTCACAAGCCCTCAAAAGACTGTTTATGGTGGAAATTCTTAAGAATTTCTCTTCGGGCCCCCTGGCTTCCCACTGGGCTAAAGTTGCACGTCCTGTTTTAAAAGCAATTCATTTCAAGCCCAGCGCACGACAGAACAGTGTACCTGGCAGAGGTGTCCACTTACACCGACAGCATCCCGTCTCCACATACAGGCTATAGTTCCAAGTGCGGAAAAGCCTCTAAAGCAGTGGTTCTCAACCTTTCTAACACCGTGACCCCTAAATATGCTTTGTGGTGACTCCCAACCTTAAAATTATTTTGGTTGCTCCTTTATAACTGTAATTTTGCTACTGTTACAAATCGTAATGTAAATATGTGATATGCAGGATTTGTTTTCATTGTTACAAATTCAACATAATTAAAGCATTGTGATTAATCAGAAAAAATATGTTTGCAGTACCTTCAACCGATTCAGCGCTGACTTCCACAGACCACTGAGACCTCCACACAGAACTCCCATGTCAAACAAAAAATACTGGAGGGGTTTGGGAGGAATTGACAGTGATTTAGGGATAATGTTCACACTTGTTGGGGTTCAGCCTGAGTTTGAACTTGAACCTGATTCTCTGTTTGTTCCTCCTGATGCTAATGAAAATATATTTACTGATGCTAATGAAAATGTACCTCTTGATGCCAATGCTCCTGAAATTAGTGAGGAAGAAACTGCTGTAGGTTTGGAAAATGAAAGTACCAGTTCATGAGAATGTTTCAGAGGGAAGCCATGACCTTTCACTCCCTTCTGCACCTGGGAACCTTAATGAGAATAGAAGGGGCCAGATCTGGCAAGACAGGAGTAAATCACTCAGCTTGCGAAGGTCTTCCAGATTAAAAGAAAAACAAACAACGGCTTCAAAGCAGGGAGGCGTTTCACGAAACCAATTCCTCGGCTTTAAGTGCCTTCCGCCGGGCTGACTTTCTCAGTTCAGGCATCGTTTTAGATTGATGAAGACCTTGGCAGTTCTCCCGGTTTCCCTGGCCATTGTCTTGAAAGATTTCTAGGACACCAAGTACGGTTAGTGGATTGCTAACAGGTTCCAGTATTTTACAGTGTGGCTTTGGGTTTTGATCTTGTTCATGGAAATTCATGTTTGCTGATTTTGCTGTGGCTTTTGACTTTGCATTTTTCCTTTATTTTGTAACCATTTTTCTTCAATAAAAAAGGATTGTTTTTTCACAGTCAAGTGTGGTGGATAGTTATCTTAGGGCCTCGTTTCCTGCTCTGGATTGCAACACCTACATCTGAGAGAGCATTGTGGACTCAAACAATGATGGATCTGGACCAAACTTGGCACAAGCACTCAATACGCCCAAATGTGAACACAGATGGAGTTTGGTGGAAATAGGCCTTGACATTTGGGAGTTGTAGTCACTGGGATTCACAGTTCGCCTACAATAAAAGAGCATTCTGAACCCCACGAATGACAGAATCGGGGCAAACTTCCCACACAGAACCCCCATGACTAACAGAAAATACTTAAGAGAGCACTGTGGACTCAAACAATGATGGATCTGGACCAAACGTGGCACAAGCACTCAATATGCCCAAATTTGAACACTGGTGCAGTTTGGGGAAAATAGACCCTGACATTTGGGAGTTGCAGTTGTTTGGGAATATAGCTCCCCTGTCATTAAAGAGCATTCTGAACTCTGACAATCATGGAATGGATCCAAACCTGGCATACAGAACTCCCATGACCAACATAAAATACTGGAGAAGTTTGGGTAAAATGAGTCTCGGGGGCACGGTTCTGTCGTGGCTCCAGTCCTTCCTGGAGGGACGAACCCAGATGGTGAAGCTGGGAGATGCCTGCTCGGACCCTTGGCCTTTGACCTGTGGGGTCCTGCAAGGCTCCATTCTGTCTCTCATGCTCTTTAACATCTACATGAAACCGCTGGGAGAGGTCATCCGGAGTTTTGGAGTTGGGTGCCATCTCTATGCAGATGACACGCAACTCTACTACTTTTTCCCACCTAATTTCTAGGAGGCCTCTCGGGTGCCTGGCCGCTGTGGCTGTCTGGATGAGGAGGAACAAGCTGAAGATCAATCCCGACAAGACAGAGGTCCTCCTGGTCGATCGTAAACCTGACTGGGGTATAGGGTGCCAACCTGTGCTGGATGGGGTTACACTCCCCCTGAAGCCACAGGTCCGCAGTTTGGGAGTCCTCTTGGATTCATCGCTCACGCTTGAGGCTCAGGCGTCGGTGGTGTCTGGGAGGGCTTTTGCACAATTGAGACTCGTGCGCCAGCTGCGTCCGTACCACGCAAAGGCTGATCTGGCCGGAGTGGTCCATGCCTTGGTCATCTCTAGATTGGACTACTGTAATGCGCTCTACGTGGGGCTGCCCTTGAAAAAGGCTCGGAAATTCCAACTGGTCCAACGGGCAGCAGCCAGGATGTTAACTGGTGCTCCTTACAGAGAGAGGTCAACCCTCCTGTTCAAGGAGCTCCACTGGCTGCTGTTTATTTTCTGAGCCCAATTTAAGGTGCAGGTGATGACCTACAAAGCCCTAAAAGGTTTGGGACCATCCTACCTGCGTGACCGCATCTCTGTATACAAACCCACACGTTCACTTCGTTCATCCGGAGAGGCCCTGTTTGTGATCCCTTCTGCGTCGCAGGCGCACTTGGTGGGGACTCGAGACAGGGCCTTTTCTGTGGTGGCCCCCCGACTCTGGAACACCCTCCCCAGGGATCTTAGACAGGCCCCTACATTGGCAGTCTTCAGAAAGAACTTGAAGACCTGGCTGTTCCGATGTGCCTTCCCAGAATAGGAAATCTCCAATACCAAGTCCCAGAAGCACTTTAGTAGAACTAAGACTGCTGCACACTGCACACTGCACTTACTTATAATCCTACATACCTCCTGCCACATCAGCACTTTTAATTCTGTACCCATTACTCTGGCCCAGCCCAGTTTTATAGTGTCTTGATGTATTGTTTATTGCTTGTTGTTAATATTGCTTTAACTGTTTTTAATTTGCTTTAGGTATTGTATTGTTGTGTTGTGTTTCGAGGCCTTGGCCTATGTAAGCCGCATCGAGTCCTTTGGGGTACAAATAAAGATAATAATAATCATAGAATCATAGAATCATAGAATCATAGAATCAAAGAGTTGGAAGAGACCTCATGGGCCATCCAGTCCAACCCCCTGCCAAGAAGCAGGAATATTGCATTCAAATCACCCCTGACAGATGGCCATCCAGCCTCTGTTTAAAAGCTTCCAAAGAAGGAGCCTCCACCACACTCCGGGGCAGAGAGTTCCACTGCTGAACGGCTCTCACAGTCAGGAAGTTCTTCCTCATGTTCAGATGGAATCTCCTCTCTTGTAGTTTGAAGCCATTGTTCCCTTGCGTCCTAGTCTCCAGGGAAGCAGAAAACAAGCTTGCTCCCTCCTCCCTGTGGCTTCCTCTCACATATTTATACATGGCTATCATATCCCCTCTCATCCTTCTCTTCTTCAGGCTAAACATGCCCAGCTCCTTAAGCCGCTCCTCATAGGGCTTGTTCTCCAGACCTTTTATCATTTTAGTCGCTCTCCTCTGGACACATTCCAGCTTAGAGTCAATATCTCTCTTGAATTGTGGTGCCCAGAACTGGACACAATATTCCAGATGTGGTCTAACCAAAGCAGAATAGAGGGGTAGCATGACTTCCCTAGATCTAGACACTAGGCTCCTATTGATGCAGGCCAAAATCCCATTGGCCTTTTTTTGCCGCCACATCACATTGTTGGCTCATGTTTAACTTGTTGTCCACGAGGACTCCAAGATCTTTTTCACACGTACTGCTCTCGAGCCAGGCGTCCCCATTCTGTATCTTTGCATTTCATTTTTTCTGCCAAAGTGGAGTATCTTGCATTTGTCACTGTTGAACTTCATTTTGTTAGTTTTGGCCCATCTCTCTAATCTGTCAAGATCGTTTTGAATTCTGCTCCTGTCCTCTGGACTATTGGCTATCCTTCCCAATTTGGTGTCGTCTGCAAACTTGATGATCATGCCTTCTAGCCCTTCATCTAAGTCATTAATAAAGATGTTGAAGAGGACCGGGCCCAGGACGGAACACTGCTTGTGGCACTCCACTTGTCACTTCTTTCCAAGATGCAAAACACACAAAACACATATACACAGACTCGGCCACAGCAACGCGTAGCAGGGGACAGCTAGTACACAATAACTGTGCAATTTTGACACATACACAGTGATAGGAAAGACCACAGTGATAGGAAAAGTAGCAACGGTTGCACAACTATTTATATTGGGTTGGAGAATCTTTGGCCATCCAGATATCTTTGGGTTCACAACTCCTACTGAGTCCAAAACATTCATGGTTTTTCACCTCTGGCCTACACTGGCTGGCGGTGACTTTAGACTTTCAGAAAAGTTTCTTCCCGTCCCAATTTTGCGGTCCTAATTCAACACCTTTGGGCTGCAAATGTAGTACAAGGTGAGCACTCTAGGCGCAAATGTGCAATTAACTCCTTGTCTGATGAAGCCTGCCGGCACATAAAATGTGAAGCTGTTGAAATTTCTCCTGCCGTGAAACATTGTACTCATTTCGTGCGAAGGGCAAGTGCTTTTTCATCTCGTCGGCTCAGCTGAGGTTGCGTCTGAAGCCGTTCTCATTCGATATTCAAGCCTGGGATTCATTTCTCCAAGGACGAGGCTACCTCCTGAGAGACACGTTGCACAGGTGAGCCGAGAAAGGGGCTTAAGACAAGGATAAGCTCTCCATGACCCATCAAAGCGAAGAGTACAAGTGGTTCGTTTGCGGCAAATAAATGGATATCCTACTCTGCATGTAACAGAGACAAATTATACCCACAGATTTGAGTAATCTTAGATCTGTTGCATTATTTTAGTCTCATTTACCTTGCAGGGTTATTGTGAGAATAATACGGAGAGGAAGCAAGACCCCTTAGAAAATGTTGACCATTTCCGCTCCCTTGGCAGCCACCTCTCCTCAAAAGTCATAATTGACACTGAAATTCAACACCGCCTGAGCTCTGCGAGTGCAGCCTTTTTCCAAATGAAACAGAGAGTGTTTGAGGACTGGGACATCCGTAGGGAGACCAACGTACTTGTTTATAAAGCTATTGTCCTCCCAACCCTGCTATATGCCTGCGAAACGTGGACTGACTATAGATGTTAATATTGATACTGAAATTTAACACCGCCTGAGCCCTGTGAGTGCAGCCTTCTTCCAAATGAAGCAGAGAGTGTTTGAGGACTGGGACATCCGTAGAGATACCAAAGTGCTTGTTTATAGAGCTATTGTCCTCCCAACCCTGCTATACGCCTGCACAACGTGGACTGTCTACAGACGTCACACTCAACTCCTAGAACCCTTCCATCAATGTTGCCTCCGAAAAATCCTGCAAATCTCTTGGGAAGACAGGCTTACAAACGTCAGCATGCGGGAAGAAGCAAAGACCACCAGCATGGAAGCGATGGTCCTCCGCCACCAATTCCGCTGGACCGGCCAGCAACTACAACTCCCAAATGACAAAATCGTAGGGAGACCAACGTACTTGTTTATAAAGCTATTGTCCTCCCAACCCTGCTATATGCCTGCGAAACGTGGACTGTCTATAGATGTTAATATTGATACTGAAATACAACACCGCCTGAGCTCTGTGAGTGCAGCCTTTTTCCAAATGAAGCAGAGAGTGTTTGAGGACTGGGACATCCGTAGGGAGACCAACGTACTTGTTTATAAAGCTATTGTCCTCCCAACCCTGCTATATGCCTGCGAAACGTGGACTGTCTATAGATGTTAATATTGATACTGAAATACAACACCGCCTGAGCTCTGTGAGTGCAGCCTTTTTCCAAATGAAGCAGAGAGTGTTTGAGGACTGGGACATCCGTAGGGAGACCAACGTACTTGTTTATAAAGCTATTGTCCTCCCAACCCTGCTATATGCCTGCGAAACGTGGACTGACTATAGATGTTAATATTGATACTGAAATTTAACACCGCCTGAGCCCTGTGAGTGCAGCCTTTTTCCAAATGAAGCAGAGAGTGTTTGAGGACGGGACATCCGTAGGGAGACAAGTGCTTGTTTATAAAGCTATTGTCCTCCCACCCCTGCTATATGCCTGTGAAACGTGGACTGTCTACAGACGTCACACATTGACACTGAAATACAACACCGCCTGAGCTCTGTGAGTGCAGCTTTTTTCCAAATGAAGCAGAGAGTGTATGAGGACCGGGACATCCGTAGGGATACCAAGTTGCTTGTTTAAAGCTTTTGTCCTCCCAACCCTGCTATATGCCTGCGAAACGTGGACTGTCTACAGCATGTTAACATTGACACTGAAATTTAACACCGCCTGAGCTCTGTGAGTGCAGCCTTTTTCCAAATGAAGCAGAGAGTGTTTGAGGGTCGGGACATCTGTAGGGAGACCAAGGGGCTTGTTTATAAAGCCATTGTCCTCCCAACCCTGCTCTATGCCTGCGAAACATGGACTGTCTACAGATGTCAACATTGACACTAAAATTTAACACCGCCTGAGCCCTGCGAGTGCAGTCTTTTTCCGAATGAGGCAGAGAGTGTTTGAGGAGCGGGACATCCGTAGGGAGATCAACGAGCTTGTTTATAAAGCCATTGTCCTCCCAACCCTGCTACATGCCTACGAGACGACTGTCTACAGAAGTCACATGCAATTCCTGGAACGAATCCATCAGTGCTGCCTCCAGAAAATCCTGCAACTCTCTTGGGAAGACAAGCGGACAAATGTCAGCGTACTGGAAGAAGCAAAGACCACCAGCATTGAAGGGATGCCATCAACTCCGCTGGACTGGTCATGTTGTCTGGTCTGTAGTTTGCTCTTCTCCACACTCGCATGTCACGGATTCCACTTTGTGGCCCCATTTCTTGAGGTTGGCTCTGCATCTCGTGGTGCCAGAGCGCAGTATGTTCAGTGCCTTTCAAGTTGCCCAGTTTTCTGCGTGCCCAGAGGGGAGTCTCTCATTTGGTATCAGCCATTGATTCTGGGTTTGAGCCTGCCACTTCTGGACTCTCGCTTGCTGAAGTTTTCCAGCGAGTGTCTCTGTAGATCTTAGAAAACTATTTCTTGATTTAAGTCATTGATGTGCTGGCTGATACCCAAACAGGGGATGAGCTGGAGATGTCACTGCCTTGGTCCTTTCACTTCCCGGCGGATGTCAGGTGGTGTGATACCGGCTAGACAGTGTAATTTCTCCAGTGGTGCAGGGCACAGACACCCCATGATAATGCGGCATGTCTTGTTAAGAGCCACATCCACTGTTTTAGCGTGGTGAGATGTGTTCCACACTGGGCATGCGTACTCGGCAGCAGAGTAGCAAAGCACAAGGGCAGATGCCTTCAATGTGTCTGGTTGTGATCTCCAGGTTGTGCCCGTCAGCTTTTGTATGACTCCCAGGTATCTGGGTGTGCTGCAATGCTCCCGTGGGATTCTTTCTCAGGTAATAATCCTCAGAGCTCGGGATGCTTGTCTGTTCTTAAGGTGAAAGGCACATGTCTGTGTTTTAGATGGATTAGGGATCAGCTGGTTTCCCCTGTAATAGGCAGTAAGAGCATCTAGAGTTTCGGAGTGCTTCTATTCAACGACCTCAAAGCTCCCTGCTTGAGCGGTGAAAGGCCATGAGGTGGAAATCCAAACACCCCATGAATGCAGCATGTCCCAAATACCTGGGAGTCACTATGGACCGTTCACTGACCTACAAGAAGCACTGCCTGAATATCAAGCAAAAAGTGGGAGCTAGAAACAATATCATACGAAAGCTGACCGGCACAACCTGGGGATCACAACCAGACACAGTGAAGACATCTGCGCTTGCGCTTTGCTACTCCGCTGCTGAGTACGCATGCCCAGTGTGGAACACATTTCACCACGCTAAAACAGTAGATGTGGTTCTTAATGCAGGGCGGGGTACCAAAGCAAATGTACTACAGTAGAGCCTCCTTCCTTCCTTCCCTCCCTCCTTCTTCCTTCCTTCTTTCCTTCCCCTTCCTTCCTTCCTTCCTTCCTTCCCTCCCTCCTTCTTCCTTCCTTCTTTCCTTCCCCTTCCTTCCTTCCTTCCTTCCTTCCTTCCTTCCTTCCTTCCTTCCTTCCCTCCCTCCTTCTTCCTCCTTCTTTCCTTCCCCTTCTCCTTCCTTCCTTCCTTTCCTCTCTCTTCCTTCCTTCTTTCTTCCCTTCCTTCCTTCCTTCCTTCCTTCCTTCCTTCCTTCCTTCCTCTCTCTCTCTTCCTTCCTTCTTTCCTTCCCCTTCCTTCCTTCCTTCCTTCCTTCCTTCCTTCCTTTCTCTCTCTCCTTCCTTCTTTCCTTCCCCTTCTCCTTCCTTCCTCCTTCCTCCTTCCTTCCTTCCTTCCTCCTCTCCCCCCCCCCCCCCTTCCTTCCTTCCTTCTTTCCTTCCTTCCTTCCTTCCTTCCTTCCTTCCTTCCTTCCTTCCTTCCTTCCTTCCTTCCTTCCTTCCTCTCTCTCTCTCCTTCCTTCTTTCCTTCCCCTTCCTTCCTTCCTTCCTTCCTTCCTTCCTTCCTTCCTTTCCTTCCTTCCTTCCTTCCTTCCTTCCTCTCTCCTCCTTCCTCTTCCTTCCTTCTTCCTTCCTTCCTTCCTTCCTTCCTTCCTTCCTTCCTTCCTTCCTTTCCTCTCTCCTTCCTTTCTTTCTTCCCCTTCCTTCCTTCCTTCCTTCCTTCCTTCCTTCCTTCCTTCCTTCCTTCCTTCCTCTCTCTCTCTCCTTCCTTCTTTCCTTCCCCTTCCTTCCTTCCTTCCTTCCTTCCTTCCTTCCTTCCTTCCTTCCTTCTCCTCCTCCTTCCCTCCCTCCCTCCCTCCTTCTTTCCTTCCTTCCTTCCTTCTCCGCAGCAAACCCTTTAGTCCTTATTAATCCCTGGCTGGTTCAATGCATCTCCGTCCCATTCCTTTCTCTGTAAACCGTTCTAAAGTGTTTGAACCCTTTTAATCCATCTTGCAATTTGTTAATGTTTCATAGGCTTTTTAACCTTTTATAATTGTGTTAATTATTGATATTATTTTAAATCTGTTCGCCTAGCTTTATGCTCCATGTTTCAGATAAAGGAGGTGATATAAATATTTTAACAAATGGGGCGGGGAAGCTCCCCGATTGCCCTTCGGAAAAGGAGGTCATCCCCATGTCCCAAAGAGTCCCGTATTGGGTGTGCTGAAAAAGACCCCTTCAAAGACCCTTCGGAAGGGAGAAATGCAACCTATCAACAGTTTGTCAAAGCAAATCTGGACTCAGTCTCCCCATGCTCTATTCTGCCTTGGTTAGACCACACCTGGAACATTGTGTCCAATTCTGGGCACCACAATTCAAGAGAGATGTTGACAAGCTGGAATGTGTCCAGAGGAGGGATGTAGGTGAACTACAACTCCCAAACTCAAGGCCAATGCCCACCAAACCCTTCCAGTGTGTTCTGTTGGTCATGGAAGTCCTGTATGCCATGTTTGGTTGAATTCCATCATTGGTGGAGTTCAGAATGCTCTTTGATTGTAGGTGAACTATAAATCCCAGTAACTACAAATCCCAAATGTCAAGGTCTATTTCCTCCAAACTCCATCTGTGTTCATATTTAGGCATATGGAATATTTTGTGTCAAGTTTGGTCCAGATCCATCATTGGTTGAGTCCACAGTGCTCTCTGGATGTAGGTGAACTACAACTCCAGAAACTCAAGGTCAATGCCCACCAAACCCTTCCAGTGTGTTCTGTTGGTCATGGGAGTCTTGTATGCCATGTTTGGTTGAATTCCATCATTGGTGGAGTTCAGAATGCTCTTTGATTGTAGGTGAACTATAAATCCCAGTAAGTACAAATCCCAAATGTCAAGGTCTATTTCCTCCAAACTCCATCTGTGTTCATATTTGGGCATATGGAATATTTGTGTCAAGTTTGGTCCAGATCCATCATTGTTTGAGTACACAGTGCTGTCTGGATGTAGGTGAACTACAACTTCTAAACTCAAGGTCAATGCCCACCAAACCCTTCCAGTGTGTTCTGTTGGTCATGGGAGTCTTGTATGCCATGTTTGGTTGAATTCCATCATTGGTGGAGTTCAGAATGCTCTTTGATTGTAGGTGAACTATAAATCCCAGTAACTACAAATCCCAAATGTCAAGGTCTATTTCCTCCAAACTCCATCTGTGTTCATATTTGGGCATATGGAATATTTGTGCCAAGTTTGGTCCAGATCCATCATTGTTTGAGTACACAGTGCTCTCTGGATGTAGGTGAACTACAACTCCCAAACTCAAGGTCAATGCCCACCAAACCCTTCCAGTGTTTTCTGTTGGTCATGGGAGTCCTGTATGCCATGTTTGGTTGAATTCCATCATTGGTGGAGTTCAGAATGCTCTTTGATTGTAGGTGAACTATAAATCCCAGCAACAACAATTCTCAAATGACAAAATCAATTTTTTTTAGTGGAGGACGTAAATTGGACTGTTAGGTGCCTTGCGTCCAAATTTGGTGTCAATTCCCCCAGTGGTTTTTGAGTTTTGATGGTAGCACAAACTATAAATCCCAGCAACTACAACTCCCAAATGCCAAGGTCTGTTTCCCTTAAACTCCATCTGTGTTCATATTTGGGCATATGGAATATTCGTGCCAAGTTTGGTCCAGATCCATCATTGTTTGAGACCACAGTGCTCTCTGGATATGGGTGAACTACAATTCCCAAACTCAAGGTCAATGTCCACCAAACCTTTCCAGTTTTTTCTGTGTGCTAAGTTTGGGCCGGAGCTCCCGGTGGCGCAGTGGGTTAAAGCACTGAGCTGCTGAGCTTGTTGATCGAAAGGTCGCAGGTTCGATTTCGGGGAGCGGCGTGAGCTTCCGATGTCAGCCCTAGCTTCTGCCAACCTAGCAGTTCGAAAACATGCAAATGTGACTAGATCAATAGGTACCGCTCTGGCGGGAAGGTAACGGCGCTCCATGCAGTCATGCCAGCCACATGACCTTGGAGGTGTCTACGGACAACGCCGGCTCTTCGGCTTAGAAATGGAGATGAGCACCACACCCCAGAGTCAGACATGACTGGACTTAATGTCAGGGGACTACCTTTACCTAACCTAAGTTTGGGCCAATTCCATCATTGGTGGAGTTCAGAATGCTCTTTGATTGTAGGTAAACTATAAAGCCCAGCAACGACAATTTCCCAAATGACAAAAATCATTTTTTTTTTGAGTGGAGGACATAAATTGGGTTGTTAGGTGTCTTGTGTCCAAATTTGGTGTCAATTCCCCCAGTGGTTTTTGAGTTCTGATGGTATCACAAACGAACATTACATTTTTATTTGTATAGATTATAATCCGGCCCTCCAACAATTTGAGGGACTCTGACCTGGCTCTCTGTTTAAAAGGTTTATCATATTATACTATAAATCCTGGGGCAGGAAAGGGAATTTTGGAGGTGGCACGTTGCTCCCAGTCCTTGCCATAGAGCCATCATTGTGTGATAGATGTCTTCATTTCCCGAGCTAAGGATCCAAGATGGGCAGATCAGTCGGGATGCAAACCAGCCCATCTGCTATGGCTTGAGAAAGAGAGAGAGCAAGAGAGAGAAAGGCATCAGCCTGTTGTATTTTCTTTTGCACTGACATGCAGACTGGTGTGCTATCATGGCTGTGAAAGAGAGCTGGCAAGGATTGCCGAACCTGCCAGTCTTGAAGGGCTGGCAGATTTAATTAGTGTGCAAAACAAGCCGCTTTGAAGGCTGTGCCGAAAACTTCATTAGTCAGCAACCTGAGCTTGTTAGCGGACCTTTTTTCCGAGAGCGCATCAAATAAGCAAAGATGAAAACATCAACTTGTGTGTATGTGGCCTTGGTGTTGGGGATTCTTTTATGCTAGCCTTTGCTCTGTGTGGCCTCTCCCCGGAGGAAAACGCATTGGAAGTACCCAGCTTGGCTCAAGTCTAACATGGCATTGAATTTTATATGCACCACAATTTTCGAAATCCTGAAACAAACAAAAAAAGTATGTAATGCGCAGCAGCAAAAGGTGCACTTTTGATCATATGGCCGTTACAGAGCAGAGTCAGTATATTTACTTCCGAGCCATCTTCAAAGGCAACCCCACATAGAGAGCATTGCAGTAAAGGACCTTGCGAGGTGCTTTACGGGCGAGTAGGTCGCGCGGAGCAGCTGCCCTTGGCTGGCTCACGCTGCCCATCAGGCCTTATGGATAGCGTGAGCCAGTCAAGGGAAGGGCACTGTGTATGTGGGGTGCGCCTCCTCCGCGGGCCGGATAAGTGCCCTTGGTGGGCCGGAAGTGGCCCGCGGGCCGTAGTTTGGGGACCCCTGGCTAAGGGCTTTATAGTAGGCCTGTGCGATTTGGTTCGTTAATTCATTAATTCGTTAATAATTCGTTAATTTTACCATTTCCGAAGCGATATTGAAACAAATCTCCAAACCCGGAAGGGTTTATAAATATCGAACCAGCAGCCCCCATAGTATTTACGAGCCTCCGCTCGTTTCGTTAATGGGGTGGAGGCTGCTGGAGTGCTGGTGCATGGGAGCCAATCCGGCGCTCCCAAGCAGTGCACCATGGGTCCGTGGCTGTCTCTTTTTGATTGGCCGGCGAGCCCTTTCAAAGCGGCTCCGCGCGGCCCGTAGCTTGGTGCAGAGGCGAGGGCGAGGGAGTTTGCATTGGGTTGGCTTGGCAATGGCTGCCTGCTAGCAACGAACTGGGATTGGATTCATTCCTTGCTGCTGTGAGTGCTGCTTGCTTCATTTGCTGTCTCTTGCCTGTGTTTGGTCCACATTTGGGCCATTTTTTGGTTAATTGTCCATTTTAAAATATTTTTAATATTATTTTTTAATATTATTTTTTAATATTATTTTTTAATATTATTTTTAATATTATTTTTTAATATTATTTTTTAATATTATTCTTAAAAAATATTCTAAAAAAGAAAAGACTCTTCTGTTGGTGTGTGCTCTCATTTGCTGTATTGCCTGTGTTTGGTCATTTTTTGGTTAATTTTCCATTTTAAAATATTTTTTAATATTATTTTAATATTATTTTTTAATATTATTTTAATATTATTCTTAAAAAATATTCTAAAAAAGAAAAGACTCTTCTGTTGGTGTGTGCTCTCATTTGCTGTATCCTGCCTGTGTTTGGTCCACATTTGGGCCATTTTTTGGTTAATTTTCCATTTTAAAATATTTTAATATTATTTTAATATTATTTTTTAATATTATTTTAATATTATTTTTAAAAATATTCTAAAAAAGAAAAGACTCTTCTGTTGGTGTGTGCTCTCATTTGCTGTATCGTGCCTGTGTTTGGTCCACATTTGGGCCATTTTTTGGTTAATTTTCCATTTTAAAATATTTTTTAATATTATTTTAATATTATTCTTAAAAAATACAAAAATATTCTAAAAATTCGTTAATATTTACAAAATTTCGTAAATACCAAAACTTTTTTGGGGGAAAGTTTTGTAATTATTTTAAATATCGAAACAAAAAAACACCCCAATTACAAATCGATTTTAGAAACAAATTTTTTCTTGATCAAACAGGCCTACTTTATAGGCTAATGCCAGCACTTTGAATTGTGCCTGGTAGCAAATTGGCAGCTAGTGGAGCTGGCGCAACAGAGGAGTTGTATGCTCCTTAAGAGTCGCTCCTGTGAGCATCCTGGCTGCCGAGCATTGGACCATTTGAAGCTTCCAAGCCATCTTCAAAGGCAACCCCATGTAGAGAGCATTGCAGTAGTCCGCCGCATACAAACTTTGACTTTTATGATATGTATAGATTATTATGATTACCCTTTATTATTAAGTGAGTGCAAGTTCCATCATCCATTTCCAAATTCTTCCAAACCGCACCAGGATGTAGAGTGGGTCATGCGTGCTTTCTGTGTGAATTATGGTCCTGATCTATCATTGTTGGCAGTTGTAATGGTCTTAGGAAGGGAGTGCAGGTATTGCAAGTCCCATCGTCCATGGTGCATCCTCCTCCAAACTGCACCAGGATGTAGAGTGCGTCATGGAGACTCAGTGTGCCAAGTTTGGTCTTTATCGGTAATTGGATGAGGGTTGCAGTGGTCTCAAGAATTGAGCAAACGTACTGCAAATCCCATAATCCATGGTCCATCCCCGGCCAGACCACACCAGGACGTAAAGTGGGTCATGAGAGGTCTATGTGCCAAGTTTGGTCCTGATCAGTCATTGGATGAGGTTAACAGCGAACTCAGAATGTGAGTGATGGTACTGCAAGTCCCATCATCCATGGTTCATCCTCTTCCAAACTGCAGTAGGCTGTAGAGTGGGTCATAGGGGCTCTGTGTGCCAAGTTTGGTCTGTTTTGGTCATTTTCTGACCCAGCCCCCTCTGGCCTTTCCTTTCCTCTCTTTGTCATCTCGGAATCTTGGAATTGAGGCTGGCCAATCAGAGACCATATGCAAATTTCCTTCTCATGTCCCCGTTTCTGTCATGAACCCTTTTCTCCACCAGGGGCTCCTCTTGAAGCAGGCCAATCAGGGACCATATGCAAATAGCATCACAGTGGCAGCCAATCAGAAAGCTGGCACATACTCCTCCGCTTGCACCGCATACAAACGTTGACTTTTATGATATGTATAGATTATTACGATTTATTTTATTTTCTCCTATCGACTGCCACACTGGGAGAAAATGCAAGAGGAAGCAACCTCAAGCAACTGTAAAGTAAGGCAAATCAGGCTCCTGGGAGACGGACCAACCCCCTTCAGCCATGCACAAAAACACAGTCAAAGCACCCCAAGGGCTCCATGGAGCACAGTTTGAGAACCCCTGTTCTAGATCTTCCTGACATTCCTCTGGTATAGTCCCACTGGAAGTTATCGCAAGAGTCATCCTGGAGGACCAAGTGAATTCCTAACAAAGAAAATGATTTTCTAGCAGCCCAGCCATAACTCTATAGGACTTCCGGCAGAAGTTGCTCACATCGGTAGGGTACACTATTATCCACAGATTTCTGTTTCCATGGTAAGTGCAGGAACATATTCCCTATGGATACATGGTTATACTGTACTGCCAATCTAAGAATAGTACAGAAGGGATCACTGTCACATCCAAAAATAAGGGAACAATTTGATCACTTCCAATCGTGGTTGGCAACTGGCACACACTCAGGCAACCCAACCATGAGATGCTGAAAGAATCTTATGGTTCTGAAGAACAGAAGGAGCCAAAATGTGAAGTATGGAGTGTTTTGGGAGAGGTCCTGACTGAAAGTTAAATGGGCTTCAGGAAGGAGAGTTTAGCCCTTGGCACAGTAATTATTTCTGTTCAACAACATCATTTCAGCACAGATGCCCTCATCATAGCACTTTTAACTCTTATAGAATCCAAGAGTTGGAAGAGACCTCCTGGGCCATCCAGTCCAACCCCATTCTGCCAAGAAGCAGGAATATTGCATTTAAATCACCCCTGACAGATGGCCATCCAGCCTTCGTTTAAAAGCTTCCAAAGAAGGAGCCTACACCACACTCCGGGGCAGAGAGTTCCACTGCTGAACGGCTCTCACAGTCAGGAAGTTCTTCCTCATGTTCAGATGGAATCTCCTCTCTTGTAGTTTGAAGCCATTGTTTCGCGTCCTAGTCTCCAGGGAAGCAGAAAACAAACTTGCTCCCTCCTCCTCCCTGTGGCTTCCTCTCACATATTTATACATGGCTATCATGTCTCCCCTCAGCCTTCTCTTCTTCAGGCTAAACATGCCCAGCTCCTTAAGCCGCTCCTCATAGGGCTTGTTCTCCAGACCCTTGATCATTATCCTGAACCAGCATAGTGAATGGTGAGAAAGGAGAAGAACTGCAGCCCCAAATATCTGGAAAGATAAATGGCTCTCTAAGCCAGTGGTTCTCAACCTTCCTAATGCTGCGACCCCTTAGTACAGGTCCTCATGTTGTGGTGACCCCCAACCATAATGTTATTTTCGTTGCTACTTCATAACAGTAATTTTGCTCCTGTTATGAATTGTAATGTAAATATCTGATATGCAGGATGTATTTTCCGTTACTTGACCAAATTTGGCACAAATACCCGATACGCCCAAAATCTGAATTCTGGTGGGGTTGGGGGTGATTGATTTTGTCATTTGGTAATCCTGGAGTTGCTGGGATTTGTAGTTCACCTACAATCAAAGAGCCTTCTGAACTCCATCAATGATGGAATTGAATCAAACATGGCACACAGAATTCCCATGACCTAGAGAAAATACTGGGAAGGTCTGGTGGACATTGACCTTGAGTTTTTGGAATTGTAGTTCACCTATATCCAGACTGTGGACTCAAGCAATGATGGATCGGGACCAAACTTGGCACAAATACTCAATATGCCCAAATGTGAACACTGGTAGAGTTTGGAGAAAATAGTCCTTGCCATTTGGGAGTTGTAGTTGTTGGGATTTATAGTTCACCCACAATGAAATAGCATTCTGAACCCCACCAATGATAGAATTGGACCAAACTTTCCACACAGAACCCCCATGACCAACAGAAAATACTATGTTTTCTGATGGTCTTTGGCAACCCCTCTGACACCCCCTCGCGACCCCCACAGGGGTCCCGACCCCCAGGTTGAGAAACACTGCTCTAAGCTCTCAGAGTGAGATCTTGTCCAGCTCACCTGCTCAAATCTTTAAAATAATGGGAACTTCAGACGATTGAATAAGAGTAAGAGTTTAAAGCTTTTTTTTTTTTTTGTCGATCTCTGTTGCTTTTGATTAGCACTCACCACTTTATTCAGCCCACAGAAAAACGTATTGGAAATTAATGTGGCCTTTGGGTTGAGAGGTTTCTCACTCTTGTTTTAAGCAAATGAGCCAGGCATTGATCCGGTGGCTTTTGGCATGCAAGGCGAATGGTGTTAACAGTTATGGGCTCATATGCAATATGCATCTGGGGCTTTAGCAACAGACTGTGCAAGCATATAGCTTAGGGATCATAGAATCCTAGAATCAAAGAGTTGGAAGAGACCTCCTGGGCCATCCAGTCCAACCCCATTCTGCCAAGAAGCAGGAATATTACATTCAAATCACCCCTGACAGATGGCCATCCAGCCTCTGCTTAAAAGCCTCCAAAGAAGGAGCCTCCACCACACTCCGAGGCAGAGAGTTCCACTGCTGAACGGCTCTCACAGTCAGGAAGTTCTTCCTCATGTTCAGATGGAATCTCCTCTCTTGTAGTTTGACACCATTGTTCCTTGTCCTAGTCTCCAAGGAAGCAGAAAACAAGCTTGCTCCCTCCCCCCTGTGGCTTCCTCCCACATATTTATACATGGCTATCATATCTCCTCTCATCCTTCTCTTCTTCAGGCTAAACATGCCCAGCTCCTTAAGCCACTCCTCATAGGGCTTGTTTTTCAGACCCTTGATCCTTTTAGTCGCCCTCCTCTGCACACATTCCAGCTTGTCAATATCTCTCTTCAATTGTGGTGCCCAGAATTGGACACAATATTCCAGGTGTGGTCTAACCAAAGCAGAATAGAGCATGGGGAGCATGACTTCCCTAGATCTAGACACTAGGCTCCTCTTGATGCAGGCCAAAATCCCATTGGCTTTTTTTGCCGCCACATCACATTCCTGGCTCATGTTCACCTTCCTGTCCATGAGGACTCCAAGATCTTTTCCACACGTACTGATATCGAGCCAGGCCTCATCGTCCCCCATTCTGTCTCTTTGCATTTCGTTTTTCCTGCCAAAGTGGAGTATCTTGCATTTGTCACTGTTGAACTTCATTTTGTTAGTTTTGGCCCTTCATCTCTCTAATCTGTCAAGATTGTTTTGAATCCTGCTCCTGTCCTCTGGAGTCTTGGCTCTCCCTCCCAATTTGGTGTCATCTGCAAACTTGATGTTCCTGCCTTCTAGCCCTTCATCTAAGCCATGAATGAAGATCCTGAACAGGATCGGACCCAGAACGGAACCCTGCAGATGGCACTCCACTTGTCACTTCTTTCCAAGATGAAGAGGAAGCATTAGTGAGCACCCTCTGGGTTCGTCCACTTAACCAATTCCAGATCCACCTCACCGTAGTTTTGCCTCGCCCACATTGGCCTAGTTTCCTTGCCAGAAGGTCATGGGGGACCTTGTCAAAGAAGGCCTTCCTGAAATCCAGACACGCTCCATCCACGGCATCATTCCCCGCATCTACCCAGCTTGTAACTTTCGAAAAAAGAGATCAGATGAGTCTGGCATGACGTGTTTTGGATAAATCTGTGTTGACCATTAGCAATGACCGCATTTGTTTCTATATGTTTGCAGACCCTTGCCCTTCCTTTGTTGCCTTGTTTGCTGTGGACTCATCTTGTTGTGTTTCAAATTATTATTATTGTTGTTATTATTATTGTTATTATTAACATAATAATAATAATAATAATAATAATAATAATAATAATAATAATGTCTGTTGGAATTAGGACAATGGGTTTATATATCTGTGGAATGGCTGGGGTGGGGCAAAGAGCTCTTCCCTGCTGCAGTTAGGTGTGAATGTTTCAGCTGATCACCTTCATTAGCATTTGAAGGCTTGCCTGAGCCTGGGAAAATCTCTTGCTGGGAGGTGTTAATCTGTGCCTGGTTGTTTCCTCTCTGTTGTTTTGCTGTTGTAATTTTAGAGTTTTTTAATACTGGTAGCCAGATTTTGTTCATTTTCATGGTCTCTCCTTTCTGTTGAAATTGTCCACATGCTTGTGGATTTCAATGGCTTCTCTGTGTAGTCTGACATGGTGGTTGTGAGAGTGGTCCAGCATTTCTGTGTTCTCAAATAATATGCTGTGTCCAGGTTGGTTCATCAGGTGGTCTGCTATGGCTGACTTCTCTGGTTGAAGTCTGCAGTGCCTTTCATGTTCCTTGATTCGTGTTTACCTGGAGGGCCAAAATTTGTCCATGCCCACATAGGCCTGTTTGATCAAGAAAAAATTTGTTTCTAAAATCGATTTGTAATTGGGGTGTTTTTTTGTTTCGATATTTAAAATAATTACAAAACTTTCCAAAAAAAAGTTTTGGTATTTAAGAAATTTTGTAAATATTAACGAATTTTTAGAATATTTTTGGTATTTCTTAAGAATAATATTAAAATAATATTAAAAAATATTTTAAAATGGAAAATTAAACAAAAAATGGCCCAAATGTTGACCAAACACAGGCAGGAGACAGCAAATGAGAGAAAACACCAACAGAAGAGTCTTTTCTTTTTTAGAATATTTTTTAAGAATAATATTAAAATAATATTAAAAAATAATATTAAAATAATATTAAAAAATATTTTAAAATGGAAAATTAACCAAAAAATGGCCCAAATGTGGACCAAACACAGGCAGGATACAGCAAATGAGAGCACACACCAACAGAAGAGTCTTTTCTTTTTAGAATATTTTTTAAGAATAATATTAAAAAATAATATTAAAAAATAATATTAAAAAAATATTTTAAAATGGAAAACGAAACCGCACAGGGCCAAACACAGGCAGGAGACAGCAAATGAGAGCACACACCAACAGAAGAGTCTTTTCTTTTTGAGAATATTTTTTAAAAATAATATTAAAATAATATTAAAAAATAATATTAAAAATAATATTAAAAAAATTAAAAAATAATAATAAAAATATTTTAAAATGGACAATTAACCAAAAAATGGCCCAAATGTGGACCAAACACAGGCAAGAGACAGCAAATGAAGCAAGCAGCACTCACAGCAGCAAGGAATGAATCCAATCCCAGTTCGTTGCTAGCAGGCAGCCATTGCCAAGCCAACCCAATGCAAACTCCCTCGCCCTCGCCTCTGCACCAAGCTACGGGCCGCGCGGAGCCGCTTTGAAAGGGCTCGCCGGCCAATCAAAAAGAGACAGCCACGGACCCATGGTGCACTGCTTGGGAGCGCCGGATTGGCTCCCATGCACCAGCACTCCAGCAGCCTCCACCCCATTAACGAAACGAGCGGAGGCTCGTAAATACTATGGGGGCTGCTGGTTCGATATTTATAAACCCTTCCGGGTTTGGAGATTTGTTTCAATATCGCTTCGGAAATGGTAAAATTAACGAATTATTAACGAATTAACGAATTAACGAACCAAATCGCACAGGCCTATTGTCCACAGCTGCATGGTATACGGTAGACTCCTGCAGAAGGGAGAGGATCCCTCTTGTCCTTTGCTGAACGTAGCATTGGTTGGATTTTCTTGGTGGGTTTGTAGATTGTTTGTATGTTGTGTTTCCTCATCAGCTTCCCTATGCGATCAGTGGTTCCCTTGATGTATGGCAGGAAAATTTTGTAATTCGTTAAATATTCGTTATTTTTAACAATTACAAAACAATTACAAAACTTATTTTCAAACCCGGAAGTGTTTTTAAATATCGAAACGGCATCCTCCATCTTTTTTACGAGCTTCCGCCCATTTCGGAAATGACGTTTTAGGGATGGAGGATGCTGGGTGCGCCGGGAGCCAATCCGGCGCTCCCAAGCACCGTGGCTGATTGTGATTGGGCGGGCTGCCCTTTAAAAGCGGCTCCGCGTGGCCGCATTGCTCATTGCTGGGGAAGGCGAGGAGACGGGAGGTTCGGGAGGGAGGCTTGGCTTGCATTCATTCATTCCCTGGGCTGGGAGCAGCGGGGAGGCTTTGCCGTTCGCTCCACAACAGGGCAAGCATTTTTAAATATTTCTGAAAAATACAGGGTTAGTCAAAATGAATAGGCCAATAAGAAAATTAATTTTAGACGAATGTATGTTTATTGTAACCAAACTACAGCTACGTAGCGACAGATAAACTATCAAAGTTTTGTCTCACCTTCAGAGATGTTCGATATGGGCGCCCCGTGTGACACGGCAGATGTCCAAGCGATAGTCCAGTTCATTCCACATCCGTTGCAGCACATCCGACGTAATGGCATCGAATGCAGCAACGTCTGGGAAGGTGTTCGTTGAGGTCCTAACCCTAACCCTAACCCTAACCCTAACCCTAACCCTATCCCTATCCCTAACCCTATCCCTATCCCTATCCCTATCCCTATCCCTATCCCTAACCCTAACCCTAACCCTAACCCTAACCCTAACCCTAACCCTAACCCTATCCCTATCCCTATCCCTATCCCTAACCCTAACCCTAACCCTAACCCTAACCCTAACCCTAACCCTAACCCTAACCCTAACCCTAACCCTAACCCTAACCCTAACCCTAACCCTAACCCTAACCCTAACCCTAACCCTATCCCTATCCCTATCCCTATCCCTAACCCTATCCCTAACCCTAACCCTAACCCTAACCCTAACCCTAACCCTAACCCTATCCCTATCCCTATCCCTATCCCTAACCCTAACCCTAACCCTATCCCTAACCCTATCCCTATCCCTAACCCTACCCTATCCCTAACCCTAACCCTAACCCTAACCCTAACCCTATCCCTATCCCTATCCCTACCCCTAACCCTAACCCTAACCCTATCCCTACCCCTAACCCTACCCCTAACCCTATCCCTAACCCTAACCTAACCCTAACCCTACCCTAACCCTATACCCTAACCCTAACCTACCTAACCCTAACCCTTACCCTAAACCTTACCCCGATCTACCCTAACCCTAACCCTAACCCTAACCCTTACCCTATCCCTAACCCTATCCCTAACCCTAACCCTACCCCTACCTCACCCTAACCCTAACCCTAACCCTAACCCTAACCCTAACCCTAACCCTTGAAATTCTCGCTGGACCGTAATTACTGACATTGTTTTAGCAAATGTCATCACACAAAACGCCTTCTCTTTGCTTGATTCCGCCATTTTGAAAACAGCGACCCCTAGCGACGCCTAGCGGCATTAACGTACATGTGTGTTGCTCAAAAAAAACTTTGATAGTTTATCTGTCGCTACGTAGCTGTGGTTTGGTTACAGTAAACATACATTCGTCTAAAATTAATTTTCTTATTGGCCTATTCATTTTGACTAACCCTGTATATCTTTCTTTTATTCTTCAAAAAATTCAAAAAATATTCTAAAAAAAGAAAAGACCCTTGTGTGCCTGTGTGTGTGAGTTTGTCCCTGTCCTGTGGCTGTGTTCACTCCACAACAGGGCAAGCATTGTTAATTTTCCATTTTTAAATATTTCTGATAAATATTTCTTTTTTAACGAATCGATTCGTTATCACCTTAACGAATCGACCCCCGTCTTCATAACGAAGTTCCGGGGGTGATTTGCGCATGCGCGGGGGGTCCGCCATCTTAACGAATCGATTCGTTAATATTAACGAAATTTCGTAAATACTGAACTTTTTTAAAGGAAAGTTTTGTAATTATTTTAAATATCGAAACGCAAAAACCCCCAAATACAAATCGATTTTAGAAACAAATTTTTGCGTTGTTACCCAGGCCTAGTGTCTAGATCTAGGGAAGTAATGCTACCCCTCTATTCCTCTGGGTGGATCTTCATCTTGACTCTCGTGGCTTGTTCTTGGTCTTGCAGCTCTTCTGATGTCCGAGGTGGAGTCTCCATTGGCCTGGAGAGCCCAGTTGAGGTGGTTCAGTTCATCTTGGAGGAGGTGGGCTTCGCAGGCTCAGGCAAGGGAACCACTGACCGCATAGGGAAGCTGATGAGGAAACACAACATACAAACAATCTACAAACCCACCAAGAAAATCCAACAAATGCTACGTTCAGCAAAGGACAAGAGGGATCCTCTCACTTCTGCAGGAGTCTACCGTATACCATGCAGCTGTGGACAAGTCTACATAGGGACCACCAAACGCAGCATTGCCCAGACACGAATCAAGGAACATGAAAGGCACTGCAGACTACTTCAACCAGAGAAGTCAGCCATAGCAGAGCACCTGATGAACCAGCCTGGACACAGCATATTATTTGAGAACACAGAAATGCTGGACCACTCTCACAACCACCATGTCAGACTACACAGAGAAGCCATTGAAATCCACAAGCATGTGGACAATTTCAACAGAAAGGAAGAAACCATGAAAATGAACAAAATCTGGCTACCAGTATTAAAAAACTCTAAAATTACAACAGCAAAACAACAGAGAGGAAACAACCAGGCACAGATTAACACCTCCCAGCAAGAGATTTTCCCAGGCTCAGGCAGGCCTTCAAATGCTAATGAAGGTGATCAGCTGAAACATTCACACCTAACTGCAGCAGGGAAGAGCTCCTTGCCCCACCCCAGCCATTCCACAGATATATAAACCCATTGTCCTAATTCCAACAGACCTCACTACCTCTGAGGATGCTTGCCATAGATGCAGGCGAAACGTCAGGAGAAATGCCTCTAGAACATGGCTCTATAGCCCGAAAAAACCCACAAGAACCTAGTGATTCCAGCCATGAAAGCCTTCGACAATACAATAATAATAATAATAATAATAATAATAATAATAATAATAGGGCTTAAAGATTGAACTGCAAAGATTTTGGAATCAGTCAGTCAAGGTGGTCCCAGTTATGATGGGCACACTGGGTGCAGTACCTCAAGACCTTGGCCTGCACTTAAACACAATAGGTGCTGACAAGATTACCATCTGCCCAGCTTGTAACTCTATCGTTGTGCAAAGCAACCAAGAACGGCAACAAAACCCCATTTGGGGGTGCTGCCAAACGTTGATTGTTCTGCCTTTTTTATTCTAATGAATCTGCTTTTGCCTTTCACAATCTGCTGTAGAAGCAAGACCCAAACGGAGCGCCGTTCTCCTTTAAATCCTGCCAGAGTTTCCAATGGCTGCCCTTGTCATTTCTCTTGTCGGGGAAAGTTAATCAGACGCCACGACTTCCCGTGATGTGAGCTGACTCATGCCACATCCGGTTAGGGGCATTTCCGAAAGACTTTGAGGGGCAGGTGGCTGGGAGGGCTTTATGGCTTGAGCCCCGACCTCTGTACTGGAAGCAGACGGTGAATGTTCTGCTATGGGCACCCACCACCATTTCGTCCCTTTCAAGACTCGTCCTGTCTGTTGCTTAACAGCTGCTGGTTCTCTTTGCTATTTTTGAAATATATATATATATATGGAAACTGCTGTCTTATTGACTGGCAAACTTTTCCTAGGCCCAGAAGCTGTTATATCTTCATGTGATAGCTGTTTGGAGCTGTTTGCTCGGAATTTGAAGCAGGGGTGGACCAGTTGGGGCAATGAAGTCCTCACATTTCAGCATATGGATTACTTCACTGCTTTGCAGGATAAGATTGACTAATTGTGCATAAATTAATCTTTGGGTTGTGGGCAGGGCGGGCGTGTTTGTCTTCTACGACTTTATCTTTTCCATTACTGTTCTATTTGGAAAAGATATGTCAATATCTCTCTTGAATTGTGGTGCCCAGAATTGGACACAATATTCCAGGTGTGGTCTAACCAAAGCGGAATAGCGCATGGGGAGCATGACTTTCCTAGATCCTACAGTCAGAAAGTTCTCCTTTCTTGTAGTTTGAAGCCATTGTTCCTTGTCCTAATCTCCAGGGCAGCAGTAAACAAGCTTGCTCCCTCCTCCCTGTGGCTTCCTCTCACATATTTATACGTGGCTATCATATCTCCTCTCAGCCTTCTCTTCTTCAGGCTAAACATGCCCAGCTCCTTAAGCCGCTCCTCATAGGGCTTGTTCTCCAGACCCTTGATCATTTTAGTCGCCCTCCTCTGGACACATTCCAGCTTGTCAATGTCTCTCTTGAATTGTGGTGCCCAGAATTGGACACAATATTCCAGGTGTGGTCTAACCAAAGCGGAATAGAGCATGGGGAGCATGACTTCCCTGGACCTAGGCACTAGGCTCCTCTTGATGCAGGCCAAAATCCCATTGGCTTTTTTTTGTCGCCACATCACATTGTTGGCTCATGTTTAACTTGTTGTTCACAAGGACTCCAAGATCTTTTTCACACGTACTGCTCTCAAGCCAGGCGTCCCCCATTCTGTATCTTTGCATTTCGTTCCTCCTGCCAAAGTGGAGTATCCCGCATTTGTCACTGTTGAACTTCATTTTGTTAGTTTTGGCCCATCTCTCTAATCTGTCAAGATCATTTTGAATCCTGATCCTGTCCTCTGGAGTCTTGGCTATTCCTCCCAATTTGTTGTCGTCTGCAAACTTGATGATCCTGCCTTCTAGCCCTTCATCTAAGTCATGAATGAAGATCCTGAACAGGATGGAATCCTGCAGCACTCCACTTGTCACTTCTTTCCAAGATGAAGAGGAAGCATTAGTGAGCACCCTCTGGGTTCGTCCATTTAACCAATTCCAGATCCACCTCACCGTAGTTTTGCCTCGCCCACATTGGCCTAGTTTCCTTTCCAGAAGGTCATGGGGGACCTTGTCAAAGAAGGCCTTCCTGAAATCCAGGTACGCTCCATCCACGGCATTCCCCGCATCTACCCAGCTTGTAACACTATCGAAAAAAGAGATCAGATGAGTCTGGCATGACTTGTTTTTGAGAAATCCATGTTGACTATTAGCGATGACTGCATTTGTTTCTAAGTGTTTGCAGACCACTTCCTTGACCATCTTTTCCAGAATCTTGCCTGGTATCGACGTGAGGCTGACCGGACATTGGTCATTGTTTGGGTCATCCTTTTTTCCCTTCTTGAAGATCGGGACCACATTGACCCTCCTCCAATCTGCTGGAAATTCTCCCGTTCTCCACGAACTCTTCTTTTGTCTTTCTCGCTCGTTCCATAAAAAGGAGCAATGTCGTTCCCCAAGTTCAGCGAGCCATCCCTTTGTGGAGAGAATGTGTACGCAATTGCTCCAAGGTGGCCAAGCCAGGACCATCTGGTTTAACTAATGATAACTAGATTATCTTGAATGTCAAAGGTACAGCAGTCAAATTCCATGACACCAATGATATTTTCAATCTCTCTCAGATATCTCAGATGGGCATGCCTTTGAACTCTGAGCTAATTTGGAGAGGCGCACTTCCACATCGCTCATATGATTCCAAACCATCGGTTGTGACCCTTCTGCAATAACGGCTTGAGCAGTGTGCATCCATATTAACTCGCCATGCACGACGTAATAGTATTTGTTGCCACTAAAGCAATTCCTTATCTGTGGCGCGGAATGCTGGAAAGCCAGGCGCAAGGGCATTCAACTGGACGCGGCTGCTGAATAACCCCGGGTCACGACTGCAGATGTCAACAAGAACTCGGGATTTCAGAGGGCAGCAGATGGTTGGGAAGCCTTGACTGAGAGAACGTGCAACCATTTCCAAAAAGGCCAAAAAATAAGAAAAATCAGCAAACTGCATTTTTCTCAAAAGGTGCAAATGATGTTCAACATATGGTGAGCTTGACGGAATATTTTGGAGACAAAAATCAAATTATTACAGTGAGAGCAAAGGAAACCAAGAACCAATTAAATGTACAAGCAAGTGTTGTGATAAATAATAGGGAGCGAATGTAGGAATTGATGCCGCTGCTCTTTGAAAGAGAAACAAGATGAAAGGAACACACGCAAATAAGCTTTTTATAAGCAAGTTGATAGGAATCCCATTACGATTGAAAACTTGCAGCTTTGGAAAAACACCAGAGTCAGATGGGTGACATTTCTACGAATTCATGACAACTTAAATCTAGTGCAATGAATGAATAAGAAGCAACACATGGGTGTTAATGATCATATAATCCAATCAAAATATCAAACAATGAATACATAGCTCGACAGGGGGAGTGTGTCCCTGTTGGTGCTGCTGGACCTCTCAGCGGCCTTCGATACCGTCGACCACGGTATCCTTCTGGGACGCCTCGCGGGAATGGGCCTCGGGGGTACTGTTTTGCAGTGGCTCCGGTCATTCCTCGAGGGTCGGTCTCAGAAGGTGTTACTGGGAGACTCCTGTTCAACCCCACAACCTTTGTTTTGTGGGGTTCCTCAGGGTTCAATACTGTCTCCCATGTTGTTTAACATCTACATGAAGCCGCTGGGCGAGATCATCCGGAGTTTCGGGGTACGGTGTCATCTGTACGCGGATGATGTCCAACTCTGTCACTCCTTTCCACCTGCTACTAAGGAGGCTGTCCAGGTCCTGAACCGGTGCTTGGCCGCTGTGACGGTCTGGATGAGGGCGAACAAATTGAAATTGAATCCAGACAAGACAGAGGTACTCCTGGTCAGTCGTAAGGCCGAACAGGGCATAGGGTTACAGCCTGTGTTGGACGGGGTCGCACTCCCCCTGAAGACGCAGGTTCACAGTTTGGGTGTGATCCTGGACTCATCGCTGAGCCTGGAACCCCAGGTTTCGGCGGTGACCAGGGGAGCATTCGCACAGTTAAAACTCGTGCGCCAACTGCGCCCGTACCTTGGGAAGTCTGACTTGGCCACGGTAGTCCACGCTCTGGTTACATCCCGTTTAGACTACTGCAACGCTCTCTATGTGGGGTTGCCTTTGAAGACGGCTCGGAAGCTCCAATTAGTCCAACGCGGCAGCCATGATACTAACAGGAGCGGAGCGCAGGGAGCATACAACTCCTCTGCTGCACCAGCTCCACTGGCTGCCGATTTGCTACCGGGCCCAATTCAAAGTGCTGGCATTGGCCTTTAAAGCCCTAAACGGTTCTGGCCCAACCTACCTATCCGAACGTATCTCGGCCTATCAGCCCACCAGGACCCTAAGATCTTCTGGGGAGGCCCTGCTCTCTATCCCGCCTGCTTCACAGGTGCGGCTGGCGGGGACGAGAGACAGGGCCTTTTCTGTGGTGGCCCCTCGGCTATGGAACGCCCTTCCCATGGAGGTAAGATCAGCCCCCTCGCTAATGGTGTTCCGGAAAAGATTAAAAACCTGGATGTTTGAACAAGCATTTGGTTAATCAGTGCAATGAATGTGACGATTACAGGAATGGAAATATGGACGACGAATTTGGATCACGACTCTAGTTATGAGATGCATTGTGTTGTTATTGTTGTGTTAATTTTGTATTGTGCTTTTATGGTTTTATATTGTATATTGCTGTTGATTATTTTGTTGTAAACCGCCTTGAGTCGCCAGTTAGGCTGAGAAACGGCGGTATACAAGTAAAGTAAATAAATAAATAAATGTTATGTTTGAAGCATCATGCCAACGTGTGTGACGGCGTGAGTGGCGCCACCTATGTGTAGAACTGTTAGTTGCAAGTTTTAAACTGTTGTATCATGCTTAATCCTGCCTTTTTACCCTGCTTATGTAGAGTTGTATGGATTCGTTACTTATAGCTGTCAATCAGTACTGTTTGGCTCCACCTCTTCCTGCAGGAGGGGAGTGCTTCCTTTCTTTTCATTCTGCCATCAGAGTTTCTACCAGATGGACGTAAGTAAGAGACTTGACTCTAAAAGAGTCTGATTTAAATTACCTCTCAGCTTCAGGTCTGAGGTTTTTTACCTTTGAGACTTGTGCTTCATGTTCAGACCAACCTGAACAATGTTGGAAGTCTCAAGCGCCTTCAAATCAGTTCTTTTGGCACCAAAGGAAGATCCTGAGTCTTCCAACATAGGCCATCTGAACTGGGGTTGTGGTTTGCTCCGGCATTCACAGTCATTGAGGAAAGAGGAAACTTGGAAAGGCTTCTCAGCTTCAAACATCTTGGACCCAGGACTGAGACTGTAATGTATATTTTCCTTCACCCCTCTGAAGTTTCCAGCTCATTGCTTTAAAGAAATAACTCTTTGTGATCAATAAAACTTATTTTGAGTTATTTACAGCGTTTTGGGTTTTTGAGAGTTTCAGTTTCCTATAGGAGGGCAAGAAGCAATCCCCTGGGGAAAGATGCTACATCCATGCCTCTCCCATTAAGAGTTATAGCCCCCAGGCGCGACGGCACAAAGTGGAGTATCTTGCATTGGTCACTGTTGAACTTCATTTTGTTAGTTTTGGCCCATCTCTCTAAACGATCTTGACAGATTAGAGAGATGGGCCAAAACTAACAAAATGAAGTTCAACAGTGACAAATGCAAGATACTCCACTTTGGCAGGAAAAACGAAGGGATCGAACGCAGAGAACTATTGAGCGCCGGCTCTGCTTGCGCACCCGGTGGCCAGGTGGAGCAGGAACGAGAGGGGCGAGGCGAGGCTCAAGGGCCCGGCCCCTTTGGGAAGAGGATCGCCCAGCAGCGAGGCAAGAAACCCGAGCCTCCCCCCGGACTGCTAGGGCTGTTGTGAGCTGAGGAGGCGCTCCTCAAGTGGCAATCAAGGGGCATTTACAGAGGCGCCTTTGCGCCCCTGGCAAAAAAAGTGTTCTGCGACCGCTTACTTCGCGTAATGGACGAGCCGCCCCTGGCTACACCTCACCAAGAGGCAGGTGTAATTCACCTCTGCAACACCAGTGTGGAAGTGAGCAGGTCTTTTAATCCAACAAAGCATCGAATGCACCAAGTTCTTTGAAGGGTTTGCAATCTGTCCTCTACTGTCAGACATCCCTTTTGAATGCCTCTTGAAGTGAAACAGAAGAAGCACAACCATACATAGGAGACAGCAGTCCTTTGTGCCTGGTGATGGCAATAAGAGGGCAAACCTTGATTTCCCCGTTGTGGTTTCAAGTCCTTGCAGCTCAAGGCTGGAGAGGCGTGTGTGCGTGTGTCCCATTGAGAGAGGAGAGTCCCCCGAGCCCAACTTTGGCACACCATGGAAACCCAGTTGCTCAATTTTCATTAGGCGCTTTCCTGATTAGATAAAAATAAAAGTTGCTTGAGCATTCATTTCTCCGGTGATGCATAACAAATTTATGCAGATTCAGGTGAGACTCATCTGCATGTGAAATGGAACAGGGTGATTACTAACCCATGTGCACCTGCATTGAAGTTTCATCGGGCGCGGATTATTAATGGGCAGAATAAAGTTTAGCCAAGGATGGAGGGCTGTGAAGTTTGACTGGATTTAATGAGAAGGCGCGGAACGGAAGGCTGTTTGCGAGCGACGATGCAGCCTTGCCCAGATGTTCTGACACGCCGGATGAGCAAAAATCCCGTTTTTGTCAGGATGAAGTTTTGCTTCTATTCTATGTTTAAGGATTGGTCTTTTCCCCATATTTATTCATCATGTCAGGAGCAAACCAAACAGTTGTATTGCATTTTTAACAAACAAACAAACAAACAAACAAAGCACAAAGTTTGCAAGCTTGGTAGTTGATTAAATGTCCTTTTTCTTGATTTAAGTCATTGGCGTGCTGGCTGATACCCAAACAGGGGATGAGCTAGAGATGTCTCTGCCTTGGTCCTTTCACTACTGGTTGCTACGTCCCGGCGGATGTCAGGTGGTGCAATACCGGCTAAGCAGTGTAATTTCTCCAGTGGTGTAGGGTGCAGACACCCCGTGATAATGCGGCATTTCTCATTAAGAGCCACATCTACTGTTTTAGTGTGGTGAAATGTGTTCCACACTGGGCATGCATACTCAGCAGCAGAGTAGCATAGTGCAAGGGTGGATGTCTTCACTGTGTCTGGTTGTGATCCCCAGGTTGTGCCAGTCAGCTTTCGTATGATATTGTTTTTAGCGCCCACTTTTTACTTGATATTCAGGCAGTGCTTCTTGTAGGTCAGAGCATGGTCCAGAGTGACTCCCAGGTAATTGGGTGTGCTGCAATGCTCCAGTGGGATTCCTTCCCAGGTCATCCTCATTGCTTGGGATGCTTGTCTGTTAAGGTGAAAAGCACATGTCTGTTTTAGATGGGTTGGTGATCAGCTGGTTTTCCCTGTAATAGGCAGTAAGAGCACCTAGAGCTTCGAAGAGCTTCTGTTCAATCATCTCAAAGCTCCCTGCTTGAGCGGTGATGGCAGGTCATCAGCATAGATTAAACTCTCTGTTCCTTTTGGCAGTGGCTGGTCATTTGTGTAAATGTTGAACATGGATGGAGCAAGCATGCTCCCCTGAGGCAAGCCATTCTTCTGTTTCCTCCATCTGCTTATTTGGCTCTGGAACTCAACAAAAAAGCTCCTGTTTTGTAGTAGGTTTCCTATAAGGGTATCTGGACAATGTGGCCGGTCCAGCAGAGTTGATGGCGGAGGACCATCTTTTCAATGCTGATGGTCTTTGCTTCTTCCAGCACGCTGACATTTGTCCGCTTGTCTTCCCAAGAGATTTGCTAGATTTTCCGGAGGCAGCGCTGATGGAATCGTTCCAGGAGTTGCATGTGCCGTCTGTAGACAGTCCACGTCTCGCAGGTGTATAGCAGGGTTGGGAGGACAATACCTTTATAAACAAGCACCTTGGTCTCCCTAGGTGTTCCAGTCCTCAAACACTCTCTGCTTCATTTGTAAAAATGCTGCACTCGCTGAGCTCAGGCGGTGCTGTATTTCAGTGTCAATGTTGACTTTTGTGGAGAAGTGGCTGCCAAGGGAGCGGAAATGGTCAACATTTTCTAATGTTACACCATTACGCTGTATTCAGAAGGCATAAAACGGTACACTTTTCTGTATGGAAATATCAGTGAAATGACAGGTAAGTGGGAATGGTAACCATTTGATTGGCCGATTTTTGGCACTCGGCTGCAGACCCTGCAGGCACTTGCAGCCTGCACACACTCTTTCCAAGGCCATTGCCTGCCATGGCTTACATCTGAGTGTGCCAGAGCCTACAGCTGAGCGCCGATCGCCTCTTACTTAGTGCTCAGCTCACTCGGCTGTAGGTCCTGGCAGGTACTGGTGCAACACCTGCCCCTGCCAGGGCCTACAGCCGGGTGTACTGAGTGTACCGAGTGCCAAGCACTGAGTAAGAGGCAATCGACGTGCACGGCTGTATTCCCTGGCAGGCGCTGGCGCTTTGCTGTCAGTGGGCTGAAAATATTCATTGTTTTGGACCTTAAACAAAATGACTCATTTGGAAACGTGACTGTTTTGGGGAGAGGCGCTTAAAAATGAAAACGGGGCCTTCCGAATGAAACAAACAGAAGCGGTTTGTGATTCTATACTGAAAGATCTTTGAGTGAAATTTGCAAATGCTAAGCAAGGGGCTTTGAATGAAATTAACAGCAAAAGAGAAACATACCCCTTCTCTGTAGAAAAGGAGCAACACGGAAGAAAATGTTTTGAAGAATCAAGATGTGACATGTAGAGGTCTGAAGTTGTGTTGTGGTTAAGTTCAAAGGTTGTGGTTAAGCACAGAGTCTGCAGGTACAAGAAGGTACTTTCCATCAAAAGGTCAAGGAAGAGGGGCTGGAAAGAGAGTACTTTCCATTACCTATTACTTGAGTATAAAAGTCAGCAGAAAAAGAGGAGGGGCGCAGCAGTCACTTGAAGGGTAGCATCTGCGTATGCTGCCAGGCTGTCCGTCTTCTTCATGAAGAAACTAAAATAAACCTTGTTTTTTGATCTTTTTTGGGACTGTCTCCTTCCTTACGTGTTCCCGTGATGTGGACCTAAGAAGGCCCAATTTAGGGTCTCTAACAATACAAATGCACAAGACTAGTATCTACCTAGCTACCAGTGGTTTTCATTAACCAAAACAAGCACTTTCATGACAGGCATGAGTGAAGCCATTAATTCCTGATCGGGGCTTTCTGATACTGAGTGAAATTCTGGGAAATGTAGTTTAGGGCAGGGCCTTTTGCATTCCCTGCCATAGGGCTCCTCACCTTCCCAAACTACATTTCCCAGAACCCTATGCTCTTTCAGCTTTCCCCCCAGCTAACTCAGCTCATCCCGCCCTGTGTTTTCCTCTCCTATCTCTTCTTAATTTGAAGAGGAATGGCAGCCTTTTTGGCTTTGCTTTGCTTGCTTGCGCTGGAAATGAAAGTGACTTCTGAACATTAGAGAATTCAAATGAAAAACTATTGGGTGAGCTTTGATTCTTAAGTTTTTGTGTGGGTGCCCTCCCCACCTTCCACCCCGGTGTTCCTTAATATCAGTTTGTATGTACAAATCTTGCAGACTAGATATATTGGAAAATTCAGATAAATCACCTTCCTTATCTCAGCTGCTTCAACCTTCCAAGTTTCTGCACAAAGTGGTAAAAGCACCAGACTCCTTAATTCAGCAGCAATTTATCTTTATTTACACAAATATATATTCCATTCTCCAGTTATGTCTGAGCACATCTTTGCAAGCTGCACGGAACACATTACACATCTCCAGCGCTCCTTTTCTGGTCTGCACAGGAAACTCCAAAAGTGACACTCTACCAATTCAGGGCATCTCTATTATTTTAAACCCCGCATTACTTTTTCATGTCAGGAGCAACTTGAGAATGTAGGTGAACTACAACTCCAAAACCAAAGGACACTGCCCACCAAACCCTTCCAGTATTTTCTGTTGGTCATGGGAGTTCTGTGTGCCAAGTTTGGTTCAATTCCATCGTTGGTGGAGTTCAGAATGCTCTTAGATTGTAGGTGAACTATAAATCCCGGCAACTACAACTACAAAATGACAAAATCCATATTTTTTTGAGTGAAGGACATACATTGGGTTGTTAGGTGTCCTGTGTCCAAATTTGGTGTCAATTCGTCCAGTGGTTTTTGAGTTCTGTTAATCCCACAAACAAACATTACATTTTTATTTATATAGATATGGTGTGCTATCCTTGTGTGCATGAACACACTCAAAGACACATATTGCTTAATGTTTTTAGGGATATTGCTTGAGATCAAGGCTAAGAGAACATTCATGACGAGTGACTACATGTCTAAATTTATCATGACACAATTGAAGGGCCACAATAATAATACTAATAGGAGCATAGTGTCTAGATCTAGGGAAGTCATGCTCCCCATGCTCTATTGGTTAGATCACACCTGGAATATTGTGTCCAATTCTGGGCACCACAATTCAAGAGAGATATTGACAAGCTGGAATGTGTCCAGAGGAGGGCGACTCAAAGGATCAAGGGTTTGGAGAACAAGCCCTATGAGGAGTGGCTTAAGGAGCTGGGCATGTTTAGCCTGAAGAAGAGAAGGCTGAGAGGAGATATGATAGCCATGTATAAATATTAGGCCTGGGTAACAACGCAAAAATTTGTTTCTAAAATCGATTTGTATTTGGGGTTTTTTTTGTTTCGATATTTAAAATAATTACAAAATTTTCCTTTTAAAAAGTTCGATATTTACGAAATTTCGTAAATGGTAAAAAATTAACGAATCGATTTCCTAAACAATAACGAATCGATTCGTTAATGGCGGACGCGACCGCGAAATACGCTAAAAAACCTCCAAAACCTTCTGAAGCTTCCCTCTCCCTCTGTTGTTGACTGTTGGTGTGATATTATAATTTTTTTTCACTAATTAAACCATAAAACTGGCCCAGACATGCGGAAATAATAACGAAACGACCTCTGAACAATAACGAAACGAATACAATAACGAAATACGAAGCATTTACAAAACGTGTTTAAAAATTTGTTTTTTTTAATGATTGCTCCAGAATGGTTCGTTATCGTTTTGTAATTGGAAAAATTAACGAATTATTAACGAATTACGAATTAACGAAACGAAACCGCCTAGGCCTAATAAATATGTGAGAGGAAGCCACAGGGAGGAGGGAGCAAGCTTGTTTTCTGCTTCCATGGAGACTAGGACGCGGAACAATGGCTTCAAACTACAAGAGAGGAGATTCCACCTGAACATGAGGAAGAACTTCCTGACTGTGAGAGCCGTTCAGCAGTGGAACTCTCTGCCCCAGAGTGTGGTGGAGGCTCCTTCTTTGGAAGCTTTTAAACAGAGGCTGGATGGCCATCTGTCAGGGGTGATTTGAATGCAATATTCCTGCTTCTTGGCAGAATGGGGTTGCAAACTGTGCCAACAAAGAGAAAAAATAGGACAAGTGCGAAGAAGCCAGAATGGATGTCCAAAGAACTTCTAACTGTGCTAAAACACAAAAGAGACATGCACAAGAAGTGGAAAAAGGGAGAAATTGCCAAAGAAGAATTCAAACAAATAGCCAACACATGTAGGGAACTCTCTGCCTCGGTGTGTGGTGGAGGCTCCTTCTTTGGAAGCTTTTAAACAGAGGCTGGATGGCCATTTGTCAGGGGTGATTTGAATGCAATATTCCTGCTTCTTGGCAGAATGGGGTTGAACTGGATGGCCCAGGAGGTCTCTTCCAACTCTTGGATTCTATGATTCTATGATTCTATAGTACTAAAATCCTGCTGCAATGCAAGGTGTGGACTCATGAGCCCCAACCAGGCCATCTGAATAGATAAATATTCTGTGTGTGTGTGTGTTTTGGGGTGCTGGGCAGGTTTTCTAATAATGCCATTCTCCATGGGGAGGCATATTAAAAACAAATTGATGTCAGCTTTCAGAGGTCAGGCACCAATTTCAGGGATCAGATATCAAGCTCACAAAATTGGTATTTGCATTTCCGCCGGGAAGCCAGGCCCCAAACGCTCCCTTTTCAAAGGCCTGCCTTTGTAATTCACCGTGACATGTTCCTTAGCAATCTTCCAACATTGAATTCATTTCGAGGATTTGTTGGAATCATTAATGCAAGAAATGAGGCCATGCCAGTTGTTGTGAGAGAAGAACCAACCTCAGCTGTGACAGTGTTTGATTTATACTGCCGTACTGATCGCTCGGTCCCTGTTCTGTCTGTTGCCTGGAGAGAATCTGCCAAAGATTCAAGCAGTGGTTCATCCACTCCTTAAAAAGGTCTGAACAACTTCAGACCAATCTCCAACCTCCCTTTCTTGGGCAAGGTGCTGGAGCGGGTGGTCGCCTCCCAGCTCCAGGGTTTTCTAGATGACAACAACTACCTAGATCAGTCACAGTCTGGTTTCAGACCTGGCCATGGAACTGAGACGGCCTTGGTCGCCTTGGTGGATGACCTCCGTAGAGAGCTGGACAGGGGGAGTGTGACCTTGTTGGTTCTCTTGGACATCTCAGCAGCTTTTGATACCATCGATCATGGTATCCTTCTGGGACGACTCTCTGGGATGGGTCTCGGGGGAACAGTTTTGTCATGGCTTCGGTCCTTCCTGGAGGGTCAATCCCAGATGGTGAAGCTGGGAGATGCCTGCTCGGACCCCTGGCCTTTGACCTGTGGGGTCCCGCAAGGCTCTATTTTGTCTCCCATGCTTTTTAACATCTACATGAAACCGCTGGGAGAGGTCATCCAGAGTTTTGGAGTTAGGTGCTGTGAAGGAGTCGTTAAACTGCTGCCACCAATTGTAAAGAAGTTGTTAAACGGCTGCCACCAATTGTAAAGAAGACCGTTTCAATGCCACCGAATGCCACCAAATGTGAAGGTGCGAGTGGTAAAACACCCACTGCCACCTAATCTATGAGGGAAGCCAGGCAACGATCTATATCAACCTAGGAGCTATCTTATAAAGGGACTGTGAATTACAGAAGGCTTTGTTTCAGTGATAGCGTAGCGTTTACTTTCCTGGCTTGACTTTACTATTGCAGGCTGTTCAACTTAGGAGAAACTATCAGGCAAGGCTTGAGGAGAACAGTAACAAGTTTATTTTAACATGAGTATAACATATTTATTTAACTGTTTCTTCAAAAGAGGCACGAATCTTGACTGGTTACATTAGTAAGGTTTCATGAGTAACCTCAGGCACAGACTTCAAGAGGTTTCTATACGCAGAAGTATTTTTCCTGGACAACTGTCCCAACAAAACAAATAAGCCAAAAGGCCTATTCAACAGAATTGGCTCCCAACCAAACCTTGATTCTTAACCCAGAATCAATAACCCCCTGTAGTTTTATCACTACCGGGTCCTTTCCTGTAACCCCTTTGGTCACAAATAAACTCCCTGTTTCTCCCACTAGAGAAACCAGTCCTTCCCTGTAGCTCACCGGCTTACAACTGCCACTTTCAAAAAGCTGCACCGTGAAGTGATAGTTGGCTCTGCCCCCGTTGCTATGGCTCAGCTCAAGCCACTAGCCACCATCTCTAACAAAATATAGTCTCCCATACTTACCATCCCTAAACTACTGTTTAAACAACACACAACCATATGAATAAAAGTTACACATCGTCACAGGTGCCATCTCTATGCAGATGACACACAACTCTATTCATTTCCACCTAATTCCAAGGAGGGCCCTCGAGTGCTGGACGAGTGCCTGGCCGCTGTGGCTATCTGGATGAGGAGGAACAAGCTCAAGATGAATCCCGACAAGACTGAGGTCCTCCTGGTCAATTGTAAACCAGATCGGGGTGTAGGGTGGCAACCTGTGTTGGACAGGGTTACACTCCCCCTGAAGTCACAGGTCCGCAGTTTGGAAGTCCTCTTGGATTCATCACTTACGTTTCAGGCTCAGGCGTCGGCGGTGTCCGGGAGGGCTTTTGCAAAGCTAAGACTTGTGCTCCAGCTGCGACCGTACCTCGCAAAGGTTGATTTGGCTGGGGTGGTCCATGCCTTGGTCACCTCTAGATTGGATTACTGTAATGTGCTCTATGTGGGGCTGCCCTTGAAAACGGCTCGGAAATTCCAACTGGTGCAACGGGCGGCGGCCAGGATGTTAACTGGAACTCCTTACAGAAAGAGGTCAACCCTCCTGTTTAAAGAGCTCCACTGGCTGCTGTTTACCTACTGAACCCAATTCAAGGTGCAGGTGCTTACCTACAAAGCCCTGAATGGTTTGGGACCATTCTACCTGCATGACCGCATCTCCGTCTATGAACCCACGCGCTCCCTTCGTTTATCCAGAGAGGCCCTGCTCGCAATCCCACCTGCGTCACAGGCGCGTTTGGTGGGGACGAGGGACAGGGCCTTTTCTGTGGTTGCCTCTGACTCTGGAACACCCTCCCCAAAGACATTAGACTAGCACCCACGTTGGCAGTCTTTAGGAAGAACTTGAAGACCTGGCTATTCCGATGTGCCTTTCCAGAATAGGATAACCTCCAGCACTCCGTCCCAGAAGCACTTTATTAGAGTTTAAGACTCTCTGCACATTGCACTTGCTCAGAATTCCAACATACCACCTGCCACACCCAGCACTTTTTAACCTGTACCCATCACTGGCCTGGCTCTGGTTTTTATTGCATAATGATGTAATGTTTTTTTATTGCTTATGTTTTTAATTTGCTTTAAATTGTATTGTTATTGTTTTGCTGTTGTGTTGAGGCCTTGGCCTTTGTAAGCCGCATCGAGTCCTTCGGGAGATGCTAGCGGGGTACAAATAAAGTTTAATAATAATAAAATAATAATAATAAAAAAGTCTTGAAATGGCACTGGGTGGACCTGAAATCGATAGGAACTTTAGGAGGGTCTTCCCCAGGAAGAGAGACCCTGCGGACCCACCAAAGAGGGAACGCTACCTTGGCGAGCCAAGAGAAGCCTGATGTTTAAGCAATATTTATTCCCTAATTTCCCAGAAAAAAATCTCACCAAGGTTGAAGAAGCGTCACCGAGATGTTTATTGAGCAATTCAGCTGAATAGGATGCAGAGCCGCAATCATTCGCCAGCAAAGCATGAAATGTTACATCAAAACAGTCATTCTTATAGGAAATACAGAGTTGCATGGTTCAAATCTCCCGCCCCTGCCTCCCTGCCAGTCTTTGTTGCTATTGGCCGGTGGGCTAACAGCTGGGAGGCGGCCCTCCCGCCTCCTGCGCAACAGGGCCAATCAGAAAGCTCCTGCGGTGTGCTGGAGCCAATCTGGAAGCTTCTGCTGCATTGAAGCGGCGACAAATCAGGAGAGAGAGTGGCGGGCCGAGGAGACACAATGGGGCTCATGAATGAATTGTGAAATCAGGAAATGCCGGGAGCCTTACGAGGCCTTCGACAAGGTCCCCCATGACCTTCTGGCAAGGAAACTAGTCCAATGTGGGCGAGGCAAAACTACGGTGAGGTGGATCTGGAATTGATTAAATGGACGAACCCAGAGGGTGATTCTCCCCAAGGCTTCCTCTTCATCCTGGAAAGAAGGGACGAGTGGAGTGCCATCCGCAGGGTTCCATCCTGGGCACGGTCCTGTTCAGGATCTTCATTTATGACTTAGATGAAGGGTTAGAAGGCATGATCATCAAGTTTGCAGACGACACCAAATTGGGAGGAAGAGCCAAGACTCCAGACGACAGGAGCAGGATTCAAAGGGATCTTGACAGATTAGAGAGATGATGGGCCAAAACTAACAAAAATGAAGTTCAACGGGGACAAATGCAAGAAACTCCACTTAGGCAAAAAACAAAAAAACAAAAACGAAATGCAAAGATACAGAATGGGGGACAATGCCTGGCTCGAGAGCAGTACGTGTGAAAAAGATCTTGGAGTCCTCGTGGACAACAAGTTAAACACGAGCCAACAATGTGATGTGGCGGCAAAAAAGGCCAATGGGATTTTGGCCTGCATCAAGAGGAGCCTAGTGTCTAGATCTAGGGAAGTCATGCTCCCCATGCTCTATTCTGCTTTGGATAGACCACTTTACCTGGAATATTGTGTCCAATTCTGGGCACCACAATTCAAGAGAGATATTGACAAAATGGAATGTGTCCAGAGGAGGGCGACTAAAATGATCAAGGGTCTGGAGAACAAGCCCTATGAGGAGCGGCTTAAGGAGCTGGGCATGTTTAGCCTGAAGAAGAGAAGGATGAGAGGAGATATGATAGCCATGTATCAATATGTGAGAGGAAGCCACAGGGAGGAGGGAGCAAGCTTGTTTACTGCTTCCTTGGAGACTAGGATGTGAAAAAATGGCTTCAAACTACAAGAGAGGAGATTCCATCTGAACCTGAGGAAGAACTTCCTGACTGTGAGAGCCGTTTAGCAGTGGAACTCTCTGCCCCGGAGTGTGGTGGAGGCTCCTTCTTTGGAAGCTTTTAAACAGAGGCTGGATGGCCATCTGTCAGGGGTGATTTGAATGCAATATTCCTGCTTCTTGGCAGAATGGGGTTGGACTGGATGGCCCAGGAGGTCTCTTCCAACTCTTTGATTCTTTGATTCTATGATTCTATGATCCTGACAGGTCAAAATAAGCCCCTTGATTGATGAATGTAAGCTGTAAGCTGTATGCTGCTCTTTAGAAAGAAATACAGAGACATGCCTTTTGTATGTTGGAAGATAGAATTTGATATTCCTATGATGCTAAAGTGACGCAGAGAATGATGTCAATGTATGTAGAAGCATGTTTCTTTGTTTGCTTGCATTTGAAGTGTATAAAAGGCACTCAACGCCTTTATCGAGCACTCTGGTTGATTTTGGACACAGTTCCACTCCAGGGTCCCAGCTGGAAATAAAACCGCGCTTTTTTAGACCTCAGGAACTCTCTTTGTCTCTTTTCCTCAAACCTTCTCCCTGACATTTCACCTGGGAAGGAATCCCACGGGAGCATTGCAGCACACCCAAATCCCTGGGAGTCACTCTGGACCGTGCTCTGACCTACAAGAAGCACTGCCTGAATATCAAGCAAAAAGTGGGTGCTAGAAACAATATCATACGAAAGCTGACTGGCATAACCTGTGGATCACAAGCAGACACAGTGAAGACATCTGACCTTGCACTTTGCTACTCTGCTGCTGAGTACGCATGCCCAGTGTGGAACACATCTCACCACGCTAAAACAGTGGATGTGGCTCTTAATGAGACATGCCGCATTATCACGGGGTGTCTGCGCCCTACACCACTGGAGAAATTACACTGCTTAGCCGGTATTGCACCACCTGATATCCGCCGGGGAGTAGCAGCCAATAGTGAAAGGACCAAGGCAGGGACATCTCCAGCTCATCCTTTGTTTGGGTATCAGCCAGCACGTCAACGACTTAAATCAAGAAATAGTTTTCTAAGATCTACAGAGACACTCGCTGGAACACGTCAGCAAGCGAGAGTCCAAAAGTGGCAGGCTCAAACCCAGAACATCAATCAATGGCTGATACCAAATGAGAGACTCAGGAGGGAAAGAGGCCCAGGAAGGAGGAGGGAAAGCTTGGAAGGGGAGGAAAGAGTAGGAAACCACAGACCCGCTCAGTATGCTTAGCAGAGCCCCAAAGACTCTCTGGAGCACACTTTGAGAACTCCTGATCCAAGCATTCAAAAAGCACCACAATATGCATCGAAAGTTGTTTCCCTCCCACCATTTCCAAGAGCGTTTGAAGTGGGAGTCTAATGGAAAGATGACCCGAGGCACACCTTTTAAGCATATGCACCAAGGTTAAGTGGCACTCGTCTTTGGAAGCTCTTGATGGCCGTCAAACTTTCATACGAGGATGGCTAGATTGAGGGTTGCATGCAAAGTTCAGGCTTTTCTGGTAGTCCGTGTTAAAAAGAGGTGCACCAAGGTGGTTCGACATTTGCGTTCACGAAGGCAGTACAGGTGGTAATTTAGCCGAGCAATTTCAAACTAATTGCTGAGTGGCCTCTTGGCTGGATAATTGAAGGAGCCGAGGCATTGAGACACAACCGGTACTTTTGCCTTATTACGTATGCTAATTGTGACACCGGCATTATGGACCAAGAGATCGTAATAAATGTATACAATGCTTCACATCACAAGGGTGTTCACCTTTCTAAAGATCTGTCTGCTGCGTTCCTTTCCCCTTTCTCTAATTGAATGGCTAAAATGCGAGTTTCAGATGCGGTCTCTACCAAAATGGTTTCCAAGATAAATAAGCGCCACGAAGAATAATTTTTCTGCCCAACGTTTGGATGGGGAGATAATTGCTTGGTTTCCTTGTCATTTGTGTGGCAAAGTTCTTGGCTCGTTCTTCTCCTTGTTATTCTGGAACACAATCTCATAGAATTGCTTCAGGAATTCTGAGAGCGTATTACGAGGGTTGAATGAAAAGTAATGCCTCCACCTTCGTAACTCGTCAACAGATGGCAGTAGACCAATCTCCCTGTTGTGCCACCTCTACAAAGTTCTGGAGAGACTTATTTTGCATAGAATTATGGAAAAAATAGACCCATGTCTAATTCCACAGCAAGCTGGCTTCAGGAAAGGCAAAAGCTGCACATCGCAAGTGCTGAACCTGACTCAGCACATAGAAGATGGCTTTGAAAGGCAGCAGATCACAGGAGCTGTCTTCATAGACCTGTCAGCGGCTTATGATACTGTAAACCACCGCCTCCTCCTGAGAAAAATGTATAATATCACAAAGGACGACCACCTCACCCGCCTCATAGGAAACCTGCTACAAAACAGGAACTTTTTTGTTGAGTTCCAGGGCCAGAGAAGCAGATGGCGGAAACAGAAGAACGGCCTGCCTCAGAGGAGCGTGCTTGCTCCATCCATGTTCAACATCTACATAAATGAAGAAAAAATTTGTTTCTAAAATCGATTTGTAATTGGGGTGTTTTTTTGTTGCGATATTTAAAATAATTACAAAACTTTCCCAAAAAAGTTTTGGTATTTAAGAAATTTTGTAAATATTAACGAATTTTTAGAATATTTTTTGTATTTTTAAAAAATAATATTAAAATAATATAAAAATATTTTAAAATGGAAAATTAACCAAAAAATGGCCCAAATGTGGACCAAACACAGGCAGGATACAGCAAATGAGAGCACACACCAACAGAAGAGTCTTTTCTTTTTTAGAATATTTTTTAAAATAATAGTAAAAAATAATATTAAAAAATAATATTAAAAATAATATTAAAAATAATATTAAAAATAATATTAAAAATATTTTAAAATGGAAAATTAACCAAAAAATGGCCCAAATGTGGACCAAACACAGGCAGGATACAGCAAATGAGAGCACACACCAACAGAAGAGTCTTTTCTTTTTTAGAATATTTTTTAAAAATAATAGTAAAAAATAATAGTAAAAATAATATTAAAATAATATTAAAAAATAATATTAAAATAATATTAAAAAATAATATTAAAAAATAATATTAAAAATATTTTAAAATGGAAAATTAACCAAAAAATGGCCCAAATGTGGACCAAACACAGGCAAGAGACAGCAAATGAAGCAAGCAGCACTCACAGCAGCAAGGAATGAATCCAATCCGAGTTGCTAGCAGCCATTGCCAAGCCAACCCAATGCAAACTCCCTCGCCCTCTTGAAGCTACGGGCCGCGCGGAGCCGCTTTGAAAGGGCTCGCCGGCCAATCAAAAACAGGCAGCCACGGACCCATGGTGGTGCACTGTTTGGGAGCGCCGGATTGGCTCCCATGCACCAGCACTCCAGCAGCCTCCACCCCATTAACGAAACGAGCGGAGGCTCGTTAAAACTCTGGGGGCTGCTGGTTCGATATTTAAAAACCCTTCCGGGTTTGGGAATATGCTTCAATATCGCTTCGGAAATGGTAAAATTAACGAATTAATAACGAAATAACGAAATAACGAACGAAACCGCACAGGCCTACTACACAAATGACCAGCCACTGTCAGAAAGGACAGAGAGATCATCTATGCTGATGATCGTGCCATCATCGCTCAAGCAGGGAGCTTTGAGATCGTTGAACAGAAGTTCTTCGAAGCTCTAGGTGCTCTCACTGCCTATTACAGGGAAAACCAGCTGATCCCTAATCCATCTAAAACACAGACATGTGCTTTTCACCTCAAGAACAGAGAAGCATCCCTAGCTCTGAGAATTATTACCTGGGAAGGAATCCCACTGGAGCATTGCAGCGCACCCAAATCCCTGGGAGTCACTCTGGACCGTGCTCTGACCTACAAGAAGCACTGCCTGAACATCAAGCAAAAAGTGGGTGCTAGAAACAATATCATACGAAAGCTGACTGGCACAACCTGGGATCACAACCAGGCACAGTGAAGACATCTGCCCTTGCGCTGTGCTACTCTGCTGCTGAGTATGCATGCCCAGTGTGGAACACATCTCACCACGCTAAAACAGTGGATGTGGCTCTTAATGAGACATGCCGCATTATCATGGGGTGTCTGCACCCTACACCATTGGAGAAATTACACTGCTTAGCCGGTATTGCACCACCTGACATCCGCCGGGAAGTAGCAGCCAATAGTGAAAGGACCAAGGCAGAGACATCTCCAGCTCATTCCCTGTTTGGGTATCAGCTAGCACATTAACAACTTAAATCAAGAAATAGTTTTCTAAGATCTACAGAGACACTTGCTGGAACACCTCAGCAAGCAAGAGTCCAAAAGTGGCAGGTTCAAACCCAGAACCTCAATCAGTGGCTGATACCAAATGAGAGACTCCCCCCTGGGCACACAGAAGACTGGGCGACTTGGAAGGTGCTGAACAGACTGTGCTCTGGCACCACGAGATGCAGATCCAATCTTAAGAAATGGGACCACAAAGTGGAACCCACAACATGCGAGTGTGGAGAAGAGCAAAGCACTGACCACCTGCTGCAATGCAACCTGAGCCCTGCCACATGCACAATGGAGGTTGGAGGTCTCCTTGGAGGTTGCTGGGGGCGTGGCCTTCAGGAAGAGCTGTGCTGAGCCACACCCATCCCATCCCTCTGCATCACAGCTCGATGCAAGGGAAGGAAGGGAAACTGCAAGATTTTAATGGTTCTGGTGGGAGGGAGGGACACCTTCCATTAACGAAGCAAACGAAGCGTTTCGTATTTCCTGATATTTCCAATCTTTTTTTCAAGAAAATTTTGGAAATAATTTCAAAATCGAATCATCATCCGAAATGGGTTTTGTGTTGGGGTTCAGCCTGATCTGTGTGAACCTGATTCTCTGATAGTATTTCCAACTGAGCAAGCCACTGAACCTGTAGTTTTCCCTGACAATGTGGAAACTGGTGTTGATGTTGAGTTCAGTGGCGGGGGAAACTAAACTGAACAGCCGGATGAAAATGTTTTGGAATCCAGCCGTGATAGCTCTCCACCTGCGTTTTTTAATGAGGACCGAAGGGAACAGATAACAAGAGACAGGAGTGATTCACAGTTCCTACGAAGGTCAAATAGATTACAGGAGAAACAGGCTCAGGCTTCAAAGTCAAGGGGCGTTTCAAGGAATAGTTTCTTTGGTTTAAGGGGCCTCCTTCCGGGTGTCTCGTTAGACCAAGCAACGTTTTGGACTGCGGCTGTGCCTTGGCAGAATTCCTGTGTTCCATGGCCGGTAATCCCAGAGGCTTCTAGTTTTCAAGTACATGGTTAGTGAAATGCTAACAGGTTCCTGGTTTTTGTATTATGGTTTTTGGAATTTTGCTCAAGTTCAGAGATTTTACTGACTGCTGTGTTTCTATTGTGGCTTTTTAACTTTGCAATTGCTTTTTGACTTTGCATTTAACTTTCTTTTGTAACCAATTTTTCATCAATAAAAAAGGATTGTTTTTCCTACAGTCCAGTGTGGTGGATTTAATCTTATGGTCTCGTTTCTTGGTCTGGGATGCAACATTTTGAACCTTTTTTTTTTGGTTCACCGAAGCCTAGTAGACAGTAGGCCTGGGTAACAACGGAAAAATTCGTTTCTAATGTCATTTCGTTTTTAGGGTGCCTCAGCGTTTTGTATTTAAAAATATATCCGAAATTTTCCATAAAAAAAGTTTGGTATTTACGAAATTTCGTTAATATTTACAAAACGTTTTGTAAAGATGGCGCCCGCGGTTGCGCATGCGCAAAGCATCAACGATTTTTTTCCAATATTTTTTCAATATTTTTTAAATTTAATTATTAATTTTTTTTAATAAAAAAAATATTTGGCAGAAAATGCTTGCCAAAAAGAGCCACAGGGCAAACAGACTGAGCCTCCCCGCTGCTCCCAGCTCCGTCCCACCCTCCTGAGTCCTGCGGGCTCTCTCTCTCTCTCTTTCTCTCTCCACCAAGAGGAGGGAAAGGAGAAGAAAGAAAAGAGGAAGGGAAAGGAGGGAAGGCAGGCACTCACTCTGGCGGGCCCTCAAGCGCTGCCGCCGAGTCGGGCCCAGCTCCTCCGAAGCACACCCACCGCAAAGGTGAGGAAGGAGGGACGGGCCGCCTTCCCGCTGAGGGTCGCTCGCCCTCTCGCTCGCTTGCTCAGCCGGCGCCTTCCCCGCCCTCTCCTCCTCCTCCTCCTCTTTCAGGCTCTGACTGGCTAAGGAGAGGAGAGAGAGGAGAGCTCCCAGCAAGCATCTAGCCATCTTACGTATTTCCGAAATGGACGGAAATACAAAAATATTTGGCGCATGCTGTTTCGATTTTGAAAATACACTTCCGGGTTTGGAAAAAAGTTTGATATCGTTTCGTATATGGGAAATTAACGGAAAAAAAGATATACAAAATTAACGAACGAAACCGCCCAGCTCTAGTAGACAGCCTATATATATATATATTAGGGCTGGGTAACAATGGAAAAATTTGTTTCTAAACTCGTTTCATTTTTAGGGGGTCCATTGCGTTTTGTTTTTTAAAAGAATTCCGAATTTTTCTTTAAATTTTTTTGTTATTTATGAAATTTCGTAAATTTCGAATTGATTCGTTAATGGCGGACGCGATTGCGCAATATGCTAAAAAACCCTCCAAATGGGACAGGGGGAACTTCTGAAGCTTCCCTCTCCCTCTGTTGTTGACTGTTGGTGTGATAATTTTTTTTTTATCACTGATAAAACAAACAACAACTATAAAACTTGCACCAGACATACGGAAATAATAACGAAACAATTTCGAAACGATTTCGAAACGATTTCGAACCAATTACGAAACAATTACGAAATAAATTGAAAAATTCGTTTCGATTTTTAGTTGCTCCTGCATGGCTCAATATCGGATCGTAAGCTAATTTAAATACGAATCAATAACGAATTACGAAATTAACGAATGAAACCGCCCAGTCCTAGTAGATACCCATTTTGGAGACGGTATCTCATCCACCTTGTGTCAAATATTATGGTGATGAAACATATTTTAAATGAAAGCAGTGACAATTTTGTAAAAAGAGAATGACTGTTAGCATCCTTGGCTGATTTGACAAGAAGTTCACAGCGCAAGGGAATTAGCATTGATTAAAAATGATGAGTTGAACGGAGCGAGGCTATTTATGAAGTGAGAGAGAATGGGATGCTTCCCGCGCACAAAAGCAGGAACGCTTAATAGTATGCTAACGAATGGAGATGACTGGAAGGTACTGAAAAAAAGGGCACCACCGGAGATGATTGCCCACATTACCAAAGCGTCAGGTAGGTCATTGGGCCTTTGAAGTGACAGCCCGGATTCCCGTCCAAATAATCGAATCAGCAGAGCACTTCTCGGAGGGGTAGAGATTGTTTTTGGAGCTCTAATGGCCTTGATAATCATAGAATCATAGACTCAAAGAGTTGGAAGAGACCTCTTGGGCCATCCAGTCCAACCCCATTCTGCCAAGAAGCAGGAATATTGCATTCAAATCACCCCTGACAGATGGCCATCCAGCCTCTGTTTAAAAGCTTCCAAAGAAGGAGCCTCCACCACACCGGGGCAGAGAGTTCCACTGCTGAACGGCTCTCACAGTCAGGAAGTTCTTCCTCATGTTCAGATGGAATCTCCTCTCTTGGAGTTTGAAACCATTGTTCCTTTGTGTCCTAGTCTCCAAGGAAGCAGAAAACAAGCTTGCTCCCTCCTCCCTGTGGCTTCCTCTCACATATTTATACATGGCGATCATGTCTCCTCTCAGCCTTCTCTTCTTCAGGCTAAACATGCCCAGCTCCTTAAGCCGCTCCTCATAGGGCTTGTTCTCCAGACCCTTGATCATTTTAGTCGCCCTCCTCTGGACACATTCCAGCTTGTCATATCTCTCTTGAATTGTGGTGCCCAGAATTGGACACAATATTCCAGGTGTGGTCTAACCAAAGCGGAATAGAGCATGGGGAGCATGACTTCCCTAGATCTAGACACTAGACTCCTATTGATGCAGGCCAAAATCCCATTGGCTTTTTTGCCGCCACATCACATTGTTGGCTCATGTTTAACTTGTTGTCCATGAGAACTCCAAGATCTTTTTCACATGTACTGCTCTTGAGCCAGGCATTGTCCCCCATTCTGTATTCTTTGCATTTCATTTTTCCTGCCAAAGTGGAGTATCTTGTATTTGTCACTGGTGAACTTCATTTTGTTAATTTTGGCCCATCTTTCTAATCTGTCAAGATCGTTTTGAATCCTGCTCCTGTCCTCACAGGACTTTTGGGGTGAGAATTGCGGCCTTGTTTGGGGAGAATGGAAGGGTGCCAGGAAAGGAAGACAGAAACAGATTCCGGGGAATTGCAGCTTGTTACGTTCCTGCTGGGGAATATCAGAGGGCCCTTGTTAAATTGTCTGCTTGCAGGGTGTAAAGAAGACGACATCTGATAATCCGGAGAGGTCTTGTGCACTTGCTCACACAAGCTGCTCCTTCCATCCTAGAAAAGATGGCCAGGACCAGTGATTAAAAATAATGATTCTGGTCTTAAAACAGAGAAGAAGAGTTGACAGTAGAAGAAAAGGGCATTGTTGACTTTACAAGCCTAGTTCTTCTTTGACTGCAAAAGCAGCAGCAACAGGAGTAATGTGATGAAGTATTTCCTGGGTTCTGAATAGGTAGAATGTTCTTTTGTGATGTCAGTTGTCATGGGTATGGACTAGGGCTGGGCGGTTTCGTTTCGTTAATTCATAATTCGTTAAAAATTCGTTATTTTTTTATAACGAAGCGATAACGAACCATTCTGGAGCAACTTAAAAACGAAACGAATTTTTAAATTCGTTTCGTAAATGCTTCGGATTCGTTATGTATTTGTTTCGTTATCGTTTTGAGGTCGTTTCGTTATTATTTCCGCATGTCTGGGGCAAGTTTTATAGTTGTTTTTTGTTTAATTAGTGAAAAAAAATTATAATATCACACCAACAGTCAACAACAGAGGGAGAGGGAAGCTTCAGAAGTTCCCCCTGTCCCATTTGGAGGTTTTTTAGCGTATTGCGCGGTCGCGTCCGCCATTAACGAATCGATTCGTTATTGTTTCGTATTTGTTTCGTTAATGTTTCGTAATTTTTTTTTTACATTTACGAAATTTCGTAAATATCGAACTTTTTAAAAGAAAAATTTCGGAATTCTTTTAAATATCGAAACGCAAAAACCCCCAAAAAACGAATCGATTTTAGAAACACATTTTTCCGTTGTTACCCAGGCCTAGTATGGACCTATCTCCAACCTCCCTTTCCTGGGCAAGGTGTTGGAGCAGGTGGTCACCTCTCAGCTCCAGGGTTTTCTGGATGACATCAATTACCTGGACCAGTCACAGTCTGGCTTCAGACCTGGCCATGGCACCGAGACGGCTTTGGTCGCCTTGGTGGATGACCTCCGTAGGGAGCTGGACAGGGGGAGTGTGACCCTGCTGGTTCTCTTGGACTATTCAGCGGCTTTCTTTTTTTATCCTTATTATAAATTTTATTAAAGTTATACATAAATACATGGAGAGTGGGAGAACAATGTGTTGAAGATGGTATAGTAAGAAAGATACAGGAAATTCCTGCAGTTGCTACTTCTCCAGAGGAAAGTGGGGGGGGGGGTAGGGCGGTAGGGCATAGGGGAAAGGTCAGAGGGTGTGGGGGAAGAGAGGGGTACTGGAGGGGGAAGGGGAAGGGGGGTAGGTTGGGGGGTAGTTAAAAGAAAAGAACTTCCATCTATTCAAAGAGGATTTTTACAAGTATTTTCAGGTTTGTTTCTATAGCGCTTCTTCCTTCTTTGTGGTTTCGTTTTTGTGATTTACTCTTTTTAGTCCTACAAACTAAAAGAAAATCTTGTTAAAATGATTCATCAGTGGTACCTAACGCCACAAATAATTTCAAAATGCTATAAAAACGCTTCGAACAAATGTGTGACCATCAGATTGGGACCTTCTTCCACATTTGGTGGTCTTGTCCCATAGCCAAAAGTTACTGGACAATGATCCAAAAAGATATACAAAAGATCCTAGGAATTGTTGTTCATTCGTTCAGTCGTCTCCAACTCTTCGTGACCTCATGGACCAGCCCACGCCAGAGCTCCCTGTCGGCCATCACCACCCCCAGGGTCTCCTTCAAGGTCAGTCCAGTCACTTCAAGGATGCCATCCATCCATCTTGCCCTTGGTCGGCCCCTCTTCCTTTTGCCTTCCATTTTCCCCAGCATAATTGTCTTCTCTAGGCTTTCTGTCTCCTCATGATGTGGCCAAAGTACTTCAACTTTGTCTCTATATCCTTCCCTCCAGTGAGCAGTGGGCTTTATTTCCTGGAGGATGGACTGGTTGGATCTTCTCGCAGTCCAAGGCACTCTCAGCACTTTCCTCCAACACCACAGCTCAAAAGCATCTCTCTTCCTTCGCTCAGCCTTCCCTAAGGTCCAGCTCTCACATCCGTAGGTTACTACAGGGAAGACCATGGCTTTGACTAGGCAATGGATCTTGGTTGCCAGTGTGATGTCCCTACTCTTTACTATTTTATCGAGACTGGACATTGCTCTCCTCCCAAGAAGTAAGCGTCTTCTGATTTCCTGGCTACAGTCTGCATCTGCAGTAATCTTTATGCCTAGAAATACAAAGTCTGTCACGGCCTCCACATTTTCTCCCTCTATTTCCCACTTGTCAATCATTCTTGTTGCCATAATCTTGGTTTTTTTGATGTTTAGCTGCAACCCGGCTTTTGCGCTTTCTTCTTTCACCTTGATTAGAAGGCTCCTCAGCTCCTCCTCGCTTTCGGCCATCAGAGTGGTGTCATCTGCATATCTGAGGTTGTTAATGTTTCTTCCAGCAATTTTCACCCCAGCTTTGCATTCATCCAGCCCCGCACATCGAATGATGTGTTCTGCATACACGTTAAAAAGGTTGGGTGAGAGTATGCAGCCTTGCCGTACGCCTTTCCCAATCTTGAACCAGTCTGTTGTTCCGTGGTCAGTTCTGACTGTTGCTACTTGGTCCTTGTACAGATTCCTCAGGAAGACAAGGTGGCTTGGTATGCCCATCCCACCAAGAACTTGCCACAATTTATTATGATCCACACAGTCAAAGGCTTTAGAATAGTCAATGAACAGAAATAGATGTTTTTCTGAAATTCCCTGCCTTTCTCCATTATCCAGCAGATATTGGCAATTTGGTATCTCGTTCCTCTGCCTTTTCTAAACCCAGCTTGCACATCTGGCAACTCTCGCTCCATGTATTGCTGGAGTCTTCCTTGCAGGATCTTGAGCATTACCTTACTGGCATGAGAAATAAGGGCCACTGTACGGAAGTTTGAGCAGTCTTTCGCATTTCCCTTTTTTGGTATGGGGATATAAGTTGATTTTTTCCAGTCTGATGGCCATTCTTGTGTTTTCCATATTTGCTGGCACATGGCATGCATCACCTTGACAGCATCATCTTTTAAGATTTTAAACAGTTCAGCTGGGATCCCGTCGTCTCCTGCTGCCTTGTTGTTAGCAATGCTTCTTAAGGCCCATTCAACCTCACTCCTCAGGATGTCTGGTTCTAATTCATTCACCGCACAGTCAAAACTATCCTCAATATTATTATCCTTCCTATACAGATCTTCTGTATAGTCTCGCCACCTTCTCTTGATCTCTTCAGCTTCTGTTAGGTCCCTGCCATCTTTGTTCTTAAGGCCCATTCAACCTCACTCCTCAGGATGTCTGGTTCTAATTCATTCACCACACTGTCAAAACTCTCCTCGATATTATTATCCTTCCTATACAGATCTTCTGTATAGTCTCACCACCTTCTCTTGATCTCTTCAGCTTCTGTTAGGTCCCTGCCATCTTTGTTCTTAAGGCCCATTGAACCTCACTCCTCAGGATGTCTGGTTCTAATTCGCTCACCACACCGTCAAAACTCTCCTCGATATTATTATCCTTCCTATACAGATCTTCTGTATAGTCTCGCCACCTTCTCTTGATCTCTTCAGCTTCTGTTAGGTCCCTGCTGGTTCTTAAGGCCCATTCAACCTCACTCCTCAGGATGTCTGGTTCTAATTCATTCACCACATCGTCAAAACTATCCTCAATATTATTATCCTTCCTATACAGATCTTCTGTATAGTCTCGCCACCTTCTCTTGATCTCTTCAGCTTCTGTTAGGTCCCTGCCATCTTTGTTCTTAAGGCCCATTCAACCTCACTCCTCAGGATGTCTGGTTCTAATTCGCTCACCACACCGTCAAAACTCTCCTCGCTATTATTATCCTTCCTATACAGATCTTCTGTATAGTCTCGCCACCTTCTCTTGATCTCTTCAGCTTCTGTTAGGTCCCTGCCATCTTTGTTCTTAAGGCCCATTCAACCTCACTCCTCAGGATGTCTGGTTCTAATTCACTCACCACACCGTCAAAACTCTCCTCGATATTATTATCCTTCCTATACAGATCTTCTATATAGTCTCGCCACCTTCTCTTGATCTCTTCAGCTTCTGTTAGGTCCCTGCCATCTTTGTTTCTTATCATACCAATTTTTGCCTGAAATTTACCTCGAATGTTTCTAATTTTCTGAAAGAGGTCTCTTGTCCTTCCTATTCTGTTGTCTTCTTCCACTTCCATGCATTGCTTATTTAAAAATAGTTCCTTATCTCTTCTGTTGTGTTTTACACCATGCATTTACAGCTAAGGGCGAATGAGTTATAGCCAACTCGTATATAGTAGGGCTGGGCGGTTTTGTTTTGTAATTTCGTAATTCGTTAAAAATTCGTTATTTTTTTTGATAACGAAGCGATATTGAACCATTCAGGAGCAACTAAAAAACGAAACGAATTTTTCCAATTCGTTTCGTAATTGTTTCGTAATTGTCGATTCGTTATTGATTCGTTATTGATTCGTAAATGTTTCGTTATTATTTCCGCATGTCTGGTGCAAGTTTTAGGGTTGCTGTTTGTTTTCTCAGTGAAAAAAAATATAATTATCACACCAACAGTCAACAACAGAGGGAGAGGGAAGCTTCAGAAGTTTTTTTAGCGTATTGCGCGATCGCGGCCGCCATTAACGAATCGATTCGTAATTGTTTCGTAATTGTTTTATGATTTCCGAAATTTCGTAAATATCGAACTTTTTTTAAGGAAAATTTCGGAATTCTTTTAAATAACGAAACGCAAAAAACCCCTAAAAACGAATCGAGTTTAGAAACAAATTTTCCGTGTTTGGACAGCCCTAATATATAGATCTTGTTTTCAACAGGAAGAGGCATCTTGGCAAAGGAAATACCTTTCTGGCATGTTTCTCCTCCTGGATTGGCCCCTCCACCACCAAAAGAGAATTGTGCCTGTGATTTAGCATCCAAATGCTTTGGGCCGGCTAGCCAATTACTATGAAACTACTGTAAGAAATATTCATGGCGGGTATAAACAAAGAAAGACCTGCCAGTTAAACACTTAATTTCACCCACTTCTCTTGATCCCTTTTAAATCCTTGGAGTGTGCATCTCCTGCCACTGAGCGGGGCGTAGATAGCAACTTTATTGCTTGTCCGACAATAAAATCAAGAGCTTTAACAAGCTAGAAAAGCTTGTGTTCTGCTTGGATGGATCCAAGGGGATGCTAATTGCATTCTATAAAATATTGCCAGCCTTCCGCGTGAAAAAGAGATTATGAGCAATGCTTCTATAGCAAGCTCGGTTGCCCAAGGTGTGTAGGAATCACCGCGAAAGAGGAATCATAAGCAAGTCGATTCTTGCCCTTTCTTTGCAGACAATGCCCAAGTCCATCATTTTGGATGGCCGGTCCCTTCTCTGCAGCGATGTCCCCCAGGAAAGTTCCAAGAAGCAGGAGGCTGTGTTGATCTGTCTCTTTATTTTTTAGCAGAAGTAGATCTATGGCAAAGCCCAAGACCATCACAAAATACTTATGGATTATAACGGTGGCAGATCACAATGATATATTGTTCTTGGAAAAATCCATTTCCCTCTTTAGAAACACTAGTGAAATGCAAGCACCGGGAGTCCAGTGGTAGCAAATGTTGTCATAGAGCAGGCCTGTGCAAACTTTCTGACTTGGGGGCCGCATGCTAGGTGATGGAAGGAAGGAAGGAAGAGAAGGAGGAAGGAAAGAGAGAAGGAAGGAAGGAAGGACAAAAGGATGGAGAGAAGGATGGAAGGAGAAAGAGGAGAGAGGGAAGGAGGGAGGAAAGAGGGAAGGAAAGACAAAAGGGAAAGGAAGGAAGGAGAAGGAAGGAAGGAAGGAAGGAAGGAAGGAGGAAGAGGAAGGAAAGAAGAGAAGGAAGAAAGGGAGGGAAGGATGGAAGGAGAAAGAGGGAGAGAGGGAAAGAGGGAGGAAAGAGGGAAGAAGAAAGACAAAAGGGAAGGAAGGAAGAAGAAGGAAGGAAGGAAGAAGGAAGGAAGGAAGGAAGGAAGGAAGGAAGAAAGAGGAAGGAGGAAGGAAAGAGAGAAGGAAGAAAGGAAAGAAGGAGAGAAGGAAAGAGAGAAGGGAGGGAGGGAGGGAAGGAGGAAAGAGGGAAGGAAGGAAAAAAGAGAAGGAAGGAAGAGAGGAAGGAAGGAAGGAGGAAGGAAGGAGAAGGAAGGAAGAAAAGGGAGGAAGAGAGAGGAAGGAGAAAGAGGGAGAGAGGGAAGAGGAGGAAAGGGGGAAGGAAGGAAAGACAAAGGGAAGGAAGGAGGAAGAAGGAAGGAAGGAAGGAGGAAGGAAAGAGAGAAGGAGAGGAGAAGAGGAAGAGATGGAGAAAGAGGGAGAGAGAAGAAGAAGAAAAAAGAACAAAGAAGGAAGGAAGGAGAAAGGGGAAGGATGGATGGACGGATGGATGGATGGATGGAAGGAAGGAAGAAGGAAGAAAGGAAGAGAGGGAGGGAAGGAGGGAGGAAAGAGGAAGGAAGGAAGGGAGAAGAGAGGAGGAAGGGAAGGGAAGGGAAGGGAAGGAGGGAGGAAAGAAGGAAGGAAGGAGAGAAGGAAGGAAGGATGAAAGAGTGGAAGGGAAGGAAGAAAGGAAGGAGAAAGAGGAGGAAGGAAAGAGAGAAAGAAAGACAAGAAAAGGAAGGAAGGTTGAAAGGGTGGATGGAAGGAAGGAAGGAAGGAAAAGAAAAGGAATGAAGAAAGGCATGAAGGAGAAAGATGGAAGGAAGAGTAGAGGAGAAGGATGGAAGGAAGAGTAGAGGAAAGAGAGAAAGAGAGAGAGAGAAAGAAAAAAGAAAGAAAGACAGACAGACAGACAAAAAGGATGGAAGGAGAAAGAAGGAGAAAGAGAACAAAGAGGATAGGAAGGATGAAAGGGTGGAAGGGAAGGATGGAAGGAGAAAAAGGGAGGGAAGGAAGGGAGGGAAGAAGGAAGGAAAGAGAGAAGGAAGAAAAAAAGGAGGGAAGGAAGAATGAAAGGGTGGAAGGGAAGGATGGACAGAAGGATGGATGGAAAGAGTAAGGCAGACAGAGGAAGCAAAGAGGGAAAGAAGGACAAAAGGATGGAAGGGAAGGGGAAAGAGGGAGGGAAGGCGGAAGGAAGAGAGAGAAGGTCCTGAAAAAATGCATGATGGCCAGAAGTAGTTTAACTCATGTGATGAGCTCCGTGCCTCTCCATGCTTGAAAAGAGGCTGAGGTGTCCTACCAGGGGAAATGTCTCCATGTGATGAGGTCGATTGTGGAGTTCCCTCCTTTCAGGACACTTCGTCCACTTTCCAAGCATGACAGCCAGAAGTAGTTTAACTCATGTGATGAGCTCCATGCCTCTCCATGCTTGAAAAGAGGCTGAAGTGTCCTATGACTGGGAAATTTCTCAATGTGATAAGGTAAATTGCCTTGAAGCTGCTCCAAGGTGAGTCCACAGGATCACAGCCTTGCTTATTATTAATATTATTATTACACTTTATTTGTACCCCGCTACCATCTCCCCAAGGGACTCGATGCGGCTTACATGAGGCCGAGCCCAAATACAACAATACAAGCAATAAAACAACAATACAAGCAATTAAAAAAATTGACAATAAAAAATACAACATTATCAATAAGACAACACACAATTAAAAACAGTGGGAAGGCCAAATGTAGAGTTAAAATTGGAAATAATGTTGGGACATGGACGAAAGGCGAGGTGTTTGTGGAAGGCATACGAGCAGACCTAAAGAAATGTAAAGTGCTTTGGAGGACAAAGTGCTATGGGGTCATTATTCCGGGAAGGCACACTGGAACAACCACGTCTTCAAGTTCCTCCTGAAGACTGCCAAAGTTGGGGCCTGTCTGATGTCTTTAGGGAGTGAGTTCCAGAGTTGAGGGGCCACCACCAAAAAGGCCCTCTCTCTCGTCCCCACCAACCGCGCCTGCGATGCTGGTGGGATCGAGAGCAGGGCCTCTCTGGAAGATCGAAGGGATCGTGTGGGTTCATATACAGAGATGCAGTCATGCAGGTAGTCGGGTCCCAAACCGTTTAGGGCTTTGTAGGTAAGAACGTGCACCTTGAATTGGGTCCTGTAGATGAATGGCAGCCAGTGGAGCTCCTTGAACAGAAGGGTTGACAACCTGGCTGCTGCCCGTTCGATCATCTGAAATTTCCAGGCCGTTTTCAAGGGCAGCCCCACGTAGAGTGCATTGCAGTAATCCAGTCTAGAGGTGACTAAGGCGTGGACCACTTTGACCAGATCAGCCTTCCCGAGGTACGGTTGCAGTTGGCGCACGAGTCTTAGTTGTGCAAAGGCCCTCCCAGCCATCACCGATGCCTGAGCCTCAAGCGTAAATGAAGAATCCAGGAGGACACCCAAACTGCGGACCTGTGACTTCAGGGGGAGTGCAACCCCATCCAACACAGGCTGCCACCCAATATCCCGGTCTGGTTTACGATCAACCAGGAGGACCTCTGTCTTGTCGGGATTGATCCTCAGCTTGTTCATCCTCATCCAGATAGACACAGCGGTCAGGCACTCGTCCAGCACCCGAGGGGCTTCCTTGGAGTTGGGTGGAAAAGAGTAGTAGAGATGTGTGTCATCTGCGTAGAGATGGCACCCAACTCCAAAACTCCGGATGACCTCTCCCAGCGGTTTCATGTAGGTGTTAAAAAGCATGGGAGACAGAATGGAGCCTTGCGGGACCCCACAGGTCAAGGGCCAGGGGTCCGAGCAGGCGTCTCCCAGCTTCACCATCTGGGATCGACCCTCCAGGAAGGACCAGAGCCACGACAGAACCATACCTCCAAGGCTTTTCCTTCCAAATGTGACTGGGGTGTCCTAAAAAACTGAGCAAAATGAATGCATTTCCTTTGAATACTGCCTAGAAGTTGTGAGTCGGAAGACTGTGTTCAAATTACCTTTTTCTTTTTTGCCCCATCTTAGCAGAACAGCAAATTGAGCTTATTTACTTTAAAATGGATTGCAGGCATCTCTTAAGTAAAAGGATGGGGAGAGAGGCTTGTAAAACCTCGCAAGGAATTTCACAGCAAATTGAGGCTCGCTCAGATAGGGAATTGCAGCATACATTCACTTTCCAGGAACTGACAACTCTGGCTGCCATTTCAGGTCGAAGGAGGGAGAGGAAAGTGACGTCCAAATAGCTGGGCAAGACTCTCAAGGAAGCGTGGGATATTGAAATACAACGTTTCGGATCTGAAGTGGACGAAAAACAGTGAAACCTTGGGGTGCTTGCACTTGTTTCTCTTCAATTGATGCTGCATATGATGCTCAACCTATCGTTTTAAATTATTGCTGGTATATTATTTGTTTCCCAATCTTCCTAATGCTGCGACCCCTTAATCCAGTTCCTCACATTGTGGTAACCCCCAACTATAACATTATTTTCGTTGCTACTTCACAAGTGTCATTTTGCTCGTCTTATGAATCGTTATGGAAATATCAGAGATGCAAGATGTATTTTCATTCACTGGACCAAATTTGGCACAAATACCCGATTCTCTCAAATTTCAATACTGGTCGGGTTGGGGGCATTGATTTTGTGATTTGGGAGTTGTATTTCCTTTCATAGAATCCTAGAATCAAAGAGTTGGAAGAGACCTCATGGGCCATCCAGTCCAACCCCCTGCCAAGAAGCGGGAATATTGCATTCAAATCACCCCTGACAGATGGCCATCCAGCCTCTGCTTAAAAGCTTCCAAAGAAGGAGCCTCCACCACACTCCGGGGCAGAGAGTTCCACTGCTGAACGGCTCTCACAGTCAGGAAGTTCTTCCTCATGTTCAGATGGAATCTCCTTTCTTGTAGTTTGAAGCCATTGTTCCACGTCCTTGTCTCCAAAGAAGCAGAAAACAAGTTTGCTCCCTCCTTCCTGTGACTTCCTCTCACATATTTATACATGGCTATCATATCCCCTCTCAGCCTTCTCTTCTTCAGGCTAAACATGCCCTGCTCCTTAAGCCGCTCCTCATAGGGCTTGTTCTCCAGACCCTTGATCATTTTAGTTGCCCTCCTCTTGACACATTCCAGCTTGTCAATATCTCTCTTGAATTGTGGTGCCCAGAATTGGACACAATATTCCAGGTGTGGTCTAACCAAAGCGGAATAGAGGAGTAGCATTACTTCCCTAGATCTAGACACTCAGCTCCTATTGATGCAGGCCAAAATCCCATTGGGATTTATAGTTCACCTACAATCAAAGAGCATTCTGAACTCCACCAATGAGGCTTTTATTAGCAATTCAGCTGAAAAGGATGCAGAGCCGCAATCATTCGCCAGCAGAGCATGAGAAATTACATCAATACAGCCATTTTTATAGGAAATAGAGTTGCAAGGTTCAAAATTCCCACCCCTGCCTCCTGAGCCAACAGCTGGGAGGCGCCCCCCCCCCCCGCCTCCTGCGCATCAGGGCCAATCAGAAAGCTTCTGCGGTGTGCTGGAACCAATCGGGAAGCTTCTGACGCCTTGTGGAGGCAGCGAATCAGGAGAGAGGGAGGCGGGACGAGAGGGAAACAATGAGAACTGGAGTGGATTATGGAAATATGTGGTGTCCATGTGGTCGGCGAGTCCTCAGGGGGCCTTCTAGCCGACCAGCCTATTGTCTTGAAGGAGATAAGTGATTAAAAAGTCTGCCATGGGGCGACCTCCCGCTGGGCGGACTCCGAGGGTGAGGATTGTCACCTTTGTTCTTGTCCATGCAAGAGATTTATAGATTTATTTATTTATTTATTCATTTATTTATTTAATGCATTTGTTGACCGCCGCTCTCAGCCCTAGGGCGACTCGCGGCGGTGTACAACATATAAAAACAGTTTACAAAAACACACAGTACATCAACAAGCCATAATACACATTAATCTAAATTATACTAACTAATCCGCACCGTCACAACATAGGAACCTACCAGTCTCATAATCCATATTCCGTTCCGATTGTCATTATCAGTTAGCCTGGCACCTAGTTAAATGCCCTCTCGAAGAGCCAGGTCTTTAGGCTCTTACGGAAAGCCATAAGAGAGGGCGCCTGTCGGATGTCAACAGGGAGGGTGTTCCACAGCCGGGGGGCCACCACTGAGAAGGCCCTCTCTCTCGTCCCCGCCAGGCGTGCCTGTGAGGCAGGCAGGATCGAGAGAAGGGCCTCCCCAGACGATCTCAAGGTCCTCGTGGGCTCATAGGCCAAGATGCGGTCCGAAAGGTATTTTGGGCCGGAACCGTTTAGGGCTTTGTAGGATAACACCAGCACCTTAAATTGGGCCCGGTAGCAGATCGGCAGCCAGTGGAGCTGGGACAACAAGGGCGTTGTATGCTCCCTGCGTCCCGCTCCTGTTAGTAACATGGCTGCCGCGCGCTGAACTAGCTGAAGCTTCCGGGCCGTCTTCAAGGGCAGCCCCACGTAGAGAGCGTTGCAGTAGTCAAGGCGGGATGTGACCAGCGCATGTACCACCGTGGCCAGATCAGACTTCCCAAGGAATGTTTTGGGCTCTGCAATTTCCTGGTGGGATTTCATCATAATTAAAGGGAAGGAAAAAAGGTCAAGGGGAAATTTCGTAAATGTGAAAAAAATTACAAAACATTAACGAATCGATTTCCGAAACAATAACGAATCGATTCGTTAATGGCGGACGCGACCGCGAAATACGCTAAAAAACCTCCAAAACCTTCTGAAGCTTCCCTCTCCCTCTGTTGTTGACTGTTGGTGTGATATTATAATTTTTTTTCACTAATTAAACCATAAAACTGGCCCAGACATGCAGAAATAATAACGAAACGACCTCAGAACAATAACGAAACGAATACAATAACGAAATACGAAGCATTTACAAAACGTGTTTAAAAATTCGTTTTTTTAAAAAATTGCTCCAGAATGGTTCGTTATCGTTTTGTAATTAAAAAAATAACGAATTATTAACGAATTACGAATTAACGAAACGAAACCGCCCAGCCCTAATATATAGGGATGATGTTGCAAGTCCATATAAAAGTATGTTTTTGAAAGGGAAACAAAAGGGTTCATGGGGAATGATTAAAAGCATGAAATTCATGAGGAAAGGTCCAAAAGATTTCACTGAGCCAGTCAAGGGAGTCCTGCGGCGTTGAGG
>NW_026844478.1:38026997-38042738 GCF_025583915.1 Anolis sagrei ordinatus | reverse complement strand
TTCGGAAATGGTAAAATTAACGAATTAATAACGAAATAACGAAATAACGAACGAAACCGCACAGGCCTACTACACAAATGACCAGCCACTGTCAGAAAGGACAGAGAGATCATCTATGCTGATGATCGTGCCATCATCGCTCAAGCAGGGAGCTTTGAGATCGTTGAACAGAAGTTCTTCGAAGCTCTAGGTGCTCTCACTGCCTATTACAGGGAAAACCAGCTGATCCCTAATCCATCTAAAACACAGACATGTGCTTTTCACCTCAAGAACAGAGAAGCATCCCTAGCTCTGAGAATTATTACCTGGGAAGGAATCCCACTGGAGCATTGCAGCGCACCCAAATCCCTGGGAGTCACTCTGGACCGTGCTCTGACCTACAAGAAGCACTGCCTGAACATCAAGCAAAAAGTGGGTGCTAGAAACAATATCATACGAAAGCTGACTGGCACAACCTGGGATCACAACCAGGCACAGTGAAGACATCTGCCCTTGCGCTGTGCTACTCTGCTGCTGAGTATGCATGCCCAGTGTGGAACACATCTCACCACGCTAAAACAGTGGATGTGGCTCTTAATGAGACATGCCGCATTATCATGGGGTGTCTGCACCCTACACCATTGGAGAAATTACACTGCTTAGCCGGTATTGCACCACCTGACATCCGCCGGGAAGTAGCAGCCAATAGTGAAAGGACCAAGGCAGAGACATCTCCAGCTCATTCCCTGTTTGGGTATCAGCTAGCACATTAACAACTTAAATCAAGAAATAGTTTTCTAAGATCTACAGAGACACTTGCTGGAACACCTCAGCAAGCAAGAGTCCAAAAGTGGCAGGTTCAAACCCAGAACCTCAATCAGTGGCTGATACCAAATGAGAGACTCCCCCCTGGGCACACAGAAGACTGGGCGACTTGGAAGGTGCTGAACAGACTGTGCTCTGGCACCACGAGATGCAGATCCAATCTTAAGAAATGGGACCACAAAGTGGAACCCACAACATGCGAGTGTGGAGAAGAGCAAAGCACTGACCACCTGCTGCAATGCAACCTGAGCCCTGCCACATGCACAATGGAGGTTGGAGGTCTCCTTGGAGGTTGCTGGGGGCGTGGCCTTCAGGAAGAGCTGTGCTGAGCCACACCCATCCCATCCCTCTGCATCACAGCTCGATGCAAGGGAAGGAAGGGAAACTGCAAGATTTTAATGGTTCTGGTGGGAGGGAGGGACACCTTCCATTAACGAAGCAAACGAAGCGTTTCGTATTTCCTGATATTTCCAATCTTTTTTTCAAGAAAATTTTGGAAATAATTTCAAAATCGAATCATCATCCGAAATGGGTTTTGTGTTGGGGTTCAGCCTGATCTGTGTGAACCTGATTCTCTGATAGTATTTCCAACTGAGCAAGCCACTGAACCTGTAGTTTTCCCTGACAATGTGGAAACTGGTGTTGATGTTGAGTTCAGTGGCGGGGGAAACTAAACTGAACAGCCGGATGAAAATGTTTTGGAATCCAGCCGTGATAGCTCTCCACCTGCGTTTTTTAATGAGGACCGAAGGGAACAGATAACAAGAGACAGGAGTGATTCACAGTTCCTACGAAGGTCAAATAGATTACAGGAGAAACAGGCTCAGGCTTCAAAGTCAAGGGGCGTTTCAAGGAATAGTTTCTTTGGTTTAAGGGGCCTCCTTCCGGGTGTCTCGTTAGACCAAGCAACGTTTTGGACTGCGGCTGTGCCTTGGCAGAATTCCTGTGTTCCATGGCCGGTAATCCCAGAGGCTTCTAGTTTTCAAGTACATGGTTAGTGAAATGCTAACAGGTTCCTGGTTTTTGTATTATGGTTTTTGGAATTTTGCTCAAGTTCAGAGATTTTACTGACTGCTGTGTTTCTATTGTGGCTTTTTAACTTTGCAATTGCTTTTTGACTTTGCATTTAACTTTCTTTTGTAACCAATTTTTCATCAATAAAAAAGGATTGTTTTTCCTACAGTCCAGTGTGGTGGATTTAATCTTATGGTCTCGTTTCTTGGTCTGGGATGCAACATTTTGAACCTTTTTTTTTTGGTTCACCGAAGCCTAGTAGACAGTAGGCCTGGGTAACAACGGAAAAATTCGTTTCTAATGTCATTTCGTTTTTAGGGTGCCTCAGCGTTTTGTATTTAAAAATATATCCGAAATTTTCCATAAAAAAAGTTTGGTATTTACGAAATTTCGTTAATATTTACAAAACGTTTTGTAAAGATGGCGCCCGCGGTTGCGCATGCGCAAAGCATCAACGATTTTTTTCCAATATTTTTTCAATATTTTTTAAATTTAATTATTAATTTTTTTTAATAATAAAAAAAATATTTGGCAGAAAATGCTTGCCAAAAAGAGCCACAGGGCAAACAGACTGAGCCTCCCCGCTGCTCCCAGCTCCGTCCCACCCTCCTGAGTCCTGCGGGCTCTCTCTCTCTCTCTTTCTCCACCAAGAGGAGGGAAAGGAGAAGAAAGAAAAGAGGAAGGGAAAGGAGGGAAGGCAGGCACTCACTCTGGCGGGCCCTCAAGCGCTGCCGCCGAGTCGGGCCCGGCTCCTCCGAAGCACACCCACCGCAAAGGTGAGGAAGGAGGGACGGGCCGCCTTCCCGCTGAGGGTCGCTCGCCCTCTCGCTCGCTTGCTCAGCCGGCGCCTTCCCCGCCCTCTCCTCCTCCTCCTCCTCCTCTTTCAGGCTCTGACTGGCTAAGGAGAGGAGAGAGAGGAGAGCTCCCAGCAAGCATCTAGCCATCTTACGTATTTCCGAAATGGACGGAAATACAAAAATATTTGGCGCATGCTGTTTCGATTTTGAAAATACACTTCCGGGTTTGGAAAAAAGTTTGATATCGTTTCGTATATGGGAAATTAACGGAAAAAAAGATATACAAAATTAACGAACGAAACCGCCCAGCTCTAGTAGACAGCCTATATATATATATATTAGGGCTGGGTAACAATGGAAAAATTTGTTTCTAAACTCGTTTCATTTTTAGGGGGTCCATTGCGTTTCGTTTTTTAAAAGAATTCCGAATTTTTCTTTAAAATTTTTTCGTTATTTACGAAATTTCGTAAATTTCGAATCGATTCGTTAATGGCGGACGCGATTGCGCAATATGCTAAAAACCCCTCCAAATGGGACAGGGGGAACTTCTGAAGCTTCCCTCTCCCTCTGTTGTTGACTGTTGGTGTGATAATTTATTTTTTATCACTGATAAAACAAACAACAACCCTAAAACTTGCACCAGACATACGGAAATAATAACGAAACAATTTCGAAACGATTTCGAAACGATTTCGAACCAATTATGAAACAATTATGAAATAAATTGAAAAATTCGTTTCGATTTTTAGTTGCTCCTGCATGGCTCAATATCGGATCGTAAGCTAATTTAAATACGAATCAATAACGAATTACGAAATTAACGAATGAAACCGCCCAGTCCTAGTAGATACCCATTTTGGAGACGGTATCTCATCCACCTTGTGTCAAATATTATGGTGATGAAACATATTTTAAATGAAAGCAGTGACAATTTTGTAAAAAGAGAATGACTGTTAGCATCCTTGGCTGATTTGACAAGAAGTTCACAGCGCAAGGGAATTAGCATTGATTAAAAATGATGAGTTGAACGGAGCGAGGCTATTTATGAAGTGAGAGAGAATGGGATGCTTCCCGCGCACAAAAGCAGGAACGCTTAATAGTATGCTAACGAATGGAGATGACTGGAAGGTACTGAAAAAAAGGGCACCACCGGAGATGATTGCCCACATTACCAAAGCGTCAGGTAGGTCATTGGGCCTTTGAAGTGACAGCCCGGATTCCCGTCCAAATAATCGAATCAGCAGAGCACTTCTCGGAGGGGTAGAGATTGTTTTTGGAGCTCTAATGGCCTTGATAATCATAGAATCATAGACTCAAAGAGTTGGAAGAGACCTCTGGGCCATCCAGTCCAACCCCATTCTGCCAAGAAGCAGGAATATTGCATTCAAATCACCCCTGACAGATGGCCATCCAGCCTCTGTTTAAAAGCTTCCAAAGAAGGAGCCTCAACCACACTCCGGGGCAGAGAGTTCCACTGCTGAACGGCTCTCACAGTCAGGAAGTTCTTCCTCATGTTCAGATGGAATCTCCTCTCTTGTAGTTTGAAGCCATTGTTCCATTGCGTCCTAGTCTCCAAGGAAGCAGAAAACAAGCTTGCTCCCTCCTCCTCCCTGGCTTCCTCTCACATATTTATACATGGCTATCATATCTCCTCTCAGCCTTCTCTTCTTCAGGCTAAACATGCCCAGCTCCTTAAGCTGCTCCTCATAGGGCTTGTTCTCCAGACCCTTGATCATTTTAGTCGCCTCCTCTGGACACATTCCAGCTTGTCAATATCTCTCTTGAATTGTGGTGCCCAGAATTGGACACAATATTCCAGAAGTGGTCTAACCAAAATAGAGCATGGGGAGCATGACTTCCCTGGATCTAGACACTATGCTCCTATTGATGCAGGCCAAAATCCCATTGGCTTTTTTTGCCGCCACATCACATTGTTGGCTCATGTTTAACTTGTTGTCCACGAGGACTCCAAGATCTTTTTCACACGTACTGCTCTCAAGCCAGGCATCCCCCATTCTGTATCTTTGCATTTCATTTTTCCTGCCAAAGTGGAGTATCTTGCATTTGTCACTGTTGAACTTCATTTTGTTAATTTTGGCCCATCTTTCTAATCTGTCAAGATCGTTTTGAATCCTGCTCCTGTCCTCACAGGACTTTTGGGGTGAGAATTGCGGCCTTGTTTGGGGAGAATGGAAGGGTGCCAGGAAAGGAAGACAGAAACAGATTCCGGGGAATTGCAGCTTGTTACGTTCCTGCTGGGGAATATCAGAGGGCCCTTGTTAAATTGTCTGCTTGCAGGGTGTAAAGAAGACGACATCTGATAATCCGGAGAGGTCTTGTGCACTTGCTCACACAAGCTGCTCCTTCCATCCTAGAAAAGATGGCCAGGACCAGTGATTAAAAATAATGATTCTGGTCTTAAAACAGAGAAGAAGAGTTGACAGTAGAAGAAAAGGGCATTGTTGACTTTACAAGCCTAGTTCTTCTTTGACTGCAAAAGCAGCAGCAACAGGAGTAATGTGATGAAGTATTTCCTGGGTTCTGAATAGGTAGAATGTTCTTTTGTGATGTCAGTTGTCATGGGTATGGACTAGGGCTGGGCGGTTTCGTTTCGTTAATTCATAATTCGTTAAAAATTCGTTATTTTTTTATAACGAAGCGATAACGAACCATTCTGGAGCAACTTAAAAACGAAACGAATTTTTAAATTCGTTCCGTAAATGCTTCGGATTCGTTATGTATTTGTTTCGTTATCGTTTTGAGGTCGTTTCGTTATTATTTCCGCATGTCTGGGGCAAGTTTTATAGTTGTTTTTTGTTTAATTAGTGAGAAAAAATTATAAATATCACACCAACAGTCAACAACAGAGGGAGAGGGAAGCTTCAGAAGTTCCCCCTCTCCCATTTGGAGGTTTTTTAGCGTATTGCGCGGTCGCGTACGCCATTAACGAATCGATTCGTTATTGTTTCGAAATTGTTTCGTTAATGTTTCGTAATTTTTTTTAACATTTACGAAATTTCGTAAATATCGAACTTTTTAAAAGAAAAATTTCGGAATTCTTTTAAATATCGAAACGCAAAAAACCCCAAAAAACAAATCGATTTTAGAAACACATTTTTCCGTGGTTGCCCAGGCCTAGTATGGACCTATCTCCAACCTCCCTTTCCTGGGCAAGGTGTTGGAGCAGGTGGTCACCTCTCAGCTCCAGGGTTTTTTGGATGACATCAATTACCTGGACCAGTCACAGTCTGACTTTAGACCTGGCCATGGCACCGAGACGGCTTTGGTCGCCTTGGTGGATGACCTCCGTAGGGAGATGGACAGGGGGAGGGTGACCGTCCTCAATCTCTTGGACTATTCAGCGGCTTTCTTTTTTTATCCTTATTATAAATTTTATTAAAGTTATACATAAATACATGGAGAGTGGGAGAACAATGTGTTGAAGATGGTATAGTAAGAAAGATACAGGAAATTCCTGCAGTTGCTACTTCTCCAGAGGAAAGTGGGGGGGGGGGTAGGGCGGTAGGGCATAGGGGAAAGGTCAGAGGGTGTGGGGGAAGAGAGGGGTACTGGAGGGGGAAGGGGAAGGGGGGTAGGTTGGGGGGTAGTTAAAAGAAAAGAACTTCCATCTATTCAAAGAGGATTTTTACAAGTATTTTCAGGTTTGTTTCTATAGCGCTTCTTCCTTCTTTGTGGTTTCGTTTTTGTGATTTACTCTTTTTAGTCCTACAAACTAAAAGAAAATCTTGTTAAAATGATTCATCAGTGGTACCTAACGCCACAAATAATTTCAAAATGCTATAAAAACGCTTCGAACAAATGTGTGACCATCAGATTGGGACCTTCTTCCACATTTGGTGGTCTTGTCCCATAGCCAAAAGTTACTGGACAATGATCCAAAAAGATATACAAAAGATCCTAGGAATTGTTGTTCATTCGTTCAGTCGTCTCCAACTCTTCGTGACCTCATGGACCAGCCCACGCCAGAGCTCCCTGTCGGCCATCACCACCCCCAGGGTCTCCTTCAAGGTCAGTCCAGTCACTTCAAGGATGCCATCCATTCATCTTGCCCTTGGTCGGCCCCTCTTCCTTTTGCCTTCCACTTTCCCCAGCATCATTCCCTTCTCTAGGATTTGCTGTCTCCTCATGATGTGGCCAAAGGACTTCCGCTTTGTCTCTAGTCTCCTTCCCTCCAATGAGCAGTCGGGCTTTATTTCCTGGAGGATGGACTGGTTGGATCTTCTCGCAGTCCAAGGCACTCTCAGCACTTTCCTCCAACACCACAGCTCAAAAGCATCTCTCTTCCTTCGCTCAGCCTTCCCTAAGGTCCAGCTCTCACATCCGTAGGTTACTACAGGGAAGACCATGGCTTTGACTAGGCAATGGATCTTGGTTGCCAGTGTGATGTCTCTACTCTTCACTATTTTATCAAGACTGGACATTGCTCTCCTCCCAAGAAGTAAGCGTCTTCTGATTTCCTGGCTACAGTCTGCATCTGCAGTAATCTTTATGCCTAGAAATACAAAGTCTGTCACGGCCTCCACATTTTCTCCCTCTATTTCCCACTTGTCAGTCATTCTTGTTGCCATGATCTTGGTTTTTTTGATGTTTAGCTGCAACCCAGCTTTTGCGCTTTCTTCTTTCACCTTGATTAGAAGGCTCCTCAGCTCCTCCTCGCTTTCGGCCATCAGAGTGGTGTCATCTGCATATCTGAGGTTGTTAATGTTTCTTCCAGCGATTTTCACCCCAGCCTTGCATTCATCCAGCCCCGCACATCGCATGATGTGTTCTGCATACAAGTTAAAAAGGTTGGGTGAGAGTATGCAGCCTTGCCGTACGCCTTTCCCAATCTTGAACCAGTCTGTTGTTCCGTGGTCAGTTCTGACTGTTGCTCCTTGGTCCTTGTACAGATTCCTCAGGAGAGAGGGAAGGGGGCTTGGGATGCCCATCCCACCAAGAACTTGCCACCATTTATGATGATCCACACAGTCAAAGGCTTTAGAATAGTCAATGAAGCAGAAGTAGATGTTTTTCTGAAACTCCCTGCCTTTCTCCATTATCCAGCGGATATTGGCAATCTGGTCTCTCATTCCTCTACCTTTTCTAAACCCAGCTTGTACATCTGTGGCAACTCTCTCTCCATGTATTGCTGGAGTCTTCTTTGCAGGATCTTGAGCATTACCTTACTGGCATGAGAAATAAGGGCCACTGTACGGAAGTTTGAGCAGTCTTTCGCATTTCCCTTTTTTGGTATGGGGATATAAGTTGAATTTTTTCCAGTCTGATGGCCATTCTTGTGTTTTCCATATTTGCTGGCATATGGCATGCATCACCTTGACAGCATCATCTTTCAAGATTTTAAACAGTTCAGCTGGGATCCCGATCGTCTCCTGCTGCCTTGTTGTTAGCAATGCTTCTTAAGGCCCATTCAACCTCACTCCTCAGGATGTCTGGTTCTAATTCACTCACCACACCGTCAAAACTATCCTCGATATTATTATCCTTCCTAGATCTTCTGTATAGTCTCGTCACCTTCTCTTGATCTCTTCAGCTTCTGTTAGGTCCCTGCCATCTTTGTTCTTAAGGCCCATTCTCCTCACTCCTCAGGATGTCTGGTTCTAATTCATTCACCACACTGTCAAAACTCTCCTCGATATTATTATCCTTCCTATACAGATCTTCTGTATAGTCTCACCACCTTCTCTTGATCTCTTCAGCTTCTGTTAGGTCCCTGCCATCTTTGTTCTTAAGGCCCGTTGAACCTCACTCCTCAGGATGTCTGGTTCTAATTCGCTCACCACACCGTCAAAACTCTCCTCGATATTATTATCCTTCCTATACAGATCTTCTGTATAGTCTTGCCACCTTCTCTTGATCTCTTCAGCTTCTGTTAGGTCCCTGCAATGCTTCTTAAGGCCCATTCAACCTCACTCCTCAGGATGTCTGGTTCTAATTCATTCACCACACCGTCAAAACTATCCTCGATATTATTATCTTTCCTATACAGATCTTCTGTATAGTCTCGCCACCTTCTCTTGATCTCTTCAGCTTCTGTTAGGTCCCTGCCATCTTTGTTCTTAAGGCCCGTTGAACCTCACTCCTCAGGATGTCTGGTTCTAATTCGCTCACCACACCGTCAAAACTCTCCTCGCTATTATTATCCTTCCTATACAGATCTTCTGTATAGTCTCGCCACCTTCTCTTGATCTCTTCAGCTTCTGTTAGGTCCCTGCCATCTTTGTTCTTAAGGCCCATTGAACCTCACTCCTCAGGATGTCTGGTTCTAATTCACTCACCACACCGTCAAAACTCTCCTCGATATTATTATCCTTCCTATACAGATCTTCTATATAGTCTCGCCACCTTCTCTTGATCTCTTCAGCTTCTGTTAGGTCCCTGCCATCTTTGTTTCTTATCATACCAATTTTTGCCTGAAATTTACCTCCAATGTTTCTAATTTTCTGAAAGAGGTCTCTTGTCCTTCCTATTCTGTTGTCTTCTTCCACTTCCATGCATTGCTTATTTAAAAATAGTTCCTTATCTCTTCTGTCTAACCTCTGGAATTGCGCTAAGGGCGAATGAGTTATAGCCAACTCGTATATAGTAGGGCTGGGCGGTTTTGTTTTGTAATTTCGTAATTCGTTAAAAATTCGTTATTTTTTTTGATAACGAAGCGATATTGAACCATTCAGGAGCAACTAAAAAACGAAACAATTTTTTCCAATTCGTTTCGTAATTGTTTTGGAATTGATTCGTTATCGATTCGTTATTGATTCGTTATTGATTCGTAAATGTTTCGTTATTATTTCCGCATGTCTGGTGCAAGTTTTAGGGTTGCTGTTTGTTTTCTCAGTGAAAAAAAATATAATTATCACACCAACAGTTAACAACAGAGGGAGAGGGAAGCTTCAGAAGTTTTTTTAGCGTATTGCGCGATCGCGGCTGCCATTAACGAATCGATTCGTAATTGTTTCGTAATTGGTTTTTGATTTCCGAAATTTCGTAAATATCGAACTTTTTTAAAGGAAAATTTCGGAATTCTTTTAAATAACAAAACGCAAAAAACCCCTAAAAACGAATCGAGTTTAGAAACAAAATTTTCCGTGTTTGGACAGCCCTAATATATAGATCTTGTTTTCAACAGGAAGAGGCATCTTGGCAAAGGAAATACCTTTCTGGCATGTTTCTCCTCCTGGATTGGCCCCTCCACCACCAAAAGAGAATTGTGCCTGTGATTTAGCATCCAAATGCTTTGGGCCGGCTAGCCAATTACTATGAAACTACTGTAAGAAATATTCATGGCGGGTATAAACAAAGAAAGACCTGCCAGTTAAACACTTAATTTCACCCACTTCTCTTGATCCCTTTTAAATCCTTGGAGTGTGCATCTCCTGCCACTGAGCGGGGCGTAGATAGCAACTTTATTGCTTGTCCGACAATAAAATCAAGAGCTTTAACAAGCTAGAAAAGCTTGTGTTCTGCTTGGATGGATCCAAGGGGATGCTAATTGCATTCTATAAAATATTGCCAGCCTTCCGCGTGAAAAAGAGATTATGAGCAATGCTTCTATAGCAAGCTCGGTTGCCCAAGGTGTGTAGGAATCACCGCGAAAGAGGAATCATAAGCAAGTCGATTCTTGCCCTTTCTTTGCAGACAATGCCCAAGTCCATCATTTTGGATGGCCGGTCCCTTCTCTGCAGCGATGTCCCCCAGGAAAGTTCCAAGAAGCAGGAGGCTGTGTTGATCTGTCTCTTTATTTTTTAGCAGAAGTAGATCTATGGCAAAGCCCAAGACCATCACAAAATACTTATGGATTATAACGGTGGCAGATCACAATGATATATTGTTCTTGGAAAAATCCATTTCCCTCTTTAGAAACACTAGTGAAATGCAAGCACCGGGAGTCCAGTGGTAGCAAATGTTGTCATAGAGCAGGCCTGTGCAAACTTTCTGACTTGGGGGCCGCATGCCTGGTGATGGAAGGAAGGAAGGAAGAGAAGGAGGAAGGAAAGAGAGAAGGAAGGAAGGAAGGACAAAAAGGTGGAAGGGAAGGAGGAAAGAGAAGAGGAAGGAGGGAGGAAAGAGGAAGGAAGACAAAAGAGAAGGAAGGAAGGAAGGAGAAGGAAAGAAGGAAGAAGAAGGAGGGAGGGAAGAAAGAGAGAAGGAAGGACAAAAGGGAGGAGGAAAGAAGGAGAAAGAGGGAGAGAGGGAAGGAGGGAGGAAAGAGGGAAGGAAGGAAAGACAAAAGGGAAGGAAGGAAGGAAGGAAGGAAGGAAGGAAGGAAGGAAGGAAGGAAGGAAGGAAGGAAGGAAGAAGGAGGGAAGGAGGAAGGAAAGAGAGAGGAAAGGAAGGAAGGGAGAAGAGAGGAAGAGAAGAAAGAGGGAGGGAAGGAGGAAGGAAGGAGGGAAGGAAGGAAGAATAGGATAGTGAGAGAGAGGAGGACCTGAGAAAAGAGAAGGGGGTGGGGTTGTGAAGGAGGCAGGAAAGTGAGGGAAGGCAAAGGGAGGATGAGAGGTGGAAGAGAAAGAGGGAGAGGGGAAGGAGGGATGAAAGGGGGAAGGAAGGAAAGAAAAAGAGGAAGGAAGGAAGGAGGAGGAAGGAAGGAAGGAGGAGGAGGAAGGAAGAGAGAAGGAAGGAAGGAAGAAAGAGGAGAAAGAGGGATGAAGGTGAAAGAGGGAGAGAGGGAAGAAGGAGGAAAGAAGAAAAGAAAGAAAGAAAAGAAAGGATGAAAGGGTGGAAGGGAAGGATGGACGGATGGATGGATGGATGGAAAGAAGGAAGAGGAAGAAGGAAGAGGAGGGAAGAGGGGAAAGGAAGGAAGGAAGGAGAAAGAAGGAGAGAGAGAAAGAGGGAGAGAGGGAAGGGGGGAGGAAGAGAAGGAAGGAAAGGGACAAAAAGGAAGGAAGAAAGGGTGGAAGGGAAGGAAGAAGGAAGGAAGAAGGAAGGAGGAAGGAAAGAGAAAAGAAAGAAAGACAAAAGGGAAGGAAGTTGAAAGGAAAGATGGGAAGGAAGGAAGGAAGAAAAGAAAAGAGAAGAAAGGCATGAGGAGAAAGATGGAAGGAAGAGTAGAGGAGAAGGATGGAAGGAAGAGTAGAGGAAAGAGAGAAAGAGAGAGAGAGAAAGAAAAAAGAAAGAAAGACAGACAGACAGACAAAAAGGATGGAAGGAGAAAGAAGGAGAGAGGGAAGAAAGAGGAAAGGAAGGATGAAAGGGTGGAAGGGAAGGATGGAAGGAGAAAAAGGGAGGGAAGGAAGGGGGGGAAGAAGGAAGGAAAGAGAGAAGGAAGTTAAGAAAAGGGAGGGAAGGAGGGACAAAGAAAGGGGAAGGAAGAGGAAGAAGATGGATGGAAAGAGTAAGGCAGACAGAGGAAGCAAAGAGGGAAAGAAGGACAAAAGGATGGAAGGGAAGGGGAAAGAGGGAGGGAAGGCGGAAGGAAGAGAGAGAAGGTCCTGAAAAAAGATGCACGATGGCCAGAAGTAGTTTAACTCATGTGATGAGCTCCGTGCCTCTCCATGCTTGAAAAGAGGCTGAGGTGTCCTACCAGGGGAAATGTCTCCATGTGATGAGGTCGATTGTGGAGTTCCCTCCTTTCAGGACACTTCGTCCACTTTCCAAGCATGACAGCCAGAAGTAGTTTAACTCATGTGATGAGCTCCATGCCTCTCCATGCTTGAAAAGAGGCTGAAGTGTCCTATGACTGGGAAATTTCTCAATGTGATAAGGTAAATTGCCTTGAAGCTGCTCCAAGGTGAGTCCACAGGATCACAGCCTTGCTTATTATTAATATTATTATTACACTTTATTTGTACCCCGCTACCATCTCCCCAAGGGACTCGATGCGGCTTACATGAGGCCGAGCCCAAATACAACAATACAGACAATAAACAACAATACAAGCAATAAAAAAAACATAGGCAATAAAATATACAACATTATCACTAAGACAACACACAATTAAAAACAGTGGGAAGGCCAAATGTAAAGTTAAAATTGGAAATAATGTTGGGACATGGACGAAAGGAGATAAGGTGTTTGTAAGGGCGTACTAGCAGACCTAAAGAAATGTAAAGTGCTTTGGAGGACAAAGTGCTATGGGATCATTATTCCGGGAAGGCACACTGGAACAGCCACGTCTTCAAGCTCCTCCTGAAGACTGCCAGAGTTGGGGCCTGTCTGATGTCTTTAGGGAGTGAGTTCCAGAGTCGAGGGGCCACCACCGAAAAGGCCCTCTCTCTCGTCCCCACCAACCGCGCCTGCGATGCTGGTGGGATCGAGAGCAGGGCCTCCCCGGATGATCGAAGGGATCGTGTGGGTTCATATACAGAGATGCGGTCACGCAGGTAGTCGGGTCCCAAACCGTTTAGGGCTTTGTAGGTAAGAACGTGCACCTTGAATTGGGTCCTGTAGATGAATGGCAGCCAGTGGAGCTCCTTGAACAGAAGGGTTGACAACCTGGCTGCTGCCCGTTGGATCATCTGAAATTTCCAGGCCGTTTTCAAGGGCAGCCCCACGTAGAGTGCATTGCAGTAATCCAGTCTAGAGGTGACTAAGGCGTGGACCACTTTGGCCAGATCCGCCTTCCCGAGGTACGGTTGCAGTTGGCGCACGAGTCTTAGTTGTGCAAAGGCCCTCCCAGCCATCACCGATGCCTGAGCCTCAAGCGTAAGTGAAGAATCCAGGAGGACACCCAAACTGCGGACCTGTGACTTCAGGGGGAGTGCAACCCCATCCAACACAGGCTGCCACCCAATATCCCGGTCTGGTTTACGATCAACCAGGAGGACCTCTGTCTTGTCGGGATTGATCCTCAGCTTGTTCATCCTCATCCAGATAGACACAGCGGTCAGGCACTCGTCCAGCACCCGAGGGGCTTCCTTGGAGTTGGGTGGAAAAGAGTAGTAGAGATGTGTGTCATCTGCGTAGAGATGGCACCCAACTCCAAAACTCCGGATGACCTCTCCCAGCGGTTTCATGTAGGTGTTAAAAAGCATGGGAGACAGAATGGAGCCTTGCGGGACCCCACAGGTCAAGGGCCAGGGGTCCGAGCAGGCGTCTCCCAGCTTCACCATCTGGGATCGACCCTCCAGGAAGGACCAGAGCCACGACAGAACCATACCTCCAAGGCTTTTCCTTCCAAATGTGACTGGGGTGTCCTAAAAAACTGAGCAAAATGAATGCATTTCCTTTGAATACTGCCTAGAAGTTGTGAGTCGGAAGACTGTGTTCAAATTACCTTTTTCTTTTTTGCCCCATCTTAGCAGAACAGCAAATTGAGCTTATTTACTTTAAAATGGATTGCAGGCATCTCTTAAGTAAAAGGATGGGGAGAGAGGCTTGTAAAACCTCGCAAGGAATTTCACAGCAAATTGAGGCTCGCTCAGATAGGGAATTGCAGCATACATTCACTTTCCAGGAACTGACAACTCTGGCTGCCATTTCAGGTCGAAGGAGGGAGAGGAAAGTGACGTCCAAATAGCTGGGCAAGACTCTCAAGGAAGCGTGGGATATTGAAATACAACGTTTCGGATCTGAAGTGGACGAAAAACAGTGAAACCTTGGGGTGCTTGCACTTGTTTCTCTTCAATTGATGCTGCATATGATGCTCAACCTATCGTTTTAAATTATTGCTGGTATATTATTTGTTTCCCAATCTTCCTAATGCTGCGACCCCTTAATCCAGTTCCTCACATTGTGGTAACCCCCAACTATAACATTATTTTCGTTGCTACTTCACAAGTGTCATTTTGCTCGTCTTATGAATCGTTATGGAAATATCAGAGATGCAAGATGTATTTTCATTCACTGGACCAAATTTGGCACAAATACCCGATTCTCTCAAATTTCAATACTGGTCGGGTTGGGGGCATTGATTTTGTGATTTGGGAGTTGTATTTCTTTCATAGAATCCTAGAATCCAAGAGTTGGAAGAGACCTCATGGGCCATCCAGTCCAACCCCATTCTGCCAAGAAGCAGGAATATTGCATTCAAATCACCCCTGACAGATGGCCATCCAGCCTCTGTTTAAAAGCTTCCAAAGAAGGAGCCTCCACCACACTCCGGGGCAGAGAGTTCCACTGCTGAACGGCTCTCACAGTCAGGAAGTTCTTCCTCATGTTCAGATGGAATCTCCTTTCTTGTAGTTTGAAGCCATTGTTCCACGTCCTTGTCTCCAAAGAAGCAGAAAACAAGTTTGCTCCCTCCTTCCTGTGACTTCCTCTCACATATTTATACATGGCTATCATATCCCCTCTCAGCCTTCTCTTCTTCAGACTAAACATGCCTTGCTCCTTAAGCCGCTCCTCATAGGGCTTGTTCTCCAGACCCTTGATCATTTTAGTTGCCCTCCTCTGGACACATTCCAGCTTGTCAATATCTCTCTTGAATTGTGTTGCCCAGAATTAGAAACAATATTCCAGGTGTGGTCTAACCAAAGCGGAATAGAGGAGTAGCATTACTTCCCTAGATCTAGACACTCAGCTCCTATTGATGCAGGCCAAAATCCCATTGGGATTTATAGTTCACCTACAATCAAAGAGCATTCTGAACTCCACCAATGAGGCTTTTATTAGCAATTCAGTTGAAAAGGATGCAGAGCCGCAATCATTCGCCAGCAGAGCATGAGAAATTACATCAATACAGCCATTTTTATAGGAAATACAGAGTTGCAAGGTTCAAAATTCCCGCCCCCGTCTCCTTGCGCCAACAGCTGGGAGGCGCTCCCCCCCTGCCTCCTGCGCATCAGGGCCAATCAGAAAGCTTCTGCGGTGTGCTGGAACCAATCGGGAAGCTTCTGACGCCTTGTGGAGGCAGCGAATCAGGAGAGAGGGAGGCGGGACGAGAAGGCACAATGGGACTTATGAATGGATTGCGTAATCAGGAAGTGCCGGGTGCCTCACGAATCTCTATAGGAACGCTGTCCGAAGGCACCCCTGTCTCCCAAGGAGATAAGTGATTAAAAAGTCTGCCATGGGGCGACCTCCCGCTGGGCGGACTCCGAGGGTGAGGATTGTCACCTTTGTTCTTGTCCATGCAAGAGATTTATAGATTTATTTATTTATTTATTCATTTATTTATTTAATGCATTTGTTGACCGCTGCTCTCAGCCCTAGGGCGACTCGCGGCGGT
>NW_026844478.1:37972491-38013358 GCF_025583915.1 Anolis sagrei ordinatus | reverse complement strand
AAAAGAGCTCTGTCCTCTCATTCCAATCCTCATCCGTTCCTGGGTCATTCTCCATCTCAAGCTTGACTATTCCGGAGTTCCGAATGCCTGCTCGAAGAGCCAGGTTTTCACTCTCTTACAAAAGGTCAGGAGGGAGGGGGCTGATCTAATATCCCTAGGCAGGGAGTTCCACAGCCGAGGGGCCACCACAGAGAAGGCCCTGTCTCTCGTCCCCGCCAAGCGTGCTTGCGAAGCAGACGGGAGGCAGGGCCTCCTCAGATGATCTTAACTTCCTGGAAGGTTCGCAGGAAGAGATGCGTTCAGATAGGTAGGCTGGGCCAGAACCGTTTAGGGCAGGGGTAGACACTAGACAACAAATTTTTTCTTGATCAAACAGGCCTACTAAGTACTATAAAAATGTAACTGAGGAATGCTGGAAGTGTAAGGACAAGAAAGGCACCTTTTTCCACCTCTGGTGGACATGCGAGAAAGTAAAAAAAATTCTGGATGGAGATACACAGAATAACAACCAAAATATTGGAATTAAGAGTAGAAAGGAAAGCGGAATACTCCCTATTAGGAATTTTTGACTTCGAGGTGGATGAAAACAAAGATAAGCTCTTTTTCCACATGGCAACTGCAGCGAGGCTAGTGTTAGCAAGTAAGTGGAAAAATGAAGAAATTTCAAAATTAGACGACTGGAAACTAAAATTAATGGACAAAATGAATATGGATACATTGATGCAACATATAAGAACTAAGCAGATGAGAGGAGATAGCAAAACAGATTGGTCTCCAGTCAGGAAATACTTAGAAGGCAACTAAGAACAAAAATGGCAAACGGGAAAGAATAAAAGAAGATAGAAGACACCACAGTGCAAGACAACACTAATACTAATAAAGCTACAGGAGACACAATGAGTAAATAAAATTACTAACACACTCCACGTCCCACCTCCCAAACCATGCACGGCCCTCCCCTGTGTTCCCTTAGATGAGAACTACCCTACCCTACCCTCCCCGTCCCCCACCCCCACCACCCCCACCCCCATCCCGGTAGAAAGACACCCTCCCTGCCCCCTCAGCCCTCGCACCCCCCATGCCCCCCCAGTTTTTATTGTATAATCAATATGTCAATGATTAAGATCTTGTTGATGTATGATTACCAGAAAATCCTAATAAAAAGCAAAAAAGAAAGAAAAGAAAAAAAAAGAAAGGAATTTTAATGAAGGAGATAGCGAGCAGGTGCCTTCCCACACTGATACCGAAAGTGTAGATAGTGACTTGACCCGAGAAGCTCGCCTTAATCTCCGTGTCAAGTGGAGTTCTCGTCTGGCAAGCAGACGTGAAACCAGCTCGGTGAAGGGTCATCGCAATGCTTTTATGATGTTGAGAGCCTAATGTTTTGATGTTAGAAAGGTATTTAGTAGGCTTGTTTGATCAAGAAAAAATTTGGTTCTACACTTGCTTCGTTTCCAGGGGGCGCCAGCATTTTGAATTTCTGAGGACTTCCGAAATTTAAGATTTCAAAATTTACGAAATTTCGTTAATTACGAATCGATTCGTTAATGGTGGACGCGATTGCACAATGCGCTAAAAACACCTCCAAACGGGACAGGGGGAACTTCTGAAGCATCCCTCTCCCTCTGTTGCTGACTGTTGGTGATAAAACTTACAACTAACAGAAACCAAATTAAAATAAATTCAGGATGAAATTAAAATACATTAAGTTAGTAAAAATACAAATTAAAATCACTTAAAATTAATAAAATAATAAAATAATAATAAAATAATAAAATAAATAATACAATAATAAAATAAATAATACAATAATAAAATAAATAATACAATAATAAAATAAATAATACAATAATAAAATAAAATAAGTAATAAGATAATAAAATATCTCCAGGAGGAGGAGGAGGAGGAGGAGGAGGAGGATAGGGAGGAAAGGCAACGCTGGCACCTTTTCTCTCCTTCTTTCCCGTCTTAATAATTACAAAATAATTACGAAATAATTACGAAAATTTGGAAAAATTGTTTCGATTCTTAATTACTCTTCACACTATTCCTGCATGGCTCGATATTGGATCGTAAGCTAATTTAAATACGAATTAATAACGACTTTAGAAACTAACGAACACGATCAAACAAGAAAGGTATTTAGGCCTCCTGGAAACTCTGTGAAAGCGTCAGTTCAACGTAGCTTACTAGCCTGAAAGCTTCATGGAATAATCTTAGCCTGGAAAGCAGTACGCTTGGGATTTCTTGCATGGTGATTCATGGGGCAATTGTTTCATTGCTTGTACCTGGGACTCTGGTTTGAACTTTGCCAATAGGATTATGTCTCCTGTTTTTACCTGAAGATCTTTGGAACTGTATTCTGCATTTAACCTTAATCTTTGGAACTTTGCAATGCTTATTCTTTATTTTGACTTGGATTTTCTCCTCAATAAACTATAAAACTACAGCTCTTGTGTGGTGGTGTTTGGCAGCAAGGTGAAGCTTACTCTGAGTTGCAACAATTGAACAGATCAAAGGGAAGCCCCTCTCCAATGACAACCTTTGTACATCTGGCCTTGGAAGAAGGAAGGCAAAACATATCATCAGTGCCTTGCTTGCATAATATTACTTATTGAAGTAATGGATTAAAAAAATAATTCAATCTACTAAAAGTGATTAGCTAATGAGGAAGCACAAGGAGTACCCATGGCAACTCAAGTCTGAGTGTAAAACAATCAAAAATCTATTTTTCCTTCTTTGGTGATGATCTCCACTCGTTCTACAACTCGTATGTGGGTGTCAGTAAACTGGCATGTGAATTCAAGATATATTTTAACTAATTTAATGCCATAAAGCCTTCCGGCAGCTTGCGGAAGAATGAGGAAGTACTCCATTCAAGGACTTGGTGTCACAAATGGACGGTGAAGCGACAGCTCCCCCTGTGGCCATAACTGAGCATACCCTCATGAAGCCAGAATAGCGGGAATATTAAATTGCCTCTGTGTCTGTCTATATATGTTATATTTCTATGGGACTCAATGTAACTAATTTATGATGCCATAAAAATCTCCAGCAAGCATGCAAAAAATGAGGAAGTACTTCATCAGTGTCACAAATGGACAGTGAAGCGACAGCTCCCCTTGGGGCTGGGGGGAGGAGCTCCCAACTGATGACATATGCAGGAGACAAAGTGGAACTGTCACCTGACCCCCTCTCTTTTCACTCTGGTCCAGAGCAGCAGTTGGTGCTGGGGGAGGGGTCCCCGACTGATGACATATGCAGGAGACAAGACGGAACTGTCCCTTGGCCCCCTCTCTCTTCACTCTGGCCCAGAGCGGCAGTTGGTGCTGGGGGGAGGAGGAGCTCCTGACTGATGACATATGCAGGAGACAAGGTGGAACTGTCCCCTGTCCCCCTCTCTCTTCACTCTGGCCCAGAGCGGCAGTTTGGTGCTGGGGGAGGGGTCCCCGACTGATGACATATGCAAGGAAACAAGGTGGAACTGTCCCCTGGCCCCCTCTCTCTTCACTCTGGCCCAGAGGCAGTTGGTGCTGGGGAGAGGGGTCCCCGACTGATGACATATGCAGGAGACAAGGTGGAACTGTCCCCTGGCCCCCTCTCTCTTCACTCTGGCCCAGAGTGGCAGTTGGTGCTGGGGGGAGGGGTCCCCAACTGATGATATATGCAGGAGACAAGATGGAACCATCCCCTGGCCCCCTCTCTCTTCCCTCTGACCCAGAACAGCAGTTGGTGCTGGGGGAAGGGGTCCCCAACTGATGACATATGCAGGAGACAAGATGGAACCATCCCCTGGCCCCCTCTCTCTTCCCTCTGACCCAGAACAGCAGTTGGTGCTGGGGGGAGGGGTCCCCAACTGATGACATATGCAGGAGACAAGGTGGAACTGTCCCCTGGCCCCCTTTCTCTTCACTCTGGCCCAGAGCAGCAGTTGGTGCTGGGGGGAGGGGTCCCCGACTGATGACATATGCAGGAGACAAGATGGAACTGTCCCCTGGCCCCCTCTCTCTTCCCTCTGGCCCAGAACAGCAGTTGGTGCTGGGGGAAGGGGTCCCCAACTGATGACATATGCAGGAGACAAGATGGAACCATCCCCTGGCCCCCTCTCTCTTCCCTCTGACCCAGAACAGCAGTTGGTGCTGGGGGAAGGGGTCCCCAACTGATGACATATGCAGGAGACAAGATGGAACCATCCCCTGGCCCCCTCTCTCTTCCCTCTGACCCAGAACAGCAGTTGGTGCTGGGGGAAGGGGTCCCCAACTGATGACATATGCAGGAGACAAGATGGAACCATCCCCTGGCCCCCTCTCTCTTCCCTCTGACCCAGAGCGGCAGTTGGTGCTGGGGGAAGGGGTCCCCAACTGATGATATATGCAGGAGACAAGATGGAACCATCCCCTGGCCCCCTCTCTCTTCCCTCTGACCCAGAACAGCAGTTGGTGCTGGGGGAAGGGGTCCCCAACTGAAATCATATGTAGGAGACAAGGTGGAACTGGCCCCCTCGCTCTTTTCTTACATGTCTTACTTATGCAAGTGAGAACTTTGTGCTTGATATCAAGAGTAGGAAAGATGCGCTGGCGCTTTGGAAAGAAGCAAGGGAATATTTCTTATGAATGCTGGTTGCTTGTGTGTGAGAGAGGGTGCCTGCCTGTGCTTTATGGGGCTGAGAAACCTATTTTCTCCTCCTTTCTGCCGTTCTCGCCTGACAAGGACTAATGTCTGCCCAAGCAGTTGAAAGATGGGTTTGTCAGCTCACATAAGCTTCTGGCAGGTAAAGGACATGAAAAAGCCTCTGCTTCCACATCGGCATTTTGAACCAGCCTTGGCGTGCCGAGGGAAGGTCTAGGACAGTGTTTCTCCGAGGCTTTACCGAGTCAGTTATTCCAACAGTAGACATTTGTCTCTCTATTTGTCAGGGCCTGACAGTCACTCTTTCACTTCATCATTTTCTGCATCACCCCGCCTGCATCGAGAGGTACCTCTAGCTTCATGTATCGTCTGCCAGTTCGCTATTTAATGAGATTAGACACCCATTTCTCATGGACATGCATACCAGTTGGTTTCTCTGCACTGTGAGTTATTTTTTTTTGAAAACCAGACCAAAGTAATGAAGGAGCATCAGTGGCCACCTGTCTATGGAAGCCCATCACCCAGTCATGATATTATTTATTTTTTATTTATTTACAGTATTGATATTCCGCCCTTCTCACCCCGCCAGGGACTCAGGGCGGATCACAATGCACACATACATGGCAAACATTCAGTGCCATAGACACAACATATATAGAAATACGAGGGATATTTTTTAAGTAAGATCCGTTTTGTTGTAGGCCTGTTTGATCAAGAAAAAATTTGTTTCTAAAATTGATTTGTAATTGGGGTGTTTTTTTGTTTCGATATTTAAAATAATTACAAAACTTTCCAAAAAAAAGTTTCGGTATTTACGAAATTTCGTAAATATTTACAAAACATTTTGTAAAGATGGCGCCCTTTTTTTTCCAATATTTTTTCAATATTTTTTAAATTTAATTATTAATTTAGTAGAATAGGGAGGAGAAATTATTATTGAGGGAAGGCAGGCACTCACTCTGGCGGGCCCTCTCGCTCGCCGCTCGCTCGCCACTCGCCCTCTCGCTCGCCCTCTCGCTCGCCACTCGCCCTCTCGCTCGCCCTCTCGCTCGCCGCTCGCCCTCTCGCTCGCCCTCTCGCTCGCCCTCTCGCCCTCTCGCTAGGATGGGTTCCTTCCAGGAGGGGCTCTTTTTCCCAGGCTGCCAAACTACAACTCCCAGGATGCTACAGCATTGAGCCAATGTGGTGCCAAACCTCATCCAGGCTGCAGTGTAGATGGCTGCAGGATGGAGGGGTTTCCTGCCTCGAATTGAGAGAGAGAGAGAGAGAGAGAGAGAGAGAGAGAAGAGGAAGCAAGTGAGACGTTTCCAAGGCTCTGCTGATCTGCTTCTGCCATGGCTGAGAAAGAAGGGCACAATGGGGGCTGCCTTTCCAACCAGGAGGGAAAGAAAGGGGAGCCTTCTTTGGAAGAGAGCTCAGAACCCCCCTGCGAAAGGTGAGAGAGAGAGAAAGAAGAGAAAAGGAAAGAAAGAGAAGGAGACCTCCCTCTCGCCCTCTCGCTCGCCCTCTCGCTCGCCCTCTCTCTCGCTCGGCCGCTCGCCCTCTCGCTCGCCCTCTCGCTCGCCCTCTCGCTCGCTTGCTCAGCCGGCGCGGAGAGAGGAGAGCTCCCAGCAAGCCAGGCGGCCATCTTACGTATTTCCGAAATGGACGGAAATACAAAATTTTTTGGCGCCTGCCGTTTCGATATTTAAAAACACTTCCAGGTTTGAAAATAAGTTTTGTAATCGTTTTGTAATTCAAAAATTAACGAATTTTTTAACGAATTACGAATTAACGAACGAAACCGCACAGCCCTAGTAGACACTAGTAGTTCGTGCGCATACCGCAACGAGCGCGTGCGTCGTGTACCAGCATGCCTCGGGAACAACTGTGCTCAGTTTCCGCTCTGTAGCTCACCTGTACGGTTCTGTTCTGTGCTTTAAAAATGTTTAAGACTCTCAACTCACCCTCCGCATGTGAGGTTCGCTCAGTGATACGGTTTTTGTCAGCAAGGAACCTGCCTGCTGCAGAAATTCATCGACAGATTTGTGAAGTGTACGGTGATACTGTTATGAGTGAAAGCAAAGTGCGTAAGTGGGTACGACAATTCAAAGATGGCCGTGACAACGTCCATGATGAGGACCGCTCCGGTCGCCCTTCTTTGATTACAGTGAACTCTTGGTTATCGGAGCAGGCGGCAAGTTTTTATGAAGAGGGTATTTTAAAATTGGTTCAGAGGTATGATAAGTGTTTGAACAAACTTGGCAACTATGTCGAAAAATAGAGTGAAGTATGTACTGCGACCGTACCTCGCAAAGGCTGATCTGGCCGGGGTGGTCCATGCCTTATAGGGTCATAGAATCATAGAATCAAAGAGTTGGAAGAGACCTCATGGGCCATCCAGTCCAACCCCATTCTGCCAAGAAGCAGGAATATTGCATTCAAATCAACCCTGACAGATGGCCATCCAGCCTCTGCTTAAAAGCTTCCAAAGAAGGAGCCTCCACCACACTCCGGGGCAGAGAGTTCCACTGCTGAATGGCTCTCACAGTCAGGAAGTTCTTCCTCATGTTCAGATGGAATCTCCTCTCTTGTAGTTTGAAGCCATTGTTCCCTTGCGTCCTAGTCTCCAAGGAAGCAGAAAACAAGCTTGCTCCCTCCTCCTCCCTGTGGCTTCCTCTCACATATTTATACATGGCTATCATATCTCCTCTCAGCCTTCTCTTCTTCAGGCTAAACATGCCCAGTTCTAAGCCGCTCCTCATAGGGCTTGTTCTCCAGACCCTTGATCATTTTAGTCGCCCTCCTCTGGACACATTCCAGCTTGTCAACATCTCCCTTCAATTGTGGTGCCCAGAATTGGACACAATATTCCAGGTGTGGTCTAACCAAAGCAGAATAGAGGGGTAGCATTACTTCCCTAGATCTAGACACTATGCTCCTATTGACGCAGGCCAAAATCCCATTGGCTTTTTTTGCCGCCACATCACATTGTTGGCTCATGTTTAACTTGCTGTCCACGAGGACTCCAAGATCCTTTTCACCTGTACTGGACTAATGTAATGTGCTCTATGTGGGGCTGCCCTTGAAAATGGCTCGGAAATTCCAACTGGTCCAATGGGCAGCGGCCAGGATGTTAACTGGTGCTCCTTACAGAGAGAGGTCAACCCTCCTGTTCAAGGAGCTCCACTGGCTGCCGTTTATTTTCCGAGCCCAATTTAAGGTGCAGGTGCTCACCTACAAAGCCCTAAACAGTTTGGGACCATCCTACCTGCATGACCGCATCTCCGTTTACGAACCCACGCGCACTCTTCATTCATCCGGAGAGGCCCTGCTCGTGATTCCGCCTGCGTCGCAAGCGCGTTTGGTGGGGACATGAGACAGGGCCTTTTCTGTGGTGGCCCCCCGACTCTGGAACACCCTCCCAAAAGATCTTAGACAGGCCCCTACGTTGGCAGTCTTTAGGAAGAACTTGAAGACCTGACTGTTCCGATGTGCCTTTCCAGAATAGGAAAACTCCAACAAGTCCCAGAAGCACTTTAGTAGAAATTAAGATTGCCGGCACACTGCACTTACCCTATAATCCTACATATCACCTGTCACATCAGCACTTTTAATCTTGTACCCATTACTCTGGCCCGGCCCAGTTTTATTGTGTCTTGGTGTATTGTTTTTATTGCTTGTTGTTTTAATATTGCTTTAACTGTTTTAGATTTGCTTTAGGTTGTGTATTGTTGTGTTGTGTATTGAGGCCTTGGCCTTTGTAAGCCGCATCGAGTCCTTCGGGAGATGCTAGCGGGGTACAAATAAAGTTAATAATAATAATAATAATAATAATAATAATAAAATAATACTTTCTGAAAATAAATTTACTTTTTTGAAATAAACTTTCGTTGTGTACTTATGTTCCAACGGACGTTACTTAAAAAATACCCCTCGTATATTGGTGGGATACTTGAGGACTGGTCTATTATATGAGTATTCTGTCACAATGCCAGGGCTCTGCCTTTACAGAGGCAGAGATGAACCAAACGGAAACCCAGTTTGTATAGAACAATTTAATTAAAACAGCACTTACTTTCTGACTGTTTTAATAGCCCAAAATATAAAACTCAGCCGCAGAATATAAAACAAAAACAGCAAACAACATTGTGGATTCAAGATAACTCTGTTGTCAAAAGGTCCAGTCCAGTGGCCAAACACTGAGAGGGATCAAGAGTCTATACCGTAGTCAAAAGCCAGTCCAAAGGTTCAAGGTTCCAGGATTCCAAAGGTTCAGGAGACAGGTCAGGACACCAAAAATCCACAAACTTGGGAGAAAACCAGGAGCACAACCACCAAGATATACAAAATGGGGACTCAGGGTGGATCACAATGCACACATACATGGCAAATATTCAATGCCATAGATATATTGGTGGGATAACTGAGGACTGGTCTATTATATGAGGATGGAATTGAACCAAACTTTGTACACAGTTCTCCCATGAACAACAGAAAATACTGGAAGGGTTTAGTGGGCAGTGTCCTTTGGTTTGGGAGTTGTAGTTCACCTACATCCAGGTAGATCAGTGTGGACTCAAACAATGATGGATCTGGACCAAACTCTTCACGAATACTCAATATGCCCAAATGTGAACACTGGTGGAGTATGGGGAAAATAGAATCTTGACATTTGGGAGTTGTAGTTGCTGGGATTTATAGTTTATCTACAATCAAAGAGCATTCTGAACCATACCAGCGATAGAATTGGGCCAAACCTCCCACACAGAACCTCCATGTGGGCCACAGCAACGCGCGGCAGGGGACGGCTAGTAAATAAATAAATACAATATTTAGTTAGGTGCAATGGGAACACATTTGGTTGAGGACCCCTCATCCCAATAAAAAAACCCCTTGGAAATAGTACAGTTCAGAAATCAATGCTAGATGGGAGGACCTCTGATGGACCATCCATATCTACAACTCTTAACTGGGTTTCTCACTCATTAGCTGCTTGCGTTATTGCTGTGACTAATTAGCCTTTGGTCATTTGCCGATATCGTGGGGTGTTGCCTGGATACCATTTACGTTACGTTATATAGAAGATTGCAATGCAATCAACATAGGTAATAACGGGAAGCCCTCCCAGCGCTAATTAGCTGGGTCAGTTGGGTATATTGCCCAAATTAACTGCATATAAAAGACTCGGTGCATTGTGATGCAAAATCACATTATTTCCATTTTGGAGGTAATAGTCACAATTTGCAGTCGGGAAGATTTGCTGCGCAAAGCCGTCTAGGCGGACAAAATGTTTGCATAATTTGAGTAATGAATAAATTAGAGAACAGTATGATCTGTGTGTAAACATTAGGCAAACAGAAAAATTAATCAGCTCTATTTGTTAGGAATTACTCACTGCAACCTGGAGGGTAGGCTAGAGATATTCCACAAACGGCTGAGCTTTTCCCGCCCAGCTCTGAAGAGACACGGTGAGGCGGAAGGCAGATTTAATGGGTCTCCAGCCTTGTAAATCTTTCTGGTGTTTGGAAACCGGTGCCTTTCGTGGAGGGAAGCGATGAACAGAAAGAGATGGGAGGATCTGTCTGGAGTTTGCACCAACCATTGTGATGCATGCTTTCCAGAAAATCCTGCAAATCTCTAGGGAAGACAGGTGGACAAACGTCAGCATGCAGGAAGAAGCAAAGACCACCAGCATTGAAGCGATGCTCCTCCGCCACCAACTCCGCTGGACCGGCCAGCAACTACAACTCCCAAATGACAAAATCATAATTTTTTGAGTGATGGTCACTCCTTGTGTTGAGACGTTTTGTTGCTAAATTTGGTGTGATTTCGTTCATTGGTTCTTTTGTTTTTAAGGTACTCATTATGCACAGAGCATTTATATATATATATATAGATTGTCCTCCCAACCCTGCTATATGTCTGCGAAACATGGACTGTCTACAGACATCACACTCAACTCCTAGAATGATTCCATCAGTGTTGCCTCCAAAAAATCCTGCAAATCTCTTGGGAAGACAGGCATACAAACGTCAGCGTGCGGGAAGAAGCAAAGACCACCAGCATGGAAGCGATGGTCCTCCGCCACCAACTCCACTGGACCGGCCAGCAACTACAACTCCCAAATGACAAAATCATAATTTTTTGAGTGATGGTCACTCCTTGTGTTGTGAGACGTTTTGTTGCCAAATTTGGTGTGATTTCGTTCATTGGTTCTTTTGTTTTTAAGGTACTCATTATGCACAGAGCATTTATATATATATATAGATTGTCCTCCCAACCCTGCTATATGTCTGCGAAACATGGACTGTCTACAGACGTCAACATTGACACTGAAATACAACACCGCCTGAGCTCTGCGAGTGCAGCCTTTTTCCGAATGAAGCAGAGAGTGTTTGAGGACTGGGACATCCGTAGGGATACCAAAGTGCTTGTTTATAGAGCTATTGTCCTCCCAACCCTGCTATACGCCTGCAAAACGTGGACTGTCTACAGACGTCACACTCAACTCCTAGAACGATTCCATCAATGTTGCCTCCGAAAAATCCTGCAAATCTCTTGGGAAGACAGGCTGACAAACGTCAGCATGCTGGAAGAAGCAAAGACCACCAGCATGGAAGCGATGGTCCTCCGCCACCAACTCCGCTGGACCGGCCAGCAACTACAACTCCCAAATGACATAATCGTAATTTTTCGAGTGATGGACACTCCTTGTGTTGTAAGACATTTTCTTGCCAAATTTGGTGTGATTTCGTTCATTGGTTCTTTTGTTTTTAAGGTACTCATTATGCACAGAGCATTTATATATATATATAGATTGTCCTCCCAACCCTGCTATATGTCTGCGAAACATGGACTGTCTACAGACGTCAACATTGACACTGAAATACAACACCGCCTGAGCTCTGCGAGTGCAGCCTTTTTCCGAATGAAGCAGAGAGTGTTTGAGGACTGGGACATCCGTAGGGATACCAAGGTGCTTGTTTATAAAGCTATTGTCCTCCCAACCCTGCTATACGCCTGCAAAACGTGGACTGTCTACAGACGTCACATGCAACTCCTAGAACGATTCCATCAATGTTGCCTCCGAAAAATCCTGCAAATCTCTTGGGAAGACAGGCTGACAAACGTCAGCATGCTGGAAGAAGCAAAGACCACCAGCATGGAAGCGATGGTCCTCCGCCACCAACTCCGCTGGACCGGCCAGCAACTACAACTCCCAAATGACAAAATCGTAATTTTTCGAGTGATGGACACTCCTTGTGTTGTAAGACGTTTTCTTGCCAAATTTGGTGTGATTTCGTTCATTGGTTCTTTTGTTTTTAAGGTACTCATTATGCACAGAGCATTTATATATATATATAGATTGTCCTCCCAACCCTGCTATATGCCTGTGAAACGTGGACTGTCTACAGACGTCACACTCAACTCCTAGAACGATTCCATCAGTGTTGCCTCCGAAAAATCCTGCAAATCTCTTGGGAAGACAGGCTTACAAATGTCAGCATGCTGGAAGAAGCAAAGACCACCAGCATGGAAGCGATGGTCCTCCGCCACCAACTCCGCTGGACCGGCCAGCAACTACAACTCCCAAATGACAAAATCGTAATTTTTTGAGTGATGGTCACTCCTTGTGTTGTGAGATTTTGTTGCCAAATTTGGTGTGATTTCGTTCATTGGTTCTTTTGTTTTTAAGGTACTCATTATGCACAGAGCATTTATATATATATAGATTGTCCTCCCAGCCCTGCTATACGCCTGTGAAACATGGACTGTCTACAGACGTCAACATTGACACTGAAATACAACACCGCCTGAACTCTGCGAGTGCAGCCTTTTTCCGAATGAAGCAGAGAGTGTTTGAGGACCGGAACATCCGTAGGGATACCAAGGTGCTTTTTTATAGAGCTATTGTCCTCCCAACCCTGCTATACGCCTGTGAGACGTGGACTGTCTACAGATGTCACACTCAACTCCTAGAACGATTCCATCAGTGTTGCCTCCGAAAAATCCTACAAATCTCTTGGGAAGACAAGCGGACAAACGTCAGCATGCTGGAAGAAGCAAAGACCACCAGCATTGAAGCGATGGTCCTCCGCCATCAACTCCGCTGGACCGGCCATGTTGTCCGGATGCCCGACCACCGTCTCCCAAAGCAGTTGCTCTACTCCGAACTCAAGAACGGAAAATGGAATGTTGGTGGACAGGAAAAGAGATTTAAAGATGGGCTCAAAGCCAACCTTAAAAACTCCGGCATAGACACTGAGAACTGGGAAGCCCTGGCCCTTGACCGCTCCAGCTGGAGGTCAGCTGTGACCAGCAGTGCTGCAGAATTTGAAGAGGCACAAATGGAGGGCGAAAGGGAGAAGCGTGCCAAGAGGGTTGGTTTGATGCGCCTTCCTCTTGGCACATTTCTCTCTTTCACCCTCCATTCGTGCCTCTTCAAATTCTGCAGCACTGCTGGTCACAGCTGACCTCCAGCTGGATGCTCAAGGGCCAGGGCTTCCCAGTTCTCAGTGTCTATGCCAGAGTTTTTAAGGTTGGCTTTGAGTCCATCTTTCAATCTCTTTTCCTGCCCGCCAACATTCTGTTTTCCGTTCTTGAGTTCGGAGTAGAGCAGTGGTCGGGCATCCAGACAACGTGGCCGGTCCAGCGGAATTGATGGCAGAGGACCATCGCTTCAATGCTGGGGGTCTTTGCTTCTTTAAAACATCCAATGCCATAGACACACAACATATATAGACAGACACACAGAGGCTATTTAACATTACAGCTTTTTCATGAGAGCCTTCTAGCCATCAGGGGATCTGTCCCTTCACTGACCATTTGTGACATTGATGAAGTACTTCCTCATTCTTTGCAGGCTTGCTGGAGATTTTTATGGCGTTGTAAATAAGCCTCCCCTTTCCCACTTGACAGATTTTTATTTATCGTGTCATCAGCAACCATACCATTTAGGCCTGTGCGGTTTCGTTCGTTAATTCGTTATTTCGTTATTAATTCGTTATTTTTACCATTTCCGAAGCGATATTGAAACATATCTCCAAACCCGGAAGGGTTTTTAAATATCGAACCAGCAGCCCCCAGAGTTTTAACGAGCCTCCGCTCGTTTCGTTAATGGGGTGGAGGCTGCTGGAGTGCTGGTGCATGGGAGCCAATCCGGCGCTCCCAAACAGTGCACCACCATGGGTCCGTGGCTGCCTGTTTTTGATTGGCCGGTGAGCCCTTTCAAAGCGGCTCCGCGCGGCCCGTAGCTTGCTGCAGAGGGCGAGGGAGTTTGCATTGGGTTGGCTTGGCAATGGCTGCCTGCTAGCAACTGGGATTGGATTCATTCCTTGCTGCTGTGAGTGCTGCTTGCTTCATTTGCTGTCTCTTGCCTGTGTTTGGTCCACATTTGGGCCATTTTTTGGTTAATTTTCCATTTTAAAATATTTTTAATATTATTTTTAATATTATTTTAATATTATTTTTTAATATTATTTTTAATATTATTTTTTAATATTATTTTTTAATATTATTTTTAAAAAATATTCTAAAAAAGAAAAGACTCTTCTGTTGGTGTGTGCTCTCATTTGCTGTATCCTGCCTGTGTTTGGTCCACATCAGGGCCATTTTTTGGTTAATTTTCCATTTTAAAATATTTTTTAATATTATTTTAATATTATTCTTAAGAAATACCAAAAATATTCTAAAAATTCGTTAATATTTACAAAATTTCTTAAATACCAAAACTTTTTTTTGGAAAGTTTTGTAATTATTTTAAATATCGAAACAAAAAAACACCCCAATTACAAATCGATTTTAGAAACAAATTTTTTCTTGATCAACCAGGCCTATTGTATTACATTTCTAACAGAACAAAACAAACAAACAGATTTTAAAAACCCACAGATTTTGCAAACTTGGTAGTTGATTAAATGTCCTTTGACCAGTATCTGGCCCCTTGGAGTGCCTCTGGTGTTGCCGCAAGAAGGTCCTCCATTGTGCATGTGGCAGGGCTCAGGTTGCATTGCAGCAGGTGGTCTGTGGTTTGCTCTTCTCCGCACTCGCATGTCATGGATTCCACTTTCTGAAAGTTGGCTCTGCATCTCGTGGTGCCAGAGCGCAGTCTGTTCAGCGCCTTCCAAGTCGCCCAGTCTTCTGAGTGCCCAGGGGGGAGTCTCTCATCTGGTATCACCCATGGATTGAGGTTCTGGGTTTGAGCCTGCCACTTTTGGACTCTCGCTTGCTGGGGTGTTCCAGCGAGTGTCTCTGTAGATCTTAGAAAACTATGTCTTGATTTAAGTCATTGACGTGCTGGCTGATACCCAAACAGGGGATGAGCTGGAGATGTCTCTGCCTTGGTCCTTTCACTATTGGCTGCTACTTCCCGGCGGATGTCAGGTGGTGCAATACCGGCTAAGCAGTGTAATTTCTCCAGTGGTGTAGGGCGCAGACACTGCCATGTCTCATTAAGAGCCACATCCACTGTTTTAGTGTGGTGAGATGTGTTCCACACTGGGCATGCGTACTCAGCAGCAGAGTAGCATAGCGCAAGGGCAGATGTCTTCACTGTATCTGGTTGTGATCCCCAGGTTGTGCCAGTCAGCTTTCATATGATATTGTTTCTAGCACCCACTTTTTGCTTGATGTTCAGGCAGTGCTTCTTGTAGGTCAGAGCACGGTCCAGAGTGACTCCCAGGTATTTGGGTGCGCTGCAATGCTCCCGTGGGATTCCTTCCCAGGTAATAATCCTCAGACCTCGGGATGCTTGTCTGTTCTTGAGATGAAAGGCACATGTCTGTGTTTTAGATGGGTTGGGGATCAGCTGGTTTTCCCTGTAATAGGCAGTAAGAGCACCTAGAGCTTTGGAGAGCTTCTGTTCTACCATCTCAAAGCTCCCTGCTTGAGCGGTGATGGCACAATCATCAGCATAGATGAAACTCTCTGTCCCTTCTGGCAGTGGCTGGTCATTTGTGTAAATGTTGAACATGGATGGAGCAAGCACGCTCCCCTGAGGCAGGCCGTTCTTCTGTTTCCGCCATCTGCTTCTCTGGCCCTGGAACTCAACAAAAAAGCTCCTGTTTTGTAGCAGGTTTCCTATGAGGCGGGTGAGGTGGTTGCCCTTTGTGATATTATAGGACAACTGAGTAACACTTGTTGCAGAGACAAGGCAGAGCAATGGTTTGTTGGGAACGAAGAGAAGACCAGGTCAGCGATTGAGGAGGGAGTGGACCACTTCTGTTGCTGTTTGACGAGGGAGCGTTTTGCATTCTCAGGATCTTTCCATTACATAATGGCTGTATTCCTTGCGACAACCAATTTGGGTATTACTGTTCTACGCTTTGCTCAAACAAGATCTCGCTGTCAGCGATACAAAGTATTCCTTTCTTCTCCTTTGATGCCTTTTGACAAAAGTGTCCTTCTTCTTCCCTGGGGATCTTTTTTTGAAACTTCATATACAGTTTGTGCTTTTCTTAAAACACCACCCGCTTTGTTTTGTTTTGTTTTGGGGACGTGCCGAGGGTTGAGTTAGCACGAGGAGCAACCCCCATCTTCTGGGATTATTGGTCTTTGAAGAGCGCCCCGATCAATGAGCGCATTTGCTGTCATTTTGGGATCAAGCCTCGCAAACACCCAATTATTCCAAAGATGATTTAACACCGAACAAGGGATTTAATGGAACCCTGGGTGTGCACTCTTGGCAAAGTATTTCTGCCTCATTATGGCTGGGGAAAAGCTTTTAATATGACTGCATTAGTCTAGCTGGATTTGGATTAGGCCCACTGCACAAGGAAGGGGTTGGATTCAATTACATCTTATTAGCAAACTTTGGAGGGATGCGCTTCTTGAGAAATGGAAGTGGGAAGTCTTCCCGCAGTCTCAGAGGCGGCCCTAGGTAATTTTCAACGGTAAGCAAACAGTATTTTGGTGCCCCCCCCCCCACAACCAATCATTGATATATATTTTCTGTTCATCGTGGGAGTTCTGTGTGCCATATTTGGTTCAATTCCATCATTGGTGGAGTTCAGAATGCTCTTTGATTGTAGGTGAACTATACATCCCAGTAACTACACTTGCCGCACTTGCTCCCTTGCCTGGCCCGCTTTGGGTCCGGAGGCATGCCTGAAGACCCCGGCGTGTGCACCAAAAGTCACCTCTTCTCCTGACTTTCTCCTCAACCATTGGGACCAAGAGAGAGAGAGAGAGAGAGAGGTGGAGATGCCCACCTTTCCTGAAGGTAGGCGCAAAAACAAAGGAGGGAGCGGAGGTGGGAGATACCTCCAGCCGGAGGGTCTCTCTCTCTCTCTCTCTCTCTTGGTCCCAATGGCTGAAGAGAAAGTCAGGAGAAGAGGTGACTTTTGGTGCACACGCTGGGGTCTTCAGACACACCTCCGGACCCGAAGCGGGCCAGACGTGGCAGCTCCGCCCCTTGGCCCACCCGCGGATTGGGGAGAGGAGAGGAGGCGGGTGGAGCGCCGGGGGATCGGGAAAGGGAGCCGGTCATGGGGAAGGGATCGAACGCAGAGAACGATTGAGCACCGGCTCTGCTCGCGCACCCGGTGGCCGGGTGGAGCAGGAACGAGAGGGGCTAGGCGAGGCTCAAGGGCCCGGCCCCTTTGGGAAGAGGATCGCCCGGCAGCGAGGCAAGAAAGCCGAGGCTCCCCCCGGACTGCTAGGGCTGTTGTGAGCTGAGGGGGCGCTCCTCAAGTGGCGGTCGAGGGGCATTTACAGAGGCGCCTTTGCACCCCTGGCAAAAAAAGTGTTCTGCGACCGCTTACTTCGCGTAATGGACGAGCCGCCCCTGCGCAGTCTGGAAATCCCTGCCTTGTGCTACGAGGCGCGTTCACTACAGATTTCTCTTGACCCATCGCTTTTTATATAATTTTATTTATCGTGTCATCAGCAACCAGACATTTGTATTACATTTTTAACCAAAACAAACAAATAAACAGACAAAACACAAAGTTTGCAAGCTTGGTAGTTGATTAAATGCCCTTTGACCAGTATCTGGCCACTTGGAGTCATAGAATCAACGAGTTGGAAGAGACCTCCTGGGCCATCCAGTCCAACCCCATTCTGCCAAGAAGCAGGAATGTTGCATTCAAATCACCCCTGACAGATGGCCATCCAGCCTCTGTTTAAAAGCTTCCAAAGAAGGAGCCTCCACCACACTCCGGGGCAGAGAGTTCCACTGCTGAATGGCTCTCACAGTCAGGAAGTTCTTCCTTCATGTTCAGATGGAATCTCCTCTCTTGTAGTTTGAAGCCATTGTTCCATTGCGTCCTAGTCTCCAAGGAAGCAGAAAACAAGCTTGCTCCCTCCTCCCTGTGGCTTCCTCTCACATATTTATACATGGCTATCATATCTCCTCTCAGCCTTCTCTTCTTCAGGCTAAACATGCCCAGCTCCTTAAGCTGCTCCTCATAGGGCTTGTTTTCCAGACCCTTGATCATTTTAGTGCCTTTGGTGTTGCCGCAAGAAGGTCCTCCATTGTGCATGTGGCAGGGCTCAGGTTGCATTGCAGTAGGTGGTCTGTAGTTTGCTCTTCTCCACACTCGCATGTCATAGATTCCACTTTGTGGCCCCATTTCTAGAGGTTGGCTCTGCATCTCGTGGTGACAGAGCGCAGTCTGTTCAGCGCCTTCCAAGTCGCCCAGTCCTCTGTGTGCCCAGGGGGAGTCTCTCATTTGGTATCAGCCATTGGTTGAGGTTCTGGGTTTGAGCCTGCCACTTTTGGACTCTCGCTTGCTGAGGTGTTCCAGCGAGTGTCTCTGTAGATCTAAGAAAACTATTTCTTGATTTAAGTCGTTGAGGTGCTGGCTGATACCCAAACAAGGGATGAGCTGGAGATGTCTCTGCCTTGGTCCTTTCACTATTGGCTGCTACTTCCGGCGGATGTCAGGTGGTGCAATACCAGCTAAGCAGTGTAATTTCTGCAGTGGTGTAGGGCGCAGACACCCCGTGATAATGCGGTGGCGCAATACCGGCTAAGCAGTGGAAACTATTTTTTGATTTAAGTCGTTGACGTGCTGACTGATACCCAAACAGGGGACTAGAGCAGGGGTCCCCAAACTATGGCCCGCGGGCCACTTCCGGCCCGCCAAGGGCACTTATCCGGCCCGCGGAGGAGGAGCGCCCCCCCCACACACACACGAGGTGCCACACGGAGCAGCTGCCCTTGGCTGGCTCACACTGCCCATTGGGCCTGACAGATAGCGTGAGCCTGCCAAGGGAGGAGCAGTCCCTGGCTCACGCTATCCGTCAGGCCCAATGGGCAGCGTGAGCCAGCCAAGGGCAGCTGCTCTGTGTGGCCTACTCGCACGTATTTACAAGCGAGTAGGCCGCGCGGGGCTGCTCCTCCCTTGGCAGGCTCACGCTGCCCATCGGGCCCAATGGGCAGCGTGAGCCAGCCAAGGGTAACGGTGCTCCATGCAGTCATGCCGGTCACATGACCTTGGAGGTGTCTACGGACAACGCCGGCTCTTCGACTTAGAAATGCAGATGAGCACCACACCCCAGAGTCAGACACGACTGGGCTTCATGTCAGAGGAAAACCTTTAACTAGGAAAATTGTGGAAGATCCAGGGTGGGAGAAAGAACTCTTGTCTGTTGGAGGTAGGTATGAATGTTTCAATTGGCCACCTTGATTACCATTTCATAGCCTGACAGTTTTTAGGGAGAATCCTTTGTTGAGAGGTGATTTTTTTTTTGTCGTGTCAGGGCAACCAGTCCATTATATTACATTTCTAACAAACAGACAAAATACACAACTTGTGAGTTTGGTAGTTGGTTAAATGTCCTTAGACCAGTATCTGGCCACTTGGAGTGCTTCCGGTGTTGCCGCAAGAAGGTCCTCCCTTGTGCATGTGACATGGCTCAGGTTGCATTGCAGCAGGTGGTCAGTGGTTGGCTCTTCTCTGCACTCGCATGTCGTGGATTCCACTTTGTGGCCCCATTTCTGAAGGTTGGCTCTGCATCTCGTGGTGCCAGAGCGCAGTCTGTTCAGCGCCTTCCAAGTCGCCCAGTCCTCTGTGTGCCCAGGGGAGAGTCGTCTCTCATTTGGTATCAGGTTCTGGGTTTGAGCCTGCCACTTTTGGACTCTCGCTTGCTGAGGTGTTCCAGCGAGTGTCTCTGTAGATCTAAGAAAACTATTTCCTGATTTAAGTTGTTGACATGCTGGCTGATACCCAAACGGGATGAGCTGGAGATGTCTCTGCCTTGGTCCTTTCACTATTGGTTGCTACTTCCCGGCGGATGTCAGGTGGTGCAATACCTGCTAAGCAATGTAATTTCTCCAGTGGTGTAGGGCGCAGGCACCCCGTGATAATGCGGCATGTCTTATTCAGAGCCACATCCACTGTTTTAGTGTGGTGAGATGTGTTCCACACTGGGCATGTATACTCAGCAGCAGAGTACCATAGCCCAAGGGCAGATGTCTTCACTGTGTCTGGTTGTGATCCCCAGGTTGTTCCAGTCAGCTTTCATATGATATTGTTTCTAGCACCCACTTTTTACTTGATATTCAGGCAGTGCTCGGAAGCTTCAAATAGTCCAACAAGAGGCAGCCAGGTTAATAACTGGGGTGGCATAGAGGTAGCACACAATTCCCATGTTGCATCAGCTCCTCTGGCTGCTTCTTTGCTACCGGGTACAATGCAAAGTACCGGGATTGTGGCGCAGCTGGCTGAGTGTCAGCTGCATTAAGATCACTCTGACCAAAAGGTCATGAGTTCGAAGCCAGCCCGGGTTGGAGTGGGTTTCCAACCATAGAATCATAGAATCAAAGAGTTGGAAGAGACCTCCTGGGCCATCCAGTCCAACCCCATTCTGCCAAGAAGCAGGAATATTGCATTCAAATCACCCCTGACAGATGGCCATCCAGCCTCTGTTTAAAAGCTTCCAAAGAAGGAGCCTCCACCACACTCCGGGGCAGAGAGTTCCACTGCTGAACGGCTCTCACAGTCAGGAAGTTCTTCCTCTTGTTCAGATGGAATCTCCTTTCTTGTAGTTTGAAGCCATTGTTCCATTGCGTCCTAGTCTCCAGGGCAGAAGAAAACAAGCTTGCTCCCTCCTCCCTATGACTTCCCTCACATATTTATACATTGCCCTCACCATATCTCCTCTCAAGCTTCTCTTCTTCAGGCTAAACATGCCCAGCTCTTTAAGCCGCTCCTCATAGGGCTTGTTCTCCAGACCTTGATCATTTTAGTCACCTTCCTCTGGACACATTCCAGCTTTCATCTATGCTGACAATCGTGCCATCACTGCCCAAGCAGGGAGCTTTGAGATGGTAGAACAGAAGCTCTCCGAAGCTCTAGGTCAGGGGTAGGGAACCTTTGGCCCTCCAGCTGTGGTGGACTTCAACTCCCACAATTCCTTGAGGCTCGGCATTCGCCCCAAAGGCTTACCTTGGCCCAATGCCGAGCCTCAAGGAATTGTGGGAGTTGAAGTCCACCACAGCTGGAGGGCCAAAGGTTCCCTACCCCTGATCTAGACACTAGGCTCCTATTGAGTATATGTGCCAAGTTTGGTGAGGATCCTTCATTCTATGAGTCCAACAGTGCCCTCTGGATGTAAGTGAACTACAACTCCAAAACTCAAGGTCAATGCCCACCAAACCCTTCCAGTATTTTCTGTTGGTCATGGAGTTCTGTGTGCCAAGTTTGGTTCTCTCTCTGGTGGAGTTCAGAATGCTCTTTGATTGTAGGTGAACTATAAATCCCAGCAACTACAACTCCCAAATGAAAAAATCATAATTTTTTGAGTCACACACCTCACCAGTATTTAAATTTGGGCGTATCAGGTATTTGTGCCAAATTTGGTCCAGTGAATGAAAATACATCCTCCATATCAGATATTTACATTATGATTCATAACAGGAGCAAAATTCCACAAACACACATATACACATACATACACACACAAAACACATATATACAGACTGGGTCACAGCAACGCGTGGCAGGGGATGGCTAGTAACTAAATAAATACCTTGTTCCCGATGAGAAATGCATCCTGAACAAAGGACCCCTTTTCCTTTATTTTTGGCCTGTTTCATCCGAAAAGTTACGAATTCCCTGCGATGAACGCTTTTCCTGTACTGAACACACACACCAAAAGTAAGAGTGAAAAGCGCAGTTTACCAAATAATTGCCCATTTGCAGTGCCTCCCTGTTTTACTAATAATTGACATTTAACAGCCCACACTGCAATCTAGCTGTCGAAAGGCAGATTCTCCCCAAGAGCGATGGAGGCATCGGGAGGAGTGCGCAGAATGTGCTTCCCGAGCCTGCCTGGTGATGAATTCCTTGCTTCGAATTGATGGGGAAGCAGTTTCCCCCGGCACGCACGTATCTTATCAGAAACAAACTCCTGAAGTGAGGTAATCGTACACTTTTTTTACTAAACACATTGAGAAAGAGCAGCCCTCAACACTGAGCAGAGATAAGGCCTAGGTGCGGACTGTGGAACACATTTTATTTCATCACATAAGAGTCGCACCCCTCTTTTCTCCAACAAAAAAGGCAATAAACGTGCGACTATTATGTGGTGAAAAATGCTGTCTCTTTCGTTCCTTGATCACATTTCATAGAATCATAGAATCCTAGAGTTGGAAGAGACCTCCTGGGCCATCCAGTCCAACCCCATCCTGCCAAGAAGCAGGAATATTGCATTCAAATCACCCCTGACAGATGGCCATCCAGACTCTGTTTAAAAGCTTCCAAAGAAGGAGCCTCCACCACACTCCGGGGCAGAGAGTTCCACTGCTGAACGGCTCTCACAGTCAGGAAGTTCTTCCTAATGTTCAGACGGAATCTCCTTTGGTGAGCATTGACCTTGAGTTTGGGAATAGTAGTTCGCCCACATCCAGAGAGCACTGTGGACTCAAACAATGATGGATCTGGACCAAACTTGGCACGAATATTCCGTATGCCGAGATATGAACACAGATGGAATTTAAGGGAAATAGATCTTGATATTTGAGAGTTGTAGTTGCTGGGATTTATAGTTCACCTACAATCAAAGAGCATTCTGAACTCCACCAATGATGGAATTGAACCAAACATGGCATACAGGACTTCCATGACCAACAGAACACACTAGAAGGGTTTGGTTGGCATTGACCTTGAGTTTGGGAGTTGTAGTTCACCTACATCCAGAGAGCACTGTGGACTCAATGATGGATCTGGACCAATACTCAATATGCCCAAATGTGAACACTGGTGGAGTTTGGGGAAAATAAACCTTGACATTTGGGAGTTGTAGTTACTGGGATTTATAGTTCACCTACAATCAAAGAGCATTCTGAACCTCACCAATGATAGAATTGGGCCAAACTTCCCACACAGAACCCCATGACCAACAGAAAATACTTAAGGCCATCCAGTCCAACTCCCTTCAACCAGGGCAAGAAAATGTAATCAAAGCCCTCCTGACAAAGAGTCATCCAGTCATAAATATAGATAGATAGAATAGATAGATATGATTCACACACACACAGATATAGTATCATAGATTTGAAAGGGACCCCTAAAGAAGTACTATGATATGTTGCATATTCCAGAGTAGGCAAACCAGACACTCTCCACATCAACACTGACAAAGAAACAGCAAGAAATACTGTTTACCCACAAGCATAAAGAAATTACATATATTAGAAACCAACACTTTCTCATTACTTTATTTTCCAGATCACTAGACTGGGCCACAGCAACGTGTAGCAGGCAGGGGCGGCTCATCCATTACGCAAAGTAAGCGGTCGCAGTACACTTTTTTTTTGCCAGGGGCACAGAGGTGCCTCTGTAAAATGCCCCTCGAACACCACTTGAGGAGCGCCCCCTCGGCTCACAACAGCCTTAGCAGTCCGGGGGGAGCCTCAGCAACCTATTACGCAAAGTAAGCATTCGTGGTAGAGTTGATTTTGCCCAGGGGCACTTTTGAGGCGCTCTTGGGGGAAAATAGACCTTGACATATGTGAGTTGTAGTTACTGGGATGTATAGTTCACCTACAATCAAAGAGCATTCTGAACTCCACCAATGATGGAATTGAACCAAATATGGCACACAGAACTCCCACGACAAACAGAAAAAACCAGGTCTTCAAGTTCTTTCTGAAGACTGCCAGTGAAGGGGCCTGTCTAAGATCTTTTGGGAGGGTGTTCCAGAGTCGGGGGGCCACCACAGAAAAGGCCCTGTCTCGAGTCCCCACCAAGCGCGCTTGCGACGCGGGCGGGATCACGAGCAGGGCCTCTCCAGATGAACAAAGTGAGCGTGTGGGTTCATATATGGAGATGCGGTCACGTAGGTAGGGTGGTCCCAAACCGTTCAGGGCTTTGTAGGTAAGCACCTGCACCTTAAATTGGGCTCGGAAAATAAACGGCAGCCAGTGGAGCTCCTTGAACAGGAGGGTTGACCTCTCTCTGTAAGGAGCCCCAGTTAACATCCTGGCTGCTGCCTGTTGGACCAGTTGGAATTTCCGAGTCGTTTTCAAGGGCAGCCCCATGTAGAGCACATTGCAGTAATCCAATCTAGAGGTGACCAAGGCATGGACCACCCCGGCCAGATCAGCCTTCGCGAGGTACGGTCGCAGTTGGCGCACGAGTCTCAATTGTGCAAAAGCCCTCCCGGACACCGCCGACGCCTGAGCCTCAAGCGAGCGATGAATCCAAGAGGACTCCCAAACTGCGGACCTGTGGCTTCAGGGGGAGTGTAACCCCATCCAACACAGGTTGCCACCCTATACCCCGATCCGGTTTGCGATCGACCAGGAGGACCTCTGTCTTGTCGGGATTGATCTTCAGCTTGTTCCTCCTCATCCAGATAGACACAGCGGCCAGGCACTCGTCCAGCACTCGAGGGGCCTCCTTGGAATTGGGTGGAAAAGAGTAGTAGAGTTGTGTGTCATCTGCATAGAGATGGCACCCAACTCCAAAACCCCGGATGACCTCTCCCAGCGGTTTCATGTAGATGTTAAAAAGCATGGGAGACAGAATGGAGCCTTGCGGGACCCCACAGGTCAAAGGCCAGGGGTCCGAGCAGGCGTCTCCCAGCTTCACCATCTGGGATCGACCCTCCAGGAAGGATCATCAGCATAGATGAAACTCTCTGTCCCTTCTGGCAGTGGCTGGTCATTTGTGTAGATGTTGAACATGGATGGAGCAAGCACGCTCCCCTGAGGCAGGCCGTTCTTCTGTTTCCGCCATCTGCTTCTCTGGCCCTGGAACTCAACAAAAAAGCTCCTGTTTTGTAGCAGGTTTCCTATGAGGCGGGTGAGGTGGTCGTCCTTTGTGATACTATACATTTTTCTCAGGAGGAGGCGGTGGTTCACAGTATCATAGGCTGCTGACAGGTCTATGAAGACAGCTCCTGTGATCTGCTTCCTTTCAAAGCCATCTTCTATGTGCTGAGTCAGGTTCAGCACTTGCGATGTGCAGCTTTTGCCTTTCCTGAAGCCAGCTTGCTGTGGAATCAGACAGGGGTCTATTTTTTCCATAATTCTATGCAAAATAAGTCTCTCCAGAACTTTGTAGAGGTGGCACAACAGGGAGATTGGTCTGTAGCTTTTTGGGTCATTACGGTCTTTGCCTGGCTTCAAGATGGCGATGACTCTTGCTTTCCTCCAGATTTTGGGGATCTGACAGGATGCAGTGCAGTTGTTCATCAGCTCCAGCAGCCAGCGCCTTGCTTTTGGGCCAAAGTTCTTGATTTGTTCCATCCGTAGATCATCCAGGCCAGCTGCTTTGCCATTTTTACATTTATTGAGAGCCATGTCCAGTTCAGTAGATGTAAAGGGTTCATGAAGGTTGTTGTTCTCAATCTCTGGTTGTCTGGCTATTGGTTTCTTTCCTACTTTGGTGGCAAAGTTGGGTTTCCCATTCTTCAAGAGTTGGTGTGCTATCTGATCTGAGTCAAATTGGAACTTACAGATATGAACGATACTAAGTAGAGACCCACTCTGTGGCTCTTTTGAAGCCTTGCAAGGGCGATGTCGGCTGGCCGAGGGCCTTTGCAGAAGGAAGCCCTTTCGGAGCCTGTCTGCCTCCCATCTGCTCTCCTCTTTCGATCTCCGCCGCTCGCAGCCATTAATTTACCAATTTTGAAAGGATTTTGATCTAATAAAAAGAGCAGCACCTTAAGAGCCCTCACTTCATTTCAGACACAAAGATGTAGTTATGACAACATAATCTCGAGCGTCTGTAATAGAGCTTAGAGGTTCACTCGAGAGGAACTGAAATGAAGCCGTCTATAGAAGCTGGGGAAACCGGGCGCTCTCTTCTTCGTGCGCACCTGGCCGCAATCTCCCTGCTCCCGTTTGGCTTCTTTGTGAAGTGGAGAGGCCTTTGAAAAGGGATTCACGCGCAGAATTTTCTATATCCACTCCGAGAGAAAGCAGGCGGCTTCTGTCTCACTTTGCGCGGCTGGATATGCGGCTTTCCAGTGCGGATGTGCCGCTCATTTTGGGAGGCATGAAAGAGGCTGAATGGGTCCTTATTAGAGCTTCCTCTTCAGGCTTGCTTGGGAAGAAAGCCTTTGTATCCAAGCCTGGATATATTCTGTGATATATTGCCATTTGGACTGCATTATATGGATCTAAACTGACCATATAGTGCAGTGGTTCTCAACCTTCCTAATGCCGCGACCCCTTAATACAGTTCCTCATGTTGTGGTGACCCCCAACCAGAACCCTAACATTATGAATCGCCATGTAAATAATGATCTGCAGGATGTATTTTCATTCACTGGAGCAAATTTGGCACAAATACCTGGTATGCCCAAATTTGAATACTGTGGGGTTGGGGGGGGGATTGATTTTGTCATTTGGGAGTTGTAGTTGCTGGGATTTATAGTTAACATGTAAACAAAGAGCATTCTGAACCCCACCAACAACGGAATTGAACCAAAGTTGGCACAGAGAACTCCCACGACCACCAGAAAATACTGGAAGGGTTTGGTGGGCATTGACCTTGAGTTTGGGAGTTGTAGTTTGCCTACATCCAGAGAGCACTGTGGGCTCAAACAATGATGGATCTGGACCAAACTTGGCACGGATACTCAATATGCCCAAATGTGAACACTGGTGGAGTTTGCGGAAAATAGACCATGACATGTGGGAGTTGTAGTTGCTGCAATTTATAGTTCACCAACAATCAAAGAACACGCTGAACTCCACCAATGATAGAATTGGGCCAAACTTCCCATACAGAATCCCCATGACCAGAGGCGGCCCTAGGTAATTTTCAACGGTAAGCAAACAGTATTTTGGCGCCCCCCCCCCAACCAATCATTGATATATATATTCTGTTAATCATGGGAGTTCTGTGTGCCATATTTGGTTCAATTCCATCATTGGTGGAGTTCAGAATGCTCTTTGATTGTAGGTGAACTATACATCCCAGTAACTACAACTCACATATGTCAAGGTCTATTTTCCCCCAAGAGTGCCTCAAAATCAACTGTACTGCGAACGCTTACTTTGCGTAATGGTTGAGCCGCCCCTGCCCATGACCAATAGAAAATACTGTGTTTTCTGATGATCTTTGGTGACCCCTCTGGCACCCTCTCGCGACCCCTCCAGGGGTCCCGACCCCCAGGTTGAGAACCACTGATATAGTGCATTATATTGCAGTCAAGAGCCAGCCCAAGTCTAGCGGTGGAAGGAGCAACAAAGTCATTCCCAAAAGCTGCCATTTCATTCAATTGAATGACTCAAAACTTACATTTACCCGCAAGATGATGGATGTTGATGCTATCTAGGTGCTCTTTTGCTTTGTGGCAAACTGTCTGTAAATGACTCTATATTCAGTCCATTCTGGGAAAACGAAATGGTAGGCACGAGGAACAGCTGCTAAAACAGTTTTGTCCCTGGAAATGGATAAAATATATGCTATTTATTTATTTGCGACATTTATATGCTGCCCTTCTCACCCCGAAGGGGACTCAGAGTGGCTTACAATATATATATATATATATATATATATATATATATATATATATATATGGCTTGGGCGATCCAGTTCGTTAATTTCGTAATTCGTTATTAATTCGTATTTAAATTAGCTTACGATCCAATATTGAGCCATTCAGGAATAGTGTGAGGAGTAATTAAGAATCGAAACAATTTTTCCAATTTTCGTAATTATTTCGTAATTATTTTCGTATGTCTGGTGCAAGTTTTACAATCTCGCATTTACCCCACTTCCGGTCCCTTTGCTCTGCTGCTTCCCTCCTCTTTCCTCATGCTTCTTCTTGCCTCACTCTAATATACAATACTATAATATAATATATAATATAATAATATAATAATATTATATTATATTATATTATTATAATACTATTATATTATTGTATATATTATATTATATATTTTATTACTATATTATTATATTATATTATAATTGTATAATATAATATAATATAATATATTATATATTATATATATAATATATTATAATAATATAATATACAATAATATAATATAATATATATAATATAATATAATATAATATAATAATATAATATACAGTAATATAATATAATAATATTATAATATAATATACAACAATATAATATAATAATATTATAACAATATAATATAATAATATAGTTGTTGTTTGTTTTATCACACCAACAGTCAACAACAGAGGGAGAGGGAAGCTTCAGAAGTTCCCCCTGTCCCATTTGGAGGTTTTTTTAGCATATTGCGCAATCGCGTCCGCCATTAACGAATCGATTCGTAATTTTATGAAATTTCGTAAATTTCAAATTTTGAAATCTTAAATTTCGGAAGTCCTCAGAATTTAGAAACGCTAGCGCACCCTAGAAACGAAACGAGTTTAGAACCAATTTTTTTCTTGATCGCCCAAGCCTAATATATATATATATATATATATATATATATAAAATTTGCCCCAATTCTGTCGTTTGTGGAGTTCAGAATGCTCTTTGATTGTAGGTGAACTATAAATCCCAGTAACTACAACTCCCAAATGTCAGGTCTATTTCCCCAAACTCCATCTGTGTTCATATTTGGGCATATGGAATATTTGTGCCAAGTTTGGTCCAGATCCATCATTGTTTGAGTCCACAGTGCTCTCTGGATGTAGGTGAACTACAACTCCCAAACTCAAGGTCAATGCCCACCAAACCCTTCTAGTGTTTTCTGTTGGTCATTGGAGTCCTGTGTGTCACCTTTGGTTCAATTCCATCATTGGTGGAGTTCAGAATGCTTTTTGATTGTAGGTGAACTACAACTCCCGAACTCATATGGGGGTCCTGTGTGGGATGTTTGGCCCAATTCTGTCGTTGGTGGGGTTCAGAATGCTCTTTGATTGTTGGTGAACTATAAATCCCAGCAACTACCACTCCAAAATGTCAAAATTCTATTTTCCCCAAACTCCACCAGTATTCACATTTGGGGATATTGAGTATTCTTGTAGAGTTTGGTCCGGATCCATCATTGTTTGAGTCCACAGTGCTCTCTGGATGTAGGTGAACTACAACTCCAAAACCAAAGGACACTCTTCCAGTATTTTCTGTTGGTCATGGGAGAACTGTGTGCCAAGTTTGGTTCAATTCCATTGTTAATGAGGTTCAGAATGCTCTTTGATTGTAGGTGAAGTATTAATCCCAGCAACTACAAGTCCCAAATGACAAAATCAATTTTTTTGAGTGAAAGACATACATTGGGTTGTTAGGTGTCTTGTGTCCAAATTTGGTGTCCAGTGGTTTTTGAGTTCTGTTAATCCCACAAACAAACATTTATATATATATATGTGTGTGTGTGTGTGTGCGCGCGCGTGTGTATATACACACACATACACACACACACACACACAATACATTATACCATTATACATTATACCATGATACTAACTGGAGCGGCACTCAGGGAGCATACAACTCTGTTGCGCCAGCTCCACTGGCTACCAATTTGCTACCGGGCACAATTCAAAGTGCTGGCGTTGGCCTATAAAGCCTTAAATGGTTCTGGCCCACGTTACCTATCTGAACGCATCTCCACCTATGAACCCACCAGGACTTTAAGATCTTCTGGGGAGGCCCTGCTCTCGATCCCGCCTGCATCACAAGCACGGCTGGCGGGGACGAGGGACAGGGCTTTCTCAGTGGTGGCTCCTCGGCTGTGGAACGCCCTTCCTATGGACATTAGATCAGCCCCCTCGTTAATGGTGTTTCGAAGAAAACTGAAAACCTGGCTATTTGGACAGGCGTTTGGATAAGCAGTGCAATGAATATAGGAAAACGGAATTACGGATGACGAGTTGGATCATGATTCTAGTTACGAGATGCGAATGAGTTGTTTATTGATGTGTAATTACTTAGTATATTATGGTGTTAATTGTTTTAAATAGTTGTATGTTGTTAGCATTGAATTTTTGCTCCTGTTGTTAACCGCGTTGAGTCGCCTATGGGCTGAGAAACTGCGGTACACAAATAAAGTAAATAAATAAATAAAATAAATACCATATTACCGAACCCGAAAGACTGCTCCAACTTCCGTACAGTGGCCCTTATTTCTCATGCCAGTAAGGTAATGCTCAAGATCCTGCAAGGAAGACTCCAGCAAGACATGGAGCGAGAGTTGCCAGATGTTCAAGCTGGGTTTAGAAAAGGCAGAGGAACAGAGACCAGATTGCCAATATCCGCTGGATAATGGAGAAAGGCAGGGAGTTTCAGAAAAACATCTACTTCTGCTTCATTGACTATTCTAAAGCCTTTGACTGTGTGGATCATCATAAATGGTGGAAGTTCTGGGTGGGATGGGCATCCCAAGCCCCCTTCCCTCTCTCCTGAGGAATCTGTACAAGGACCAAGGAGCCACAGTCAGAACTGACCACGGAACAGGAGACGGGTTCAAGATTGGGAAAGGCGTCCGGCAAGGCTGCATCCTCTCACCCAACCTTTTTAACTTGTATGCAGAACACATCATGCGATGTGCGGGGCTTGATGAATGCAAAGCTGGGGTAAAAATTGCTGGAAGAAACATTAACAACCTCAGATATGCAGATGACACCACTCTGATGGCCGAAAGCGAGGAGGAGCCGAGGAGCCTTCTAATCAAGGTGAAAGAAGAAAGCGCAAAAGCTGGGTTGCAGCTAAACATCAAAAAACCAAGATTATGGCAACAAGAATGATTGACAACTGGGAAATAGAGGGAGAAAACGTGGAGGCCGTGACAGACTTTGTATTTCTAGGTGCAAAGATGACTGCAGATGCAGACTGTGGCCAGGAAATCAGAAGACGCTTCCTTCTTGGGAGGAGAGCAATGTCCAGTCTCGATAAAATAGTGAAGAGTAGAGACATCAGAATGGCAACAAAGATCCATTGCCTAGTCCAAGCCATGGTATTCCCTGTAGTCACCTACGGATGTGAGAGCTGGACCTTAGGGAAGGCTGAGCGAAGGAAGATCGATGCTTTTGAGCTGTGGTGTTGGAGGAAAGTTCTGAGAGTGCCTTGGACTGCGAGAAGATCCAACCAGTCCATCCTCCAGGAAATAAAGCCCGACTGCTCACTGGAGGGAAGGAGACTAGAGACAAAGTTGAAGTACTTTGGCCACATCAGGAGGAGACAGCAAAGCCTAGAGAAGACAATGATGCTGGGGAAAGTGGAAGGCAAAAGGAAGAGGGGCCGACCAAGGGCAAGATGGATGGATGGCATCCTTGAAGTGACTGGACTGACCTTGAAGGAGCTGGGGGTGGTGACGGCCGACAGGGAGCTCTGGCGTGGGCTGGTCCATGAGGTCACGAAGAGTCGGAGACGACTGAACGAATGAACAACAACAACCAAACCCAAGTAACGAAGGGGGAGGCATTACTTTTCATTCAACCCTTGTACATCTTTTGGAATTGTCCTCTGTCTGGAGCTGGATCCAAACGTTTGTTCATTGGGCCTGGCAGTCGCCTATTAGCGCCTCTGCTAATTCCGGCGCTCTGGTTGGCACCCGATGCCAGAAATGCTGCCGGCTTGATGCATATCTCGCAGTTGCCTCCGCACGAGTTTATCACTCGGATGCATTCCAGAGACAATACCCTGCGGGCTGAGAGTTTGGTCTTACCATTTGCGTACGCAGATCTCGCTTGTGGTTTCCCCCCACTGTATCATTTTGATCAAACGTATTATTTTCTGCTTAGCTTAGGCGATGATTTCTTCATGAATCTCCTTTGCTTTCCGCATAGATGGAAGGAAAAGGTATGGAGAGAGAACACAAGAAGCCGTCTTACTGGAGGATGTGGATTGGGAAGGAATATGTCCGCAGTCAGGAGACCGCCTTGTTGTCACCTTCTGGCAGGGAAGCACAATGTCAGATGATGGGAGGTCACATCTGCTAAGGTCAGGTCGCAACTGGCACAGCAGAGTCATTGCGGGTGAGGAGAAGGCCAGCGCATGATGTACGGCAAACCTAGTCTGTCAGTACCTTGGACAGAGCACAATGAGGCAGCTTTGTTGCTATGGGTTCTGCAACCATAGGAACATAGCAACAAAGCATTCAAAGCACCCTCAACAGATGGCCATCCAGCCTCTGTTTCAAAGCTTCCAAAGAAGGAGGCTCCACCACACTCCGGGGCAGAGAGTTCCACTGCTGAACAGTAGGCTTGGGCGATCCAGTTCGTTAATTTCGTAATTCATTATTAATTCGTATTTAAATTAGCTTACAATCCAATATCGAGCCATGCATGGATGTTGATGCTATCTAGGTGCTCTTTTGCTTTGTGGCAAACCTTCTGTAAATGACTCTATATTCAGTCCATTCTGGGAAAACGAAATGGTAGGCACGAGGAACAGCTGCTAAAACAGTTTTGTCCCTGGAAATGGATAAAATATATGCTATTTATTTATTTGCGACCTTTATATGCTGCCCTTCTCACCCTGAAGGGGACTCAGAGTGCCTTACAATATATATATATATATATATATATATATATATATATATATATAGGGCTTGGACGATCCAGTTCGTTAATTTCGTAATTTGATATTAATTCGTATTTAAATTAGCTTACGATCCAATATTAAGCCATGCAGGAATAGTGTGAGGAGTAATTAAGAATAGAAACAATTTTTCCAATTTTCGTAATTATTTTCGTAATTTCGTAATTATATTTTATGATATACAATTATAATATAATATATAATATAATTATATAATATAATAATATAATAATAATATAATATACATTATATATTATATTACATTATATTATGATAATACTATTATATTATTATATTATTATATTATATATTATATTACTATATTATTATTATATTATATTATATTATATTATATTATAATTGTATATTATAATATAATATATGTAATATATTATGATATAATGTAATATAATATAATATAATATATATAATATAATATAATATAATATAAAAACGATAATGTAATATAATAATATTATAATATAACATACAACAATATAATATAATCATATTATAATAATATAATATAATATAATATAATATAATAATATAATATAGTTGTTGTTTTTTTTTTATCACACCAACAGTCAACAACAGAGGGAGAGGGAAGCTTCAGAAGTTCCCCCGTCCCATTTGGAGGTTTTTTAGCATATTGCGCAATCGCGTCCACCATTGACGAATCAATTTGTAATTTTACAAAAATTAGTATATTTCAAATTTCTTTAAAGTAAAATTTTGGAATTCTTTAAAGAAACGAAACACAAGAGCCCCCTAAAAACGAAACGAGTTTAGAACCAAATTTTTCCATGGTTACCCAAGCCTACTGAACAGTTCTCACAGTCAGGAAGTTCTTTCTCATGATCAGATGGAATCTCCTCTCTTGTAGTTTGAAGAAATTGTTCCATTGTGTCCTAGTCTCCAGGGCAGCAGAAAATGAGTTCGCTCCCTCCTCCCTATAACTTCCCCTCACATACTTATACATGGCTATTAGGCATGTATAAGAAGAACTTCTAACAGTGCTAAAACACAAAAGAGACATGCACAAGAAGTGGAAAAAGGGAGAAATCACCGAGGAAGAATTCAAACAAATAGCCAACACCTGTAGGGAAAAGGTCCGCAAGGCTAAAGCACAAAACGAGCTCAGACTTGCCAGGGACATTAAAAACAATAAAAAGGGCTTCTTTTCTTATGTCAGTAGAAAAAGGGAAAACAAGGAGGCGATAGGACCTCTTCGAGAGAAGATGAGGCAATGCTTACAGGGAATGATAGGGAAAAGGAAGAACTACTAATACCTTCTTTGCCTCGGTCTTCTCACAAAAAGAAAGTCATCTTCAACCTCAGCAAGATGGAGTGGATGAGGGATTAGAGGACATCCAACCCCAAATTGGGAAACAAGTCGTCCAGGAATACCTGGCCGCTCTCAATGAGTCCAAGTCCCCTTTCAGGGCCAGATCAACTACACCCAAGAGTATTGAAGGAACTAGCGGAAGTCATTTCGGAACCATTGGCAACCATCTTTGAGAGTTCTTGGAGAACGGGAGAAGTTCCAGCAGACTGGATGAGGGCCAATGTGGTCCCAATCTTCAAGAAGGGAAAAAAGGATGACCCAAACAATTACCGTCCAGTCAGGGATTTTGGCCTGCATCAAGAGGAGCCTAGTATCTAGATCTAGGGAAGTCATGCTCCCCATGCTCTATTCTGCTTTGGTTAGACCATACCTGGAATATTGTGTCCAATTCTGGGCACCACAATTCAAGAGAGATGTTGACAAGCTGGAATGTGTCCAGAGGAGGGCGACTAAAATAATCAAGGGTCATGAGAACAAGCCCTATGAGGAGCAGCTTAAGGAGCTGGGCATGTGTAGTCTGAAGAAGAGAAGTCTGAGAGGAGACATGATGAGGGCCATGTATAAATATGTGAGAGGAAGCCACAGGGGGGAGGAGGGAGCAAGCTTGTTTTCTGCTTCCTTGGAGACTAGGACGCAATGGAACAATGGCTTCAAACTATAATAATAGAATAATAATAGAATCTATATAAATAAAAATGTTGTGTTAGTTTGTGGAACGAACATAACTCAAAAACCACTGGACGAATTGACATCAAATTTGGACACAATACACCTATCAGGGCAACGAGTGACCATCACTCATAAAAAATACTGGAGAACACAGCAGAAGAGACTTAAATAAAGCATTATTATTATTATTATTATTATTATTATTATTATTATTATTTATTCTCCCTTGATGTTTCACACATATCTATAGCAGGCACCCTCAGAGGTTGTGAGGTCTGTTGGAAACTAGGACAAAGTGGGCGACTAAAATGATCAAGGGTCTGGAGAACAAGTCCTGTGAGGAGCATCTTAAGGAGCTGGGCATGTTTAGCCTGAAGAAGGGAAGGCTGAGAGGAGACATGATATCCATGTATAAATATGTGAGGGAAGTCATAGGGAGGAGGAGGGAGCGCTTGTTTTCTGCTTTCCTGGAGACTAGGACGCGGAACAATGGCTTCAAACTACAAGAGAGGAGATTCCATCTGAACATGAGGAAGAACTTCCTGACTGTGAGAGCCGTTCAGCAGTGGAACTCTCTGCCCCGGAGTGTGGTGGAAGCTTTTAAACAGAGGCTGGATGGCCATGTGTCGGGGGTACTTTGAATGCGATTTTCCTGCTTCTTGGCAGAATGGGGTTGGACTGGAAGACCCATGAGGTCTCTTCCAACTCTAGGATTCTATGATTCTATACATCCTGACTGTGAGAGCCGTTCAGCAGTGGAACTCTCTGCCCCAGAGTGTGGTGGAGGCTCCTTCTTTGGAAGCTTTTAAACAGAGGCTGGATGGCCATCTGTCAGGGGTGATTTGAATGCAAAATTCCTGCTTCTTGGCAGAATGGGGTTGGACTGGATGGCCCATGAGGTCTCTTCCAACTCTTTGATTCTATGATTCTATGATTCCTGACTGTGAGAGCCGTTCAGCAGTGGAACTCTCTGCCCCGGAGTGTGGTGGAGGCTCCTTCTTTGGAAGCTTTTAAACAGAGGCTGGATGGCCATCTGTCAGGGGTGCTTTGAATGCAATATTTCTGCTTCTTGGCAGAATGGGGTTGGACTGGATGGCCCATGAGGTCTCTTCCAACTCTAGGATTCTATGATTTTATAAGAATTTCCTGACTGTGAGAGCTGTTCAGCAGTGGAACTCTCTGCCCCGGAGTGTGGTGGAGGCTCCTTCTTTGGAAGCTTTTAAACAGAGGCTGGATGGCCATCTGTCAGGGGTGCTTTGAATGCAATATTCCTGCTTCTTGGCAGAATGGGGTTGGACTGGATGACCCATGAGGTCTCTTCCAACTCTTTGATTCTATGATTCATGAAGAATTTCCTGACTGTGAGAGCCGTTCAGCAGTGGAACTCTCTGCCCCGGAGTGTGGTGGAGGCTCCTTCTTTGGAAGCTTTTAAACAGAGGCTGGATGGCCATCTGTCAGGGGTTATTTGAATGCAATATTCCTGCTTCTTGGCAGAATGGGGTTGGACTGGATGGCCCATGAGGTCTCTTCCAACTCTTTGATTCTATGATTATATGAGTGGTGTAAAAACTTGGAGCATGAATCCTTGGCCAAAAGTGTCACTGTATAGGATTCATTTCAAAACCACTGTGAACACAGAAAGGAAAAATATGATTTTGAACAAGGATAGGTCTCTAGGGGTTGTGTATCTATCCTGATGTCCAGCGGTCGTCTGTTGACAGCCCAAAGGGCTCCATCTTGCATTTTATCCTGTAAAGCAAAGTATCCGGAGTACATTCTGAACTTCCAAAAAGTAATCAAAAGATAGCCTCAGACGGAGGACACGGCAGTGCTCTAGCCTAAGGGTTTGCAAAGGCCATCGTGGTTAATTTCCACCCTCTTGGATTGCATCCTTGTGCCGTATATTGTGCCTGACGAAGGGAGAATGGCAGTGCTTTATGTCAGAGTCCTTTCCCTCTTAAATAATTTATGGTGTCCTATTATTTCTGGCTTTATGTGTTCGGAAATCATCAGCATCTTTTCAATCAGAGAACAGAGACAGAGAAAGGAAGGAACGAAAAGGAGGAAAGAAGAGGGAGAAGGCAAAAGAAAAGGAGTCGGTGCAAAGGCGGCAAAAATAGTTCACAATGGAAAGATGTTGCTGAAATTACTGTTGAACAGGATTGTTTTTGCCTCATTTTTTTTGTCTGCAAACACTTGGAATCAACTCCAAAGAAAAGATTTCTGCCAGTTCTGTGTACAATTAGCTGGAGCTGAGAATAGTTACTTCTTTGGACTACAGCTCCCAGAATCCACCAATAAGCAGAAATTATAGTACTCAGTATTGCAAAGAAACCTAAAAAATGAAAGCATCCTTAATTTGCTGACTGACTTATGGCAACTACTGCTAGACTACTGCAACACACACTAAATAGGGATGCTTTCGAAGACTGTTTGGAAGCGTTGCAGCTATGTTGTTAACTGGGGCATCACACAGGACGCATACAACCTGGATCCCCAGGTTTCAGCGGTGACCAGGGGAGCATTTGCACAGCTTAGGCTCGTGCGCCAGCTGCACCCGTACCTTGGGAAGTCTGACTTGGCCACGGTGGTACACGCTCTGGTCACATCCCGCCTTGACTACTGCAACGCTCTCTACGTGGGGCTGCCCTTGAAGACGGCCCGGAAGCTTCAGCTAGTCCAGCGCGCGGCAGCCATGTTACTAACAGGAGCGGGACGCAGGGAGCATACAACGCCCTTGTTGTCCCAGCTCCACTGGCTGCCGATCTGCTACCGGGCCCAATTTAAGGTGCTGGTGTTATCCTACAAAGCCCTAAACGGTTCCGGCCCAAAATACCTTTCTGACCGCATCTCGGCCTACGAGCCCACGAGGACCTTGAGATCATCCGGGGAGGCCCTTCTCTCGGTCCCGCCTGCCTCACAGGCACGTCTGGCGGGGACGAGAGAAAGGGCCTTCTTCGGTGGTGGCCCCCCGGCTTTGGAACTCCCTCCCTGCTGAAGTTAGACAGGCGCCCTCCCTTATGGCCTTTCGTAAGGGCCTGAAAACATGGCTCTTCGAGATGGCCTTCAACTGAGTGCTATGTTATTGGAAATGACGACCGGAATGGACTACGACTATGCGATTGATTATGACCACATGATAAGACGAAGCGGATTTTTAGTATAAGTAGATGTTATTGTAGTAGTAGAGTGTTGTTGTGCTGTCTTGATCTATTGTAAATTGTCTTTTCTATGTTTTGTACACCGCTGCGAGTCGCCCATAGGGCTGAGAGCGGCGGTTAATAAGTGCAAGTAATAAATAAATAAATAAATACAACCCTCCTGTTGCGGCAACTCCACTGCCTGGATATGTGATGTTATTCAAAGTGATGTGCTTAATAATGTTTAATGTTTTATCAGGGGAGAGTCAATTTTGATGTTTTATACTGTTTTTATTAATGGCACTGAATTGTTGCCCTGAGTCCCCTTTGGGGTTGAGAAAGGCTGTATACAAATGCCGCTAATAATAATAACAATAACAACAACAATAACAATAAAGAACTTGCTTTAATTGAAGTCAGTAATCGGAAACTTCTCAAAGCACAGCAGACAAAGAATCAGTACCAAAAAACTGCACTACAAACCAGAGCTGACATCTGGCACAACAAAACATTACATGGACAGTTCCTTGACAAAATTGAAGGAAAAGTTGATAAGTAGAAGACCTGGTTATGGCTCACAAATTGCACCCTGAAGAAGGAGACAGAAAGCCTGATTCTTGAAGCCCAGGAGCAAGCCATCAGAAATGTAATGAGGTCACCAATTTGTAAAGATGCCACCAGTTTGTAACAGTTTGTAAAGGAGCCACCATTCTGTAAGAATTTATTGAATTGATAACACAACTAATAGCTTGTAATATTGATCTGTGCTTTCTTCAACGTGTAGCGTAGCTTAACTTGAAAGTATTTGTAACAGAAACTTGGCTTTAGAAGAAACTGTAACAAGTTTATTGAAGTATAGAAGAAGCTTGATGGTTTCAATGTTTCTTAACTCTTAGAGGCATATTTCTTCAGAGGTTAAATTACTGTTGCACATGGGAATATCCTTCAGCATGACAGCATATATTTACATGCCATAGTTCTATTTCCAAGCTCTCAAATCACTAGGTAAGAAGGGAAAAAACATTGCCTAGAACAGTGGTTCTCAACCTGGGGGTCGGGACCCCTGGAGGGGTCGCGAGAGGGTGCCAGAGGGGTCACCNGGAGAGGTGGCTGCCAAGGTAGCGGAAATGATCAACATTTTCTAATGTTACACCATTAAGCTGTATCACTGTCATTGGAGAGGGGTTGGCTGGTGCCTGCTGGAAAAACACCTTGGATTTTTCAATGTTCAATGACAGGCCGAGCTTCTCGTATGCTTCTGCGAAGGTGTTTAGAGTGGCTTGTAGATCTTCTTCTGAATGCGCACAGACGACATTGTCATCAGCATATTGGAGTTCTATAACAGATGTTGTTGTAACCTTGGTTTTGGCTTTCAGTCTGCTGAGGTTGAATAGCTTGCCATCTGTCCGATAGATTATTTCCACTCCGGTGGGAAGCTTCCCATCAACAAGGTGAAGTATCATAGCGATGAAGATGGAGAATAGAGTTGGGGCAATAACACATCCCTGTTTGAGACCGGATTCCACTTTAAATGACCCAAAAAAGAATAACATATACTGCATTACCAGACTATACTAAAAATATGAAATATTGTGATTTCTATATGTTCGAATAAGTTCTACACTGCTTCCTTGTAGATGAGAACATGTGTTAATTGGTAAACCTCTATTATATTATTTTGATGGATATGGTATGTGTCTAGCATAATCTCATTCATTATGTGTGTCCTTGAATTCAGGAGGAAAGTGAAATGTAAGAAAGCATGAGTAAAGAGAGTGGTAACACTATAGAAATGTTTAAACTATGCATGGTAGATTTTGCAAGACCATTAGAAGCTTGTTCATGCTAGCAGAACCTGTATCCTTGATATATAGTAGAAAAGAAACCACAAAAAAGGAGATCCAGACTTGAAATGTGTGCAAAATTTCCATTAGTGTTCGGGGAAAGGGTTGCTTCTGGCGTTCTTCCTCCAGTGGAATAGAAACACTGCCCAGTTTCTATTTTGTATATTCTTTCTATAAGGTTCTGGGCTATATAATCATGGCAACAGAAGAATTCTGACATCGCTGTTTGTAAAACATGATGCTCTTCTGTCTATATTTTGTATTATTTGTGTATGAATATATTGCATTGAATGTTATTTATTTATTTATTTATCGTGTCATCAGAAACCATTGTATTACAATTCTAACAGAGCAAAACAAACACAGAGATTAAAAAGAAAAAGAAAAAAAACACACAGATTTTGCAAATTTGGTATTTGGTTAAATGTCCTTTGACCAGTATCTGGCGACTTGGAGTGCCTTTGGTGTTGCCGCAAGAAGGTCCTCCATTGTGCATGTGGCAGGGCTCAGGGTGCATTGCAGCAGGTGGTCAGTGGTTTGTTCTTCTCCGCACTCGCATGCCGAGGATTCCACCCTGTAGCCCCATTTCTTAAGATTGGCTCTGCATCTCGTGGTGCCAGAGCGCAGTCTGTTCAGCGCCTTCCAAGTCGCCCAGTCTTCTGAGTGCCCAGGGGGGAGTCTCTCATCTGGTATCACCCATGAATTGAGGTGCTGGGTTTGGGCCTGCCACTTTTGGACTCTCGCTTGCTGGGGTGTTCCAGCAAGTGTCTCTGTAGATCTAAGAAAACTATTAGGGCTGTGCGGTTTCGTTTCGTTAATTCGTAATTCGTTAAAAATTCGTTATTTTTTTAATAATGAAGCGATAACGAACCATTCTGGAGCAACTTAAAAATGAAACGAATTTTTAAATTCGTTTCGTAAATGCTTCGGATTCGTTATGTATTCGTTTCGTTATCGGTTTGAGGTTGTTTCGTTATTATTTCCGCATGTCTGGGGCAAGTTTTATAGCTGTTTTTTGTTTAATTAGTGAAAAAAAATTTATAAATATCACACCAACAGTCAACAACAGAGGGAGAGGGAAGCTTCAGAAGTTCCCCCTGTCCCATTTGGAGGTTTTTTAGCGTATTGCGTGGTCGCGGCCGCCATTAACGAATCGATTCGTTATTGTTTCGTATTTGTTTCGTTAATGTTTCGTAATTTTTTAACCATTTACGAAATTTCGTAAATATCGAACTTTTTAAAAGAAAAATTTCGTAATTATTTTAAATATCGAAACGCAAAAACCCCCCAAAAACGAATCGATTTTAGAAACAAATTTTTCCGTT